>CM053031.1:19454272-19961772 GCA_028564925.1 Lithobates sylvaticus
GTTCTCCATTTACACAAGGATTGTGTTCCGGAAACACACACATATTTCAAGGTTTACACAAGTTAAACATTTTTTTTTTTTTCTTCCATGGAAACTGCTCTGATTGTGTTCCGCACACGCACAGTTTATGTGAATTTTTTATATTTTGGCGTGGTGGAGAAACCCCAACTTCCCCAATCCCAGAGCTAAACCTTGGACCTCATTTACATGGGCGGCAAAAACAGGAGGTTGATCCACATTTTTTTTACTGCCCACCTAAACCACAATGGCCGGAAAGGGGTAGTGCGTATGGCCGCAACCTCAAGGGGCGGACTGACAACTCATGGGGCCCCCGGGCAATAGGAGATTATGGGGCCCCCGGGCAATAGGAGATTATGGGGCCCCCGGAGCAATAGGAGATTATGGGGCCCCTGGGCAATAGAAGATTATGGGGCCCCCAGGCAATAGGAGATTATGGGGGCCCCCGGGCAATAGGAGATTATGGGGGATAGGGGCAATAGGAGATTATGGGGGATAGGGGCAATAGGAGATTATGGGGGATAGGGGCAATAGGAGATTATGGGGCCCCCGGGCAATAGGAGATTATGGGGCCCCCGGGCAATAGGAGATTATGGGGCCCCCGGAGCAATAGGAGATTATGGGGCCCCTGGGCAATAGAAGATTATGGGGCCCCCAGGCAATAGGAGATTATGGGGGCCCCCGGGCAATAGGAGATTATGGGGGATAGGGGCAATAGGAGATTATGGGGGATAGGGGCAATAGGAGATTATGGGGGATAGGGGCAATAGGAGATTATGGGGGATAGGGGCAATAGGAGATTATGGGGGATAGGGGCAATAGGAGATTATGGGGCCCCCGGGCAATAGGAGATTATGGGGCCCCCGGGCAATAGGAGATTATGGGGCCCCCGGGCAATAGGAGATTATGGGGCCCCCGGGCAATAGGAGATTATGGGGCCACACAGTATACAATCACACAGTATACACATACATGTACACACAGTATACACAGACATGTTTCTATTGGCTGAGAAGGTAAGGAGAGGTGGGGCAGCTATAATCTCAGGATTTTTAGACCAAAAGGATGTCGGTAAGGGACATTTCAGAAACAGATGTTAAAAAAACAAAGCTTTTTACATACTGTCCCTGGTTTTACTGAGGCTGGCACCCCTGATGCGGCCCCCTAGTGGCCCGGGGCCCTCGGGAAGTGCCCCGAGTGGCCGAATGGTCAGTCCGCCCCTGAGCATGTTGAGTTTGGCAAAACGCAACCCATATAAGTGAATAGGGCCGCACCGCAAACCACGAGAACTCAGGGATGGTGGGATCCCCTCATAATAGGCAAAGTAGGTGTGCAGACCAATAAACGTCGATCAGGGATGGTGGAAAACCCCTCATAATGGGCAATAAAGTAAGTGTGCCACATTTTGAAGCGAGTGTAAATGGGCCCTTGATGTTGCCCACCATATTTTT
The DNA here is from genome assembly GCA_028564925.1 of Lithobates sylvaticus. NCBI lineage: Eukaryota > Metazoa > Chordata > Amphibia > Anura > Ranidae > Lithobates > Lithobates sylvaticus. The sequence goes on from CM053031.1 coordinate 19,455,742, forward strand.
ATCAGGTCTCTAGAAGCACCTGGGCATGGAAAACGCTGACTGCTTGCTGCTGAGGACCACACAAAATAAAGGGGCCGCACGCAGCTCTCAGGCCCCCAGCTCTCCTGACGTAGCTTGTAGCTGGGAAAAGAGCGACTTTATTATGAAAGATGTAAAACAAAATCGCAGGAGACATAGAGTTAATAATGTGGCCGGCAATGCGTCATCTGGTACCCATTAAGCTCCATGGATGCCCATGTAGGGTCTGTTCCTCTGGCTGTAGAAGGGTAATTCCTTCAACCCTCCAGAGGGAAACACTGGGTCAACATGGTTGTGAGAAAGCCCTAAAAAGATCGGCTGATCTTTCTTCTCTGGCGAAGAAGAAAGGGAGCCCCTCCCCCCTCCGGGGTGCACGCAGCGGCCGGTAGCCAGAGCTCTTATTATTATTTGTCAGTTTAATTTAATTTGTTTAGGAAGTACATAGTTTTCATTCATCGCATTGCTTTCCACATCAAAACAGCACGGCTGACTTTCCTGCCAAGTTCTATGTCCTCCCTGAATGGGGTTTTCGCTGCCCAGACCCAATATAACTAAATGGAATTAAACTGCAGACGGCGCCAAAATGTGCATTACACGGGCGTTCCGTCAATCCATTCTTGACCCCGTGATTGGACGGATCAAGAATGTGGTGATTGTAGCCGTATTAATGCACTTGTTACAAAATCAGTCGAGTAGTATCAAGAAGAGTACTTGATCGATCAAGAATGAACTGCAACATATTCTTATGATAGGACCAGGGGAGGACTGATCATTCGGCCACTCGGGCACTTCCCGAGGGCCCCGGGCCACTAGGGGGCCCCATCAGGGTTGCCAGCCTCAGTAAAACCAGGGACAGTATGTAAAAATCTGTTTTTTTTTTTTTACATCTGTTTCTGAAATGTCCCTTACCGACATCCTTTTGGTCTAAAAATCCAGAGATTACAGCTGCCCCACCTCTCCAGTACCTTCTCAGCCAATAGAAACATGTCTGTGTATACTGTGTGTACATGTGATTGTATACTGTGTGTACATGTGTGTGTATACTGTGTGATTTTATACTGTGTGTACATGTGTGTGTATACTGTGTGATTGTATACTGTGTAGACATGTGCAATTAGTTTAGTTTTTTTTTTTGTGTTAAAATTCGTTATATTCGTTCATTCGTTATCGTACGAATGAACGAACGATTCGCAAAAAATTTTAACGAATGTTCGAATCGAACGAATCCGAAAAACAATGAAAATCCGAAATAACCAAATTAGAAACAACGAAACTACGAAAGAAGAAAATCCAAAAAACGAAAACGTACAACGAAAATCAAAATGAACGAAAAAATTCGTACATTCTTAACTTTTATTTTTTTTTTTTTGTTGAATTGGTAATTTTCCGTGTCCCTTACAATGGCGCTGCTTAACGTGCTTCGAATAGATTAAACGAAAAAAAATTTACATTCGTATTTTTTTTTTTTTTTTGCGATTCGTAATTTTCCATGTCCCTTACAATGGCGCTGCTTAACGTGCTTCGTATGGATTGAACGAAAAAATTCGTACATTCGTAACTTTTTTTTTCGATTCGTAATTTTCCGTGTCTCTTAAAATGTAATAATAGCATACACATTACATAAAATGATGAATTATGCTCCGATTACGAAAGTACGAATAAATCAATCTAACGAAAGTACGAATGTAACTAAATCTACGAAAATACGAATGCGTCCGAGTTTCGAATAAACGAAAATTAAACTAACGGAAAAACGAATCAACGAAAAAATAACTCTTACGAAAATACGAATCGTTACGAATACGAACACCGACGACTTACGAAATTACGAATAGTTACGAATCAACGGAAACGAAAGAAACGAAACGAAAAGAAACAAATTTTTCTATTGTGCACATGTCTAATACTGTGTGTGTGTATACTGTGTGGCCCCATAATCTGATTGCCTGGGGGCCCCATAATATCTGATTGCCCGGGGGCCCCATGAGTTGTCAGTCCGCCCCTGGGTAGGGCGAATATCTGGGTCTGTTCAGGTTCCTTTGGCCGAATGTAGGAGTTCTGCCTCCAGATCCGGGTGTGGGTGTGTGAGGAGGGTGCAGCGTGGGCTGTAGCTCACATAGTCCAGTTGCTATTGTAGTCGGAATACAACAAGCCCAGTGGAAGGCAACCAACAAGGAACACTTCTAGGTGGACAGCAGATTGTAGCAGAGCAGATCTCAGCCGCACTGACAGCGTCCGTCTTGAGGGGGTGGAATGCGGCTTGGCCGGTCCAAGCCCGAGCAGGGAGATGGTGGATCCCTATTCTTCCCTACTAGTCTGGAACCTTTCCCCCGACTTGTTCATTCCCCGACTTAGTTGGGGTAGGCGGAACACTTTGGTGGGGGTGGGTCAGCCACGCCTCTTGACCTTTAACCTCTGGGGGACATGCCTGCCGACCTTTGGGAGGAGGTCCCTTTTCCAATCCCTGAGTCCTAACCTTGTTCTTAAGTTTTAAAGCCCTGATTAAGGTGATATACTAAAACCCGAAACGCGTTGGTCAGCATTATAACAACCAAAGAAAGAATCTTTGAAAAGGAACCATTTGTCTACATTTTCCTGTATAAGGATGTTTGGGTGTTTATATATGTGTATGATTGTGTAGTTAGATTATTAGTAATTAGTATATTTCTTTATATTACTTTTATATTTGAATTATTAAAGCGGAGTAGGATTAGATAGGTTTGTACTTCTTTCCTTTTCGAAAATGTAAACTAAATAATTTTTTATAGTGTTTATTTTTTTTTTTTTTTTGTCTTTTGTAACAATTTCTTTTTTTGTGATTGACTGAACTCTTTTTATTTTGTATGTTTTTTTTTTTTTTTTTTTTTTTATTAATTTTTTTTTTTTTTTAAATTTAAACTAACTAAACTAACCCCTCTAGTTTGGAGTCAAGTACTCACTTTTTGCTGTTCCATATTTCCTATATTGTAATGGCAGTAAATGTCTCTGAGAACGAAGTGCATATAAATCTTGGCACGGGCATTCCTGAGAGAAATCAAGGGGGTGATACAACCCGCCCTCCATTATAAACGCAACAATAATGCGTTTTCTATGGAGCTGTTTACAGCCCGGCATCTGCTAATCATCTTATCGGGGAAAAGGCCGAAGACAAAGATGTGCTGAAATCTGAGCGTCTAGGGGGTGAGTGCGAGGGTTCCGGTGTTCCTGCACAGATTGGAACGTTCAGGGCACATAAACAATGTGAGCTTCAAGGTCACGGCACAGGAAGAAGTGGAGAACAATAACCAGGCCTGATTAAAGGCTGTGCAGGGCCTGCTGGGCTAATTTCATCTGTTGGATTTGATTAGGAAGCCGAATGTTTTCCTAGAGCAGAGAGCGAGAGATCGGTACACGAGATCCAGTCCGGAGGAAAATGCACGCTGGGATCGTCCAACCGGGAGGGGAACTACAAGTCTCAGCATGCCTTGGCTGAGGGCAGCATAGAGCTGCTGTGGAACTTGTGAGTTTGAGGGTACCACCGCGCTTACTACATAATACTGATTTATAGGGAAGATTTCTCTTACATTATGTTAAACGAATAAAATGATGGCAAAATGAAGTTTAAAATCGATCCATCAATAACCGATATTGTAAATTACACTCTGGGATCTAAAATCCAGTATCTCAGAGTTTTGCTGTTTCTAAATGAAGCTGAAGCTAAATCTGCTTAGATATTCCCCTCTCTGGTTCCTCTTCCTCTTCCTCTCTTCCTCTTTTTATATACGATATATATATATATATATATATGTATTTATGTGTATGTATGTATATGTATATTATATATATATCTCTATATATATATATGAGAGATTTAATAAATACCGCCCTCCTATATAAACACCGCTCTGCACTATAGGATGATACTCTATGCGTTAAAATAGGATAAACAGTGACTAACTAAACATCTACTAAAATATTTATTTATTTTTTAAGAGAATATTTATTTATTTTTTTGGAAAAATATTTATTTTTTCACATATTTTATATATATATATATATATATATATATACATACATACACACACATACATATATATATATATATATATATATATATAATATATATATATATATATATATATAATATATATATATATAAATATATTATAAATATTTAAAAAAAAAATAAATAAATATTTTTCCAAAAAATAAATATTTTAGTAGATATTTAGTTAGTCACTGTTTATCCTATTGAGTATTGAGTAAGGCAGCACACACCTTAGGCCAGGAGGGCCATGAAGTCGGGTATATATTATATGAAGGCCATGAAGTCGGATAACGAACCCCAAAAAATGGCATTGGTACCTTAAGTACCCTTACCCAGAATGCTCAGCGAGTAGACCACTCCCTCCGGGCTGTCTCTGAGTAAAAGGGGTACCCAATACATTTAGCTTGTTGCATTTCTAGCACTTACCGGTGGTGACAGCGACACCCACGGGCCAAGTGGAAATTAGCACAACCCAGCCAAACAGCAGCTTCAGACAACTTAAATTTACAAAAAAATAATAGCGTCTGCTCATTAGGAGCAGGGCTTTCTTTATCTCTATCTATCTATATATATATATATATATATATATATATATATATATAATATATATATATATATATATATATATATATATATAAAGAAATAAAATAATTATATATCTATTATTTTATTTAATTTTTATATATTAATAATAAAAAAAGAAATAAAATAATTATATATATATATAAATTCTTTTTTTTTAATTAATATAATATATATTAATATTTATATATTAATAAAAAAGAAATAAAATAATTATATAATTTATTTATTATTAAAAAAAAAAATAAAAAAAAATATAATATATATTTTTATATTTATTTATATTTTTTTATTTTTTTTTTTAGAAAGTTTTGTTTTTATTATATACTGATGTCCTTGCTGGGTCTAGGTGCTTCTCTATGCAATGCAAGCAGATCATGGCTGGTGGGAGGGGCCAGCAGAGTGCTGTACAGTACATAGCTTCTTGAAAACGTCACAGCAGTGCGTCGCCTCCTCTCCAGAACCCTCAGTCCTTTTTTGTAAGCAGTGGGCGGGCTCTTGGGAGGAGTTATGCAAATATCACACGCCTTGATGGATGCCTTGATGGATGGATGTCGGGCTGGAGGAGAAAGCATTCCTAGGTAGGATTCATTTGCATGCAGATCACCCTAGGTAACGCCCACATGTGGTGCTGATCCTCCAGGATTGGAAGAAATTAAATATACTGAAATGAAATCCAATGATTGAAAGAGGCGGGCCAGAGACGGGTTTTTTTTTTATTTTTTTTTTTTTTTTAGCTCTGCAGTGGTGAAAAATCCTGTAACGAAAAAACCTGTAAGTGTGCATGTTAACGCACACAAAAAAGTGCACTTAAGGGTGTGCTTTTGTCCACCTCCCGAAGGGGTAGGACTCGTATCCTGACCCCTCCAGGGGGCACAAGGCTCCTAACAGGGACTTAGGTTAACATGTCAGGCGGGTCAGAGACAGGTTGAGGAGGAAAAAGGCTAGATGATGCTGGATGTGGGGGGTGGGGCTCCATCTGACTTGCTGAAGCTTCTGATGCACATTGTGAAAAGCTCACAGTGTGCAGTGAAATCAGAGGAAGCCATTTCAGTCCGGGAGAGGAGCCGGTACAACTGTGCAAGACCGGAGGGAGGTTAAATAAACAAATCTCGGCACAGTTATTGTCAGCATTCCCTCGGGGGCCCAATGATGTCATGACGCATCTTCTTTCTATCAGCTGGTGGAAGTTTACTTTGTCTTTCTATGTTGTTGGTGGGGGGGGGGGGTTGGGGGGGGGGGGTCATATGACCAGCAATTTGTCATCTAAATGACAGGAAGTCATTGGGAAATAGTTGAGGAGGAATCAGCCGCAGATCAATACTCAGCAGATTTCCTACCCTGACTGATGGGCGCTCGCGGGGGGGGCTTCAAACCACAACTATCTACTGCTATTACTGACACTATATACAAACAGCTCTGCAATTCCAGGAATCGGCACACAGAACACCAAATAAAGCTGTGATGAGATTCTGGAGGATCTGGAGATGTCACTTTTATAATAGATGTCTGATCGTAATCCTCCTGGCCTGTCCTCTCTCTTTATTGGGATTTTATGTGATGGACCAACACAAAGTGGCACATACCGTATATACTCGAGTATAAGCCGACCCGAATATAAGCCGAGGCACCTAAGTTTACCACAAAAAAATTTAAAAACGTATTGACTCGAGTATAAGCCTAGGGTGAGAAATGCACAGCTACTGTAAGTGGAAAAGAGGGTCAACAATGCCCTTTGCAGCCTCACTGTGCCCAGAAATCTACATACATACAGTGGGGTTCCTATCACCAAGTGGCCCCGAGATACGGGGGCCCCAAAGTCCCCGGCCGCTCACCCTGAACTGTACACGTTTGTATTCTGGCACTCAGGACCGGGACAAGGGGTGGGTAGGAGGAGCTGTTGCCCTGGGCACAGTTAAGCAAAAAAATGGACGCAGGGAGTTGCACCCCATTGTACAGCATAGTTTTGACAGGCGGGGCGGCAGCCACGAGCCTCATCCTCGGCTGGCAGTTGCGCTGTGATCCCACAAGGGTAAAATTGCTGATTTGCCTTTTTTTCTAAATTGTCAAACTATAAAAAAGGCATCAGAGGCGGCAGTACCACCGCCTGAACACCTGTCAGCTGCTGCTTTGAAAAGAGATCCACCACAAAACACTCTTCAGTGGGCGGTGACAACTGCAGCATATCTGATGGAGCCCTTACTATGTTTTTCTGCCTTGAGCTTCCAAACAGCCCCTTCCCCCCTCACTTCCTTGTTTGTAAGGCAGGGTGGCTACATTCCTACATACAATTGGACTATGGCAGGGTGGCTACATTCCTACATACAGCTGGGCTAAGGCAGGGTGGCTACGTTCCTACATACAGCTGGGCTAAGGCAGGGTGGCTATGTTCCTACATACAATGGGACTAAGGCAGGGTGGCTATGTTCCTACATACAGTGGAGCTAAGGCCGGGTGGCTACTTTTCTACATTTAGTGGGACTAAGGCAGGGTGGCTACGTTCCTACATACAGCGGGGCTAAGGCAGGGTGGCTACATTCCTACATAGTGGGACTAAGGCAGGGTGGCTACATTCCTACATAGTGGGACTAAGGCAGGGTGGCCACTCTCTAACAGGAAGTTGAATAACAGCAGCAAAAGAGGAATTTGGAGGAGGCTGAGAGAAATAGAAGGCACTTTTTTGAGTTAGGACTATTTACTTGCATATGCATTTTATTGTAACCAGAGATTACAGCGCCAATGTACAGTATGCCAATACAGCGCCTTGAGGCGATTCAGTTCGCATTGTAGCGCTATACAAGTTATTCATTCATTCATTCATTCAGAGATTAGTATCACTTTAGGGCATCTTTTTGGTGTGAAGAAGCTGCCAGCCCAAAACCCAGATACCCCCGCCAACACTATTCCTTTAGCAATAGGGCAATCCCAAGGTTCTAGCACTACACTTCTTCCATTTATCCCAAGGCATGTATGACAGGCAGGGTTGAAACGCTCCAGAGCAGCCATTACCGACCAGGGTACCTCCAGAGGTTGCTTGGAGTTCCTTGAGCTGTGGCTGATTGACCTTCCATCTGATGGTACCGGCATAGTTCCGGGGTCAACGCCACTTGGTGAAGCAAGCAACATGACACCAATAATCTTTTTAGCTAGCTAAGAGGACCATGTCTCCCATTGACCCCCAATGAATTGCTTTTAAAAGGTTTTCCCAAGACCTGAACATATTTTTTTTTTAGGGGCTCCTTTTGGGGTAAAAAGGTTTGAAAAGGGCATCTCTAGCCGCTTCCCGACCGCCTCCTGCACATATACATCAGCAGAATGGCACGGCTAGGCAAAAGCACGTACAGGTACGTCCCCTTTAATTGCCTAGCCGTGGGGTCGCGCACTCCGTGACCACGGCCGCGGGACCAGCGGACCCGATCGCCGCTGGTGTCCCGCGATCGGGTCACAGAGCTGAAGAACGGGGAGAGGTCTGTGTAAACAAACCTCTCCCCGCGCTTCCTACACTGCCTGTCACTGATCGGCTGTTCCCTGTCATCGGGAAAGCCGATCAGTGACGTCAAACGTCAGCCACGCCCCCTAATGTAAAAAAAAAAAAAAACATAACCCTTCCCCCCCCCCTAGTGGTTAACTCTTTCACTGCCAGTGTCATTTATACAGGAATCAATGCAATAGCATTGATTGCTGTATAAATGACAATGGTCCCAAAAATGTGTCAAAAATGTCCGATGTGTCCGCCATAATGTCGCAGTCACAATAAAAATCGCTGTTCGCCGCCATTACTAGTAAAAAAACTATAATAAAAATGCTATAAAACTATCCCCTATTTTGTAAACGCTATAACTTTTGCGCAAACCAATCAATAATTGCTAATTGCGATTTTTTTTTTTAAACAAAAATATGTAGAAGAATACGTATCGGCCTAAACTGAGGAAAAAAAATTTTTTTTTTATATTTTTTTTGGGGATATTTCTTATAGCAAAAAGTAAAAAATATTGAATTTTTTTTTCAAAATTGTCGCTCTATTTTTGTTTATAGCACAAAAAATAAAAACCGCAGGGGCGATCAAATACCACCAAAAGAAAGCTCTATTTGTAGGAAAAAAAGGACGCCAATTTTGTTTGGGAGCCACGTCGCACGACCGCGCAATTGTCAGTTAAAGCGACGCAGTGCCGAATCGCAAAAAAGGGGCCTGGTCCTTTGGCTGCCAATTGGTCCGGGGCTGAAGTGGCTAGAGAAATAACTGTGGTCTCAGAAAGGGAAGTAAGCCTCAGTTATATTATAGGAGGTCTGTGATCGGACTAAAGATCGTTTGTACAGCCGAAAAAAAAAAAAGAGACAACATTTAACAACAGTCATGATTTTATTTTTTATTTTTTATTTTTAACTGGAGTTTATTGTTTAGTTGTTCTGATTGGCTCCTGGGCTCTACTGTCACATTAAAAAGTGAACAGTAAAGAGATCCCCCCCCCCACCCCTGACCTTTAACCTTAACCCGATCCCTTAGGCTGACCTTCACACTTAACCTTTTTCTCAAACAAACCCTAAAGATTAAACTATAACTTGACTTCCGCACTTTAAAATGTAACCCTCAACTTGGAAATGGATCTTTGTACTCTGCAAAAATGCTGCAGAATAGCTTTGCACTTTAGAAATGAGGAAATACCGTAATTATACTTCCCGACTAGATGAGGAAGTAGAATTATCCATTTTTAGGCGTGGATCTGATTTATTATGTGAAAGGATCTTGGTTAGATAAGTGCAGCAAAAAATAGCAATGAACATTTTTTTCATCATATCTTTTATCACCCTGTATTTCAGTGGCGGCTGGTGCTCAAAATTTTTGGGGGGGCGCAAACAAACAGCCTCACTGTGCCATCAAACGCTGCCACTGTGCCCCTCAAGTGCTGCCACTGTGCCCCTCAAGTGCTGCCACTGTGCCCCTCAAGTGCTGCCACTGTGCCCCCTGCCTGCCCTCTGCACTTACCTTGTCTCGGCGTGCAGCGCGCGGTGTCCCCTCATCTTCCCCTCATCTTCCGATCTCTTCTCCCGCGCTCCTGTCTTCTGCTATGATTGGACGCCTAGCGTCCAATCACAGCGCCTGTGACTTCAGCCAATCAGGTGACAGGTAACAGACCCGGCAACCTGATTGGCTGAGAGGCGGGTCTGTGTTAGGGAAGCGATGTATTCGCTTCTCTAACACAATACTGTGTAATCAGCGAACGCACAGCAGTGCGCCCACTGTTTACACTTATGGAAGCCTATTAGAGCCCACCGCTCTAATAAGGTCCCCTATTAGAGCTTACAGCTCTAATAGGGCGCTTCCAGAAACCCCCCCCGCTGTAATTCAGATGCCCGGCGCCCGACAAGGGGCCGCACACCTGAATAGGGGGCGGCAGCGGTGACAATAGATAGATTCATGCAATGCATGAATCTATCTATTGGTGATAGAGCGGTGCAGGAGAGAGGGGGCAGCGCTCCTGCGCCCTCTATGCACGCACCGCCACTGCTTTTGGATGCACTGTCCGCTCATTATTCGTATGAAAAAATGCAAATCCTAGTACTGGCTTTACCATATAAGCCCCAAAAGGCATACAGGCCCATGAGAAGGGTAGAGGGTGAGTCACATGGGGATGAGCTAGGGTGGATGGTAAGTGAGGGTATTGGCCTGGGCCAGATTCATATAGGCATGGTTTAAGGTCTAATGCCCCGTACACACGCTCGGATATTCCGATGGAAAAAGTCCGATCGGATTTTGTAGGAAAATTCGATCGTGTGTGGGCTCTAGTGGGCTTTTTCCGTCGGAATTTCCGACGGAAAAAATTTGAGAGCAGGATCTCAAATTTTCCCACAACAAAATCCGATCGGACTTTTTCCGATCGTGTGTAGGGAATTCCGACGCACAAAGTGCCACGCATGCTGAGATCAAATTACGAGACCAAAGCTATTGGCTACTAGCCTCTACGTAGTTCCGTAGTACGCAACGAACGTCACCTCGTTCGGAACGATCGGATTTTCCCACAACTTTGTCCGACCGCGTGTATGCAACACCAGTTTCGGACAAAATCCGTCGGAAAAAACGGACGGATTTTGTGGTCGGAATTTCTGACCGTGTGCACGGGGGCTAAGTCTCCAAACTGCGGTTCTGGAGCCCTTTTCTTAACCTTTTCAGGCCCTTGAGGCTTTATTCCTGCTGCTAACACCAACAATGGGGCACTATTCCCCCCACTGGCATTTTTCCCACTGACACCACCAATGATGGGGCATAATTCCTTCTACTGACACCAATGATGGGGCATAATTCCCTCTACTGACACCAATGATGGGGCATAATTCCCTCTACTGACACCAATGATGGGGCACAATTCCTTCCACTGACACCAACAATGGGGCACGATTCCTCCTGCTGGCATTGCTCCCACTGACACCAATAATGGGGCAAAATTCCTTCCACTGATGCCAACAATGGGGCATAATTTATTTTATTGACACTGATGGAGCATAATTCCTTCCACTGACGCCAACAATGGAGCACTAATCCTCCCACTGACACCAACCCCTTATACCAAAGATTAGGAATTTTTTATTCCCACTGGGCACAGTCTGGCCCCCCCTAAAGTCTGAAGGACCGTAAACCGGCCCTTTTGTTTAGAAAGTTTGGGGACCCCTGGTTTGAGCAATGGAGCGTGGTCCTGCACTATTGTTGATACCAGTCAACTAGATGGTGGTAAATCGTACAATGTGGAATGTAGTATAGCTAAAATTACATCTAGGCTTATGGATATACATCGTACACTATGCGGCCAATATATGGAGACCTGGCCATCATCTTTACAATATATGACCAAAATTACGTAAGCGCCCACCAAATGATCAAGTTGAGGGGTTTCCAGTGAAGGGTTCTGTTCAAACTACAGAATACGAAGACATTTTAGACAATTGTTATCTTCCAGACTTGTGGCAACAGTTTGAAGAAAGGCCCTTCTGTTCCAGCCAGACTGTGCCCCTTTCTACAAAGCCAGCTCCATAAAGACATGGTTGGACGAGTTTGGTGGGGAGGAGCTCAAGTGTCCTGTACAGAGCCCTGACCTTTAACCCAGCTGAACACCTTTTGGTAAGAATTGGAACGGCAATTGTGGGCCAGGTCTTCTTATCCAGCATCAGTACCTGACCTCAACCCTATTGAACACCTTTGGGATGAATTGGAACAAGCCAGGTCTTCTCAGCCAACTTCTGAGGTTTGGTGTGGAGAAATTCAACTGACCTTTACAGAGCCCTGACTTCAAGCCTACAGAATACCTTTAGAATTCATTAGAAGGAGCTTGGTCTTCTCATCTAGCATCAGTGGTAGACCCCATAATTGCTCTTTTGGGTAAACGGGCACAAATTCCCACAGACGTTGTTCAAAACCTTTGGGAAATCCTTTCCAGATAAGTGGAGGCTGGGGCCAACTCCATATTATTAGCCATTGTTTTGGAATGAGATATCCAACCAGCTCTCATAGTACCATACCATATAGTGTACCCTTTTAAAAGATGACCTATAATTTCATGTTCTAGTAAATTTGGCTGGTTGCCACCATGACATAGACGTGCACATACATGTAGCAACAACGACGAGCATCAAAGAGGGACCCTATGCGTGGGACCTTCTGCAGTTCATATTAGCACTACTTTATCATTAGCAGCCCACAGATGTACGTCCATTGTATTATGATACTTTTCACGTGTTCCATCAGCGCAGTGCAATACAATATATTTTACCTTCTATAATAGTCATTTGCAAAGGACATCAATGGTAAAATTAGTAACGTGTGGGACTCGGGAATGGAAGATCAAAGTTGTTGTTTTATTTACCAGGAATTTGACGGTTTCTTAGGTGGGAAGATGGGGGTGAAGATATTTTGGAAAGTACAGCTCAGGATGTTCCTATGTCTTAAGGGAAGACCAGTGGAGGAGAATTTAGTACTTTTTTTCAAGTACATCAAAGGGGAACATGTATAAAGTCACAAGGTCATTTGCAGATTTTCAATCAGGAGGTGCATTGCATTTGCATGACTAATGCCGCGTACACACGTTTGGACTTTGTCCGGCGGACAATCCGCCGGACTTTCCGAGGGGGGACTTGCCCACACACGCCCGGACTTCCCCGGCGGACAATCCGCGGGAAAAAGTCGGCGGGACTTTTGAACATGAACGGACTTGCCCACACACGGAACAGTCCGTTCATTTAGAACGTAACTGCAGGTAGACGGGGCTAGCGAAGGCAGTGAATGCCGCCGCGCTAGCCCCGTCACCTGGCATGGATTTAAAGGGAATCCCCACGCCGAAAAAACGGCGTGGGGGTACCCCCCATATCCATCTCAGACCCTTATCTGAGCACGCAGCCCGGCAGGCCAGGAAAGGGGTGGGGACGAGCGAGCGCCCCCCTCCTGAGCCATACCAGGCCGCGTGCCCTCAACATGGGGGTGCCCTGGGGAAAGGGGGGCCGTGCGGCCCCCCCACCCCAAAGCACCTTGTCCCCATGTTGATGAGGACAAGGGCCTCTTCGCGACAACCCTGGCCGTTGGTTGTCGGGGTCTGCGGGCTGGGCTTATCGGAATCCGGGAGCCCCCTTTAATAAGGGGGCCCCCAGATCCCGGCCCCCCACCCTATGTGAATGAGTATGGGGTACGATGTATTCGTCACCCTTGTAATAACTGCTAACCAACCCCAACCCTTTTAACCAAATTAAACTGTAAAAGAAAATACCATGACACAATTGTTGGAGTAAAATTGGCCGTGGCGGCCATTTATTAAACCAATAACAACACCTAAAAATAACAAACATTCCTTCAAAAGAGGAAACCAAAGTATTACATTATTATATTACTACAATAACCAGAAAAAATAAGGCTGCCCATCTTCGGAGGCACCAAGTATCAATAATCCACTTTGTATCTGCGGAACTACTTACACGGTCCCCAGCCGCCTCGGGGACAATGGTCACCACACCACCCCGGGGACAACCTCCCACATTCAGTAGATACCTCACAATTTTAACTTGCCAGTGCCCTCCATTAACTGGCATTCCACCGGTGACTCCATACCTTAGATGGGTCCCTAATATGATGAGCACAGCAGGTTTTTAAAATGCCTCCAAAGACCCCAACCGCCAAGTCATTAAGAACACATAAAGATGAACTGATCCAATACATGGCGGGTGGGAACGTTCCTCCCCCACCTGTCTTCACCGGATGCCGGGAACTGACCCAAACTTCTAGGATGACCCCCATGCAGCCCCTCCTCCCTGGTAAACACACCAATTAGATAAGTGGCCTCATTGTAAACAAATTAACCCTGTCTCTCCCCGCTTACCCTGTATCCCCAGTCATGCTAGCTTTTTTTTTTTCCATATTTGCCAAGTCAAGTCACATTTGCAGACCTCAGGAGTGCGTTCTGTGCAGAGCTCAGGAGTGCGTTCTGTGCAGAGCTCAGGAGTGCGTTCTGTGCAGAGCTCAGGAGTGCGTTCTGTGCAGAGCTCAGGAGTGCGTTCTGTGCAGAGCTCAGGAGTGCGTTCTGTGCAGAGCTCAGGTGTGCGTTCTGTGCAGAGCTCAGGTGTGCGTTCTGTGCAGAGTTCAGGAGTGCGTTCTGTACAGGTTGCAGAGCTCGGGGGTGCATTTCTGTGCAGAGCTCGGTGGTGCATTTCTGTGCAGAGTGCAGAGCCCGGGGGTGCATTTCTGTGCAGAGTGCAGAGCCCGGGGGTGCATTTCTGTGCAGAGTGCAGAGCCCGGGGGTGCATTTCTGTGCAGAGTGCAGAGCCCGGGGGTGCATTTCTGTGCAGAGTGCAGAGCCCGGGGGTGCATTATGTACAGAGTGCAGGGTTTAGGGGTGTGCTATGCACAGTGTACAACCCCATCCACCTCACCCATGCTTTTTTTTTGCATTTCTCTCTCTCCTACCTGGCCCAGTTCTAATACCCCCCTTTGCAGGTGACTCTCCAACTGTGCCTTGCAGCAAAATCATTCTCAGTGTTTACAAGTGCCAGCGGGGAGCAGAGGGCGAGAGCCAGAGGTGGCAGAATCGAGTTCCACTACGTTCAAGCTGCAAAACTGGGTGTGAGGGCCATATGATAAGGCCTTGTGGGCCGGATTCGGCCTGCGGGCCTAGTGTTTAACCTGTGTGCCAGTCCATCTGTCCATCTCAGGCGCAAGCTAAAGAGGGTGGCTATGTTTTTCCACACAGTGGGACAATGGAGAACGAATGTAGCCACCCTCTAACAGGAGGTCAGATCGCAGCAGCAGGAAAAAAAAAAAAAAAAGGAATTTGATGGAGGCTGAGGGCATTAGAAGGGACTTTTATATGAATATAGACTCGAATAGACATTTTTTGAACCAGTTTAGTGTCACTTTCAGCCGACAAAACTGACACCCTCCATTCTCCCCATTTTTAGAGGTTCTTTTCCTCCCCCCCTACCATGCTCTCTCTGGCTTTTGTTAGGAGGAGAGAATGCAGCGTTCTGGATTATAAATCTTGGCGTGTTGTATCTGTTCTGGCGCCCCGCCCGTTACCGGCAATGTTTAATAATGTACAAAATGGCCATTAACTGGAGATTTAGAGAGAAAAGAGAACCATGAAAAAAAACAAGCTTAGCGTCTGGCTCTCCTCCAGCGGAATCGCAGAACCCATCGGGGGCCCGGGATATATATGGTAAAGGCATTCTCCGCGGTCATGAAGACCGCATAGTTTATTTATGAAGCACCGCATTATGCTGTGGAGATGTACAAAAAGCCTGGCGCTAATGATGCTGTTGGCTGCACTTGTCGGAGCACCGAGAGGGTTAACCGGTTGGAAGGCAGTAAATCAATTGGCACAAGTATGTGCAGGCCCGAGAGCTGAACAATCTTTCACTTGTTGCTTACATATCACAGCCGCCACTGAAGGTGTGCAGCTACAACTGTTCATGGTGTTCTGTATACGCCGCATTACTGGGTGAGAGCAGGGAGCACAAGGTATATATAATATCTGCTTTTAAAGGAACCCCCCCCCCCCCCCCACACCTCACCATGCGCAGTATACAATTCTCAACTTTGCTTAAAGTGTAACTCCAGGATAAGCAAATGCGGTCTAAATCCCTGGTGCTCAACCTGCGGCCCTATGGCACTCCTAGTGCGGCCCTTGGGGCAGACACTAATCTGTGTTTCCCTATTGCCCTGTTATAGCAGTGATTTCTAGCACTCTCATGTAATATGTTTCCAATCTATGACTCACGCATGACTCCAATCTACAACTCCTACAGCATGTCCCCAGTCTCTGACCATCTTTTGTATCAGGTCTGCAGTCTCTGATCTCTTGTATAATGTCCGCAGGCTCAGACCATCCCTTGTATAATGTTTGCAGTCTCTGGCTATCTCCTGTACCATATCTAAAGTCTCTGACCATTTCTTGTATCATGTCTGCAGAGTCTCTGACTATCTATTTTATCCTGTTTGCAGTCTAAAACCATCCCTTGTATCGTGTCTGCAGTCTCTGACCATCTTCTGTATCATGTCCTCAGGCTCTGACCATCTTCTGTATCATGTCCCCAGGCTCTGACCATCTTCTGTATCATGTCCCCAGGCTCTGACCATCTTCTGTATCATGTCCCCAGGCTCTGACCATCTTCTGTATCATGTCCCCAGGCTCTGACCATCTTCTGTATCATGTCCCCAGTCTCTGACCATCTTCTGTATCATGTCCTCAGGCTCTGACCATCTTCTGTATCATGTCCCCAGGCTCTGACCATCTTGTGTATCATGAAGTAACAAGGGGAACTCTGGACAGCCGCACACCAGACGAAGATGAAAAATCAAATGGATTTATTTAAAAACAGGAATCACATCAAAGTCCAAAAACACAGCAAAACAGGGAAGGGGGGGGGGCACACAGCTGACGCGTTTCACGCTAAATACAGCGCTTACTCATAGCTTTTCTATGAGTAAGCGCTGTATTTAGCGTGAAACGCGTCAGCTGTGTGCCCCCCCCCTTCCCTGTTTTGCTGTGTTTTTGGACTTTGATGTGATTCCTGTTTTTAAATAAATCCATTTGATTTTTCATCTTCGTCTGGTGTGCGGCTGTCCAGAGTTCCCCTTGTTACTTTCTAACTACCTTGTTATTAGCCTGCACCTGGAGCTCCACACTAGGAGTAGAAGCATTCGCCTTGAAGGATCCCTCTGGAGCGGTGGTCATCTCTCTTCCCATCTCTGGTATCATGTCTGCAGTCTCTGACCATCTCTTGTATCATGTCAGCAGTCTCTGATCATCTCGTGTATCATGTCTGCAGTCTCTGACCATCTCTTGTATCATGTTTGCAGTCTGATGAACTTATGTATCATGTCTGCAGTCTCTAACCATCTCTGACCATCTCGTGTATCATGTCTGCAATCTCTGACCATCTCGTGTATCATGTCTGCAGTCTCTGACCATCTCGTGTATCATGTCTGCAGTCTCTGACCATCTCGTGTATCATGTCTGCAGTCTCTGACCATCTTGTGTATCATGTCTGCAGTCTCTGACCATCTCGTGTATCATGTCTGCAGTCTCTGACCATCTCGTGTATCATGTCTTCAGTTTAGTGTTAGGGTGGACTTCTCTTCCACAAGCAGTGTTATCAAGAGGAAGTGTCCATTAGTTTAAAAACTATTAGATGGGCATCTTAATGATCACAGGGCTTGCTTAATGCCCTCTGAAACAAACTAAATGATTTGTCACCACGCTATTATTAAAAACCGCATTCAGCGGTCCTTGCCTAAAGTGATGGGTGCTTGGATATAAAAGCTGTTCAATGATTTTTAAATGCTAGATAGATATGTTGCTCTTCGGACTAGAATATGCCCGTGTATTGGGGTGTCCAGTTGTGTGGGTGGCATATCCGTTATCACTGTTTTGTTGCAGCGCTATGGGTTACACGCGGTTCAACTGACCTGGTTATACCTCTGACTTTATATGCATTGAATACACTAAGTTATGCTACTATGCTGTTCTTATATTTTGCATATATATTGTATATACTATAGACCGAAACCTGAAAATGTTTTATTTGATTCCTGGCAATTTCTTTTGTTTTGGAAAATCTTCAATAAAAAATAATATGCCCGTGTAGATGTGTCCCGAGTTGGTTGACACTTGGCTCCCATTTCATGATGCAATGCAAGTATCTGTTGGATGCAGAGAGCGTGCCTTAACTCTGAGTTCTGTATACTGTAGTGTTTGTCATCTAGAACTTCGAATAAAATGTTCCCATTGAAAGCCAACATTGTTCCCATTGAACCCGAAGTTGATTATTTTAGTTTGGAGTAGTTGCCAGCAAGTTGAACAACATGTTGTTTCCTAAATGCTTCAGAGTGATAACACTATGGGGTTGATTTACTAAAACTGGAGAGTGCAAAATCTGGGGCAGCTTTATATAGAATCCTACTCCTTTTTTTGAGATTTTTTTTTTTTAATCAAAACTTAAACAAGCTGACGTTAGAAGCTGATTGGCTACCATGCAGGGCTGTCTTAATGCATGGGCACTGCCCAGGGTCCCCAGGTGCATGGGGGCCCCATGATTGTCTTGCATTACATCACACTTGCCAACTGTCCTGGATTTGCTGGGTCAGTCACACTTTTTTTTACTAAGCTGTCCCAGGCAAGCCGTGTCCTGAGCAGCATCCTGGAACCTGTACTCTGTCCTCCTGATCCCAGTACTGTGCCCTTGTGCCTTACCCCTCTACTGTGCCCTTTGTGTTGATTAGTCTTTGGTTTATGGAATGCTTTTTATATTGTTTTAAAATGTATTTTATTGAAAGTACTAATAAATGTTTAATCCTATTAACTATATATACTTTAGTTCTTGAGAGTAGGTGCGTAAATTGGGGCAGGCTGGTGCATTACTTTGCCCAGGGGCCCATGATGCAATAAGGACGGCCCTGCTACCATGCACAGCTGCACCAGATTTGTACTCTCTAGTTTTAATAAATCAACCCCTAAGTTACCCTGGCTACGAGCAAATTGTTAATGTATCCTTTGGGCACAACGGTACTTCAACAGCCTGTATGGGCATAGACCAGGGCTGGTGCAAGGATTTTTGACACCCTAGGCGAAACCTAATTTTGCCGCCCCCCCTTGACTCCACCCCTGCCCTGCCTTTTCCCTGCCCATGTAAACCCCACTTTTTTAACGAAGCACCCATAAAATGCAGCCCACCAGCGCCCATCAATGCAACCTACCAGCGCCCATCAAATGCAGCCTACCAGCGCCCATCAAATGCAGCCTACCAGCGCCCATCAAATGCAGCCTACCAGCGCCCATCAAATGCAGCCTACCAGCGCCCATCAAATGCAGCCCACCAGCGCCCATCAAATGCAGCCCTCCAGCGCCCATCAATGCAGCCTACCAGCGCCCATCAAATGCAGCCTATCAGCGCCCATCAAATGCAGCCTACCATCGCCCATCAAATGCAGCCTACCATCGCCTATCAAATGCAGCCTACCATCGCCCATCAAATGCAGCCTACCATCGCCCATCAAATGCAGCCTACCATCGCCCATCAAATGCAGCCTACCAGCGCCCATCAAATGCAGCCTATCAGCGCCCATCAAATGCAGCCTATCAGCGCCCATCAAATGCAGCCTATCAGCGCCCATCAAATGCAGCCCACCAGCGCCCATCAAATGCAGCCTACCAGCGCCCATCAAATGCAGCCTACCAGCGCCCATCAAATGCAGCCTACCAGCGCCCATCAAATGCAGCCCACCAGTGCCCATCAATGCAGCCCACCAGCGCCCATCAACTGCAGCCCACCAGCGCCCATCAACTGCAGCCCACCAGCGCCCATCAACTGCAGCCCACCAGCGCCCATCAATGCAGCCCACCAGCGCCCATCAAATGCAGCCTCACCAGCGCACATCAATGCAGCCTCACCAGCGCACATCACATTTAGCCTCACCAGGACCCATCAAATGCAGCCTACCAGTGCCCATCAATGAATGTTTGCTTGCTTCCATTCATTCAGGAGTCGGGACATAGTCCTTCACCGCCGCTGCGCCTCTGACACTATGTGTGAACAAAGGGGTGGCTGCCTGCTGATGCTGAGACTTAGTTGCTTTCTGCAGAGAGAAGAGAGTAGGAAAACCAGTGGCCGGGCGCCCCCTAGGCAGCATGGCGCCCTAGGCGGCTGCCTAGTTTGCCTAGTGGTAGCACCGGCCCTGGCATAGACGACCAGTAAAGTGATAATTATGATTTACATATTTATTGCACTTTTCTGTATTCAGGACAAAGTGGCAAGACTTCCCAAAAGCTGACCCCCAACCCACTTATACTTACCCTTTACCCTGGTACACTGCTCTGTGAAAGCCCTTGCAAAATAACCATTCCTAGGTGTGAGGGAGCATGTGACCTCCTCCCAGAATGCAGTGCTCAAGCCTAAGCAGTCAATCAATCCTGTGTAAGCGTTAACACCATCCAGCCTTGCGGAGGGTTTGGAGTCCTGGCTCTGATAGAGGAGGAAGCAACAGTTAAGTGCAGCAAAAAAAAATTAAGTGGGGTTAGGAGGATGGACTTTCAAGAGACTCTTGTCACTTTGCCCTGAATGTGATGAGAAGTGAAGGTCTCTCTTTAGAATATCATGCATGTCAAAACAAAAGTGCAGAGAGGTTGACATGTAAAGCTTCTGATTTTTTGTTTAATGACTCTTGAAAGCAAAAGGTTTCAGCACATGCCTTGAGGCCAGATTTCCCATGAGATATTTGTAGGCCTATGGACATTTTTGGGTCTTTGTATGAGGATTAGGCAAGGAACAAAAGTTCCTGCATCATGATCAGTAAAGGGACCTCTTTTTAATACATAAAATTGTGTTTTTTTAATTGTAATTTTTTTTTTTCAATGGTATACATGTTCTCAAACACAGATTTTTGGAGTTTGTGTTACGGATCTAATGGCAATGCATTTTTTTACGCACCTGTGTGAATACCTCCATTGAAAGCAATGCAGTTGTATTCAGATTCATAGATAAAAAACTGTTCTAAATGCGTTTTTTTTTACGATCATGTGAATGGGGCCTAAGAAACATTTACCCTGTGCATGACGAAACAATGTAACAGGATTATGCCCTTTCTTGAAAAAGCGTTGCATCCCAATGAGACCTAGAGTTTTTAGTGATGGTGTTGCGTCTGCCACCATTGCAGCTCCCACCATTTTATTCTAGTTTTTCAGTACATCAAGTATGGGTCCCGTTGAGTTACACTCTTTCTCCCATGTGAATGGAGCCTAAGAAACAATTACCCTGTGCATAAGAAAACAATGTAATGTATATCAGGGATTGTTTTTTTCTTGGAAAAGCGCTGCATCCCAGTGGGACCTAAAGAGTTCATTGATGGTGTTGCGTCTGCCCCCATTGCAGCTCCCGCCATTGCTTCTAGTATTTGAGTACATAGAGTATGGGTGCTGTTAAGGTGCACTCTTTCCCAAATTAGCCTTCAGAGACCTGTGAGACCATTCCTATCTGCATTGGGGCTTTTTCCTTTTGCCTTTAGTGATGTTCCAGTAAAATATCACTGAAAGTGAAGGTTTAGCCAAAAGTGTTTGAGTTAGTTTGGATAGAGTAGGGACAAATTGGAACCCCTTGTCAAGAGTGTTTGGCTCTCTGGATTCACTTGAATCTTACTTGTGACCAGTGTTACTGATGCTGAAAGCGATGGAAAATCCTACATTTTAGAATTGTCACAAAAACAAGAGGTTAGGGCAAGTCTTCCAATGGGATACCTGTTCTTATGACATCTGTGTAAGAAGGGATATCCCTTTGCTTCACAGATTTCCCCTCACTTTCTGTTGTGTCTCCAGGACAAGACGCAAAAGGAAGTGTCCCCAGTTGAGTACAGACAGCAAAAAATAAAAAAAACATACAATTATTATTTCAGTAATAATTACATAACCACTTCTTTACCCCATCCCAAGTGATTGTCAAGCTTCCATTTTTTGTCATACTTGCCTGTACTGTACTTTTCAGCGAGTGCCCCCATATAAAGCCGCTTTCTATGGGGGCACTCATGCAGGGCCCGTCTGCATCATTTGACATACACAGTGCCCCTGCCCCACGCTCCCTTATCACAGAATTTGATTGACAGTAGTGGAAACCAATGGCTCATGCTGCTATCAATCTACCCAGTGAGGAGAAAGAGAGCAGGTCCTCTTGTACACCACACTGTATCAAGAATAGGTTCAGGTAAGTATAAGGTGGCTGTGGGGGGATCTTGCAGCACAGAGGGTTTTTTACCTTAATGCAGAGAGTTAAGGTAAAAAAAAAAAAAAACCTTAAGGCTTTACAACCACTTTAACATGGGATAGATATGGAAACACCACCCATAACAGCTGCATCCAAGGCTTTGGAGTCAAGTAATGCCTAGGACCAGACCACCTCACCTGTCTTCTGAAAAACCTGTATGCAAGTCAAGAAGCATCAGTTAGAACAGGACATGGAACAACTGACTGGTTCAAAATTGAGAAAGGAGTGTGGCACCCTACTTATTTAACTTCTATGCAGAGTACATCATGCAAAATACCAGGATCGAATCGCAAGCCGGAATTAAGATCGCAGGAAGAAATATCAACAACCTGAGATATGCAGACGATACCACACTAATGGCAGAAAGTGAAGTTCTACTAAAGAATTTCTTAATGAAGGTGAAAGAGGAGAGTGCAAAAGCTGGCCTGAAATTGAACAGTAAGAAAACTAAGATCATGGCAACCAGTCCCATCACTCCTTGGCAAATAGAAGGCGAAGAAATGTAAACGGTGACAGGTTTTATCTTCCTAGGCTCCAAGATCACAGCAGACGATGACTGTAGCCATGACATTAAAACCTCCTACACACGATCAGACTTTTCCGTGGATTTTTGTCCGAATGGGCGTTGGCTGTGAACTGGTTCTGCATACACACGGAAGGACATTTTCAGCCAACTTTCACCAAATTTTTCAGCTCTTTACCGCCACCCTTTCTGCTATTCTTGGCTGATGTTTAGCATTGGTTCTGAGCATGCGTGTTTGTACTTTGGACTTTAGTCCGATGGATTTGTGCAAATACGATCGGATTAACCTGCATCGGACATTTGCTGTCAAAGTTTGAGAGCATGCACAGTGAACATTTTGTCCATTAAAAAAGCAACAACAATTGTCCGATGGAGCATACAGACAGTCGGATTGTCCGATAAAACTGGTCCGTCGGACCGTTGTTGTCAAAGTCCCATCGTGTGTATGGGCCTTTAGAGATGCTTGCTTCTTGGCAAACCTAGACAACATTATAAAAAGCAGAGCCATCACCCTACCGACAAAGTGCCGTATAGTCAAAGCTATGGTATTCCCAGTAGTAACCTATGGCTGAGAAAGTTGGACCGTAAGGAAGGCTGAACGCAGAAGAATTGATGCTTTTGAACTATGATGTTGGAGAAAACTCTTGAAAGTCCCTTGGACAGCAAGAAGATCAAACCAGACAATCTTGATTGAAGTTAAATCAACCCTGAATATTCACTGGTAGGACAGATCCTGAAACTCGAGGACTTGGGCCACCAAATGCGAAGAGAGGACTCATTGGAAAAGACCCCGATGCTGGGAAACATGAAAGGAAAAAGGAGAAGAGGATGACAGAAAACAAGATGGATAGATGGCATCATCGAAACAATAAACATGAAGTTAAGCAAGCTACGGGAGGCAGCGGAGGACAGAAAAGTCTGGTGGTGTATTGTCCATGAGGTCACAAAGAGTTGGCCACGACTAAACGACTGAACAACAACAATGCCTAGGACAGTGATGGCAAACCTTTTTGAGCCTGAGTGCCCAAACTGAAATAAATACATTGGTTTTGTGTTGCAAAGTGCCAACATGGCAATTCACAAGAGAAAGGGGCTGAGCGAAGGAGGTGGGGGTGAGAGAGAGTGAGAGAGAGAGAGAGGGGGGGTGAGAGTGAGAGAGAGAGGGGGGGTGAGAGAGGGGGGGGGTGAGAGTGAGAGAGAGAGAGGGGGGGTGAGAGAGAGAGAGAGAGAGAGGGAGGGGGGGTGAGAGTGAGAGAGAGAGAGGGGGGGGTGAGAGTGAGAGAGAGAGAGAGGGGGGGTGAGAGTGAGAGAGAGAGAGGGGGGGTGAGAGTGAGAGAGAGAGAGAGGGGGTGAGAGTGAGGGGTGTGAGAGGGATGCTGAAAGAGAGAGGGAACCGAGAGAGGAGCCGAGAGAGAGAAGGAGGGGGGACAGAGAGAGAGAGAGAGAGGGGTGTGAGATATGCTGAGAGAGAGGGGGAACAGAGAGAGGGAGAGGGGCTGAGAGAAAGAGGGAGAGGGGCTGAGAGAAAGAGGGAGAGGGGCTGAGAGAAAGAGGGAGAGGGGCTGAGAGAAAGAGGGGACAGGGGGAGAGGGGACAGAGTGAGAGGGGACAGATGGAGAGGGGACAGAGAGAAAGGGGGAGAGGGGCTGAGAGAAAGAGGGGACAGAGGGAGAGGGGACAGAGGGAGAGGGGCTGAGAGAAAGGGGGGACAGAGGGAGAGGGGACAGAGAGAAAAGCGAGAGAGAGAGAGATGGGGGACAGAGAGAGAGGGGTGCGAGAGATGCTGAGAGAGGGGTGAGCTGAGAGAGAGGGGAACAGAGAGAGGGGGACACAAAGAGGGGGGGGCTGAAAGAGAGAGAGGGGGCTCAGAGGAGAGAGAGACCTCTAGCTCTGTCCTGGACCCTCTCGTGTGCCCACAGAGATGGCTCTGTGTGCCAGCTGTGGCACGCGTGCCATAGGTTCGCCATCACTGGCCTAGGACCTATGAGGGTCAGCATCGCTCTCACTGCATTGACACTTAAAAAGTTTGGCCAACGTTTTCTCCTGCTGGTTGTGAACATGGCTGGTCCTGATGGGCCATGTAGTCCACCTGCGGCTTGAGGGACAATGGTTGGCCAAGACCTGCACTTATTTCAAGTGACCCTGTTAGCCAGCTGAGCATGAAGAATGTCTTTACCCAGAGAGCTCTTATTATCACAAGTTTGCCAGCGAGAAGTTTGTTCCTTTTTTTTTTTGTCTCCTTTGTGTCTTTCCTAGTCGGAGTGCAAATTGTTCTATTTAAGCAAACAAACGCTTTCATTAATGTTCAGCTACAGTCTCAAGTGTGTGAGCGGTAATCTCCTATAATGATAACATACCTGCCATATTACATAGCTTCACAGTCAACAACAGTGCTAGAATTCCTTGCCCCGGGCGCCAAAATTCACCCGCATGTGATGGCATCTACCTTCCTTCCAGCTAGGAAAAAACAACTCTTAAAGGGAACCTGACAGACGGAAGAATGACAATCCGAGAACTCGTTCTTCTGCATTTAAAAAAAAAAAAAAGAAACTTTGTTGCATCATATAAAATAAAAACGCTCTATATAACTTCCACTTATATCCATTTGCCGGAGTATTTTAAAGTTGACATTTTACAAGCTTTCATAAATAAATTCCTGATATGTCTCAAAATAGAGCGATCGTATTATTTATCAGAAAAGCTCCACCTTTCCTTTTTATATCCTGAACTCCAGAGCTAAACTTTTATCAATAAAAAGCCATCTTTGAGCTCCATTTCAGTAACTTAACCTCTTGGCGTCGAGCGCACACAAATATGCGCCCCCCCTCGGCGGCTGGGCCTTGGTGCCAAGTGCCCGCATATTTGCATTAGCGCCGACAGTGCTGAGCCGAGAGCGCCGTTTGCGATCAGGACTTTTCTGATCATGTGACAGCAAATCACGGCAGTCACCTGGCCTTAGGCTGCATTCACACCTGAGCGTTTTGTAGCTTGAAGCCTGAAGCTACAAAACGCTAGAGGGGAAAAAATACATTATTCTCTATGGAGATGGTTCACATCTCCACTCCAAAACGCCTGAAGCCCTACGCCTGAAGCTCAAACAAGTTCCAGACCCTTTTTTGTCGCGCGAATCGGGCAGATTTGGACGTTTTTTATTCTTTTTACATTGGTGACCTTTTGCTCTGCACAAAATTCGCGGCAAAACGCAGTAAAAAACGCTGCGAATCGCGGTAAAAAACGCCGCAAATCGCGGTAAAAAACGCCGCAAAAAACGCCGCAATTCGCGCGATTTTCTGCCTGAAAAGCTACGCTCAGGTGTGAATGCAGCCTTAAAGTGGAAGTAAAGCCTTACTTGTTTTCAGCTAAGGAAGCTGCCATCTTGGCCTCTGTTTAATCTTCAACTGCCATGATGCTGCACATGTGATCAGTTATGACACCAGCCATTGGATGGTTTGACAGTTTGGTTTAAAGCATAGTCAATGTGACAGGTAGCATTTCCGGCATGCCATTTTTTTTTAAACTATTTAAATCAAAGGGTTTACTTCCGCTTTAAGCCCCGCCCCACCTCCCAGCATAGCAAATGCCTTAAAGGGCCTGCGACTGCTGGCGCCAAGGGGTTAAGGTGGTTGTAAGCCTCAGACATGAAAGGAACAAAGCATTTCCCGCTATAGCAGTGATGGAGAACCTTGGCACCCCAGAGGTTTTGGAACTACATTTCCCATGATGCTCATGCACTCTGCAGTGTAGTGAAGCATCATGGGAAATGTAGTTCCAAAACCTCTGGGGTGCCAAGGTTGGCCATCACTGCTCTATAGTGTGTACTTGTCTCAATCAAGAGCACTAAGTGCAATTTCTGTCTGCTGCTTCGTTCCTCTGCTATCGGCATGAGTTATTTCTGACAAGTTTTCTTGACGCCAAAAGAAAAGGGTGTCAGGGGAGGGACCCCTCCAGCACACAGCTTGTGATTGACAGTCTCCACTCTGTTCCTGTGTGCCCGTGTGAATGGGCGTGTGTCCCTTCCCTCCAATCAGCTCTCAGAGCTCTCCTCACTGAGCAATGCAAAATGTAATTTCAGCTTGTCCCCTTTTTTTCTGACAGCTCAGTCAAGCTTTATAAATTCTAGACTTTGAACAGATGAAGAGAAGACTGCAAATAAACAGGCACAACTTATATAGTATTTGTTTCATCCATCACCTGAGGCCAGTGACTTCAAAGGGTATATGTAAGGGTTTACAACCACTCTTTAGCAAGTCACAAGGTTATATGCTATACGCACGCGCCATTGGCAAGCAACCAGAAAGCAATCAATTGGTCACGCCCGTGCAAAGCACACTCCATGTCAACCATGAGCAGGGGAGGCAGGCCCAATTGCTCTGGGTTTTGGATTACCCTATCCTGGTACTGGTTGAGTTTTTACTCAATCAAAAAAGTTGCAAGGAAATCGCAAAGCAAGACGCACAACTTTTTGGGTCGCAGCAGTGTCAACTGAGCCTTACGGTCCCATAACGGTATCCTTTCACATGTTCTGCAGCATTAGCTGTCATTGCCACCACCCCACAACGGCGGCAGAACGCCAGGGCCAAGTTGCATGTGCGACCTTTGCGACCCTGGTAGTTCCGCCTGGTTAGTTTATGGCTATCTCTGAGCGAATGTTCTGTAAATGACCAATCTTCTTATCTACAGGACAGAAGAATGTGTGCATCTGCAGGGAAGTTTTCTCCGATCCACAATACGTATATAGTTGACACGCCGGCCTTTCTTTCTTTTTTTTTTTTTCTCTGTAAACTAGAATTTTTATTTCAGATCCTCTAGGATAACTTTTTTTCCCTCCAGAACAACGTATTCCATTTTGCTAATGAGAAAAGAGGACCACCCACCGCTTAACCCGCCGCGCTGTTGTTATTTTTAGATCTCTATTACTGCGGCAGTCGTGCGTTTTTTGGCTGCAGCTCCCGAGCTGTACCTGGCTGTGTTACCCGCCTCCTGTCGCTGAACAGTTCCCCGCAGTACGCAGCGCCGACCTCCGCTGCCAGGGCTGATTTACTGATCGTTCTTGGCACGCATTCACTGGCATATTTTTATACATTTTTTTTTTTTTTTTTTTAAGTTTTAACCTTATTTAGCTTTGTGTCAGTTTCTTGAAGGTGAAACAAGTGGCTGTTGTAAAAGACTTTTACTGGATCCCACGAGAGGTTATTGAAGTGTTGTTGGCACAAGTATGAAAAATGCCTCTTTCAAGAGGACACGTGAAATGTGATCGCTGCGAGGCAGTTGTGGGTGGAGGTCTGCAGTGCGTCTTTGCAAGGGGGGGGGTCCTAAATCAGTCCCTTAGACTTTTCTATAGGCAAATATGCGCAGCGCTGTGCAAAAGTTTTAGGCAGGTGTGAAAAAAAATGCTGTAAATGAAAAATGCTTTTCAGAAATGGAAGCGTTATTTTTTTTTTATCAATTTTACAAAAATCGAAAGTAAATGAAGAGGAGAGAAATCCGAATCCCCTTCAATATTTGGTGTTATGAAAATTAATTGGAGGCTACTTAGAAGATTTGAGACCTGGAACCCAAGCCACATCCCATATCGAGAGAGAAAAAGCAAAGAGGAAGGCCCCAGGGATTTTTTTGGGGCGAGGGTTAGAGCCAGATGAAAGAGTAGAGGGCGTATACGAAAAGGGTAATACGAAAGTAAAAAAAAACCTCAAGGATGGGATTTTAAAGGCAATTTGAAAAAAGAAAAAAAATATAATAAAGAAAATTTTATATATATAAAAAATATATGAATTTATTAATACAAATATGAATCATAAAAACAAAATTCTTATAGAAGCAAACCACAAGAAAAACACATGTACATGCATAGAAAACATTACACAATTGTAGACAGAGGTGGTAGAATCCTACTACATGGGCATGAACCATCCAAGCGGGTAGCCTAGAAGGGAAGTAGTGAAAAGGACTTTTTCTTGGAATTTTGTTTTTATGATTCATATTTGTATTAATTCATATATTGTTTATATATATTTTTTCTTTTATATTTTTTTCTTTTTTAAATTAGATTGTTTATGATTCATATTTGTATTAATAAATTCATAATATATATATATATATATATATATATATATATATATATATATATATATATATATATATATATATATATATATATATATATACATATATATATAATAATAGAATAGAGAATATATATATATATATATATATATATATATATATATATATAATAAGAGAATAAATATATATATATATATATATATAAGATATATATATATATATTATAAGAGAATATATATATATATATATATATATATATATATATTATAAGAGAATATATATATATATATATATATATATATATATATATATATATATATATATATATATATATATATAATATAAATATATGTGTATATATATAAAATTATATATTTTTTTCAAATTTGCCTTTAAAATCGCATCCTTGAGTTTTTTTATATTTTTTTTTGTTTTTTTTAACTTTCCAATGCCTAGAGGGATGATGGCAATTTACACGCCAACCTACGAGAGTCTATTCATTTTCTGAAAAGGGTAATGCAAAATTTCTTGATTTTACAAAACGTACAAATACATATTGAAATGTTAAAATTAAAAACACAAATACAGCGATCAACAGCAAAATTCAATAAAATCGAATGAAAAAAAAAAAAAAATCGAATGAAAAAAAAAAAATTCCGAGTCACGAAATGGGTCTCATAGTAGGAGGCCGATCAGTATACATGAATTCAGAAATCCCAACATGTTTCGGAATATTTTGACTTAAATTCCTAATTCCTTCTTCGGGACTTGCTTTGAGCCCAGCTGTATTATATTATCTCACATACTCTTGATGTGGTTGAACCCCATTTTTTTCTCTGCTGTTGTACTACTAGATAATACAGCTTGGCTCAAACCAGCCCCTGAAGAAGGAATTTAACAATTCAAAATGTTCCAAAACATGTTGGGATTTCTGAATTCATGTATACTGAGTGGCCTCCTACTATGAGACCCATTTCATGACTCAGAATTTTGCTGTGGATTGCAGTATCGTGCCCATTTGTTTCTTGATTTTAACATATTAACATGTATTTGTACGCTTTGTAAATCAACAAATTTTGTATTACCCTTTTCATATACGCTCACTAGTCTTTCATCTGGCTCTAACCCTCACCCAAAAAATCCCTGGGGCAGTCCTCTTTGCTTTTTCTATACTTGGTGTTATGACTCTTTACCTTCAAACCAGCATCAGTTCTTCTAGGTAGACTTGTGCAATTCGTTTGGTTAAGAATTATTTTTTTTGGACGAAATTCAGCATATTCGTTCATTCGGAAACATCCGAAGGAACAAAAGACTCTTGACAAACTAAGAGGCCAAGCCCAACCCCTGAAAAACAACCACACTCCATAATCCCCCCTCCAGCAAATGCTTTGGACCAGGGCACAAAGCAAGGTCCATAAAGACATGGATGAGTTTGGGGTAGAGGAACTTGACTGGCCTGCACAGAGTCCTGACCTCAACCCGATAGAACACCTTTGGGATGAATAAGAGCGGAGACTGTGAGCCAGCCCTTCTCTCGTCCAACATCAGTGCCTGACCACACAAATGTGCTTCTGGAAGAATGGTCAAACATTCCCATAGACGCCCTCCTAAACGCCCTCCCTGAAGAGTTGAAGCTGTTATAGCTGCAAAGGGTGGGCCAACTCAATATTGAACCCTACGGAGTAAGACTGGGATGCCAATAAATTTCATGTGCGTGTAAAGGCAGACGTCCCAATACTTTTGACATTATAGTGCGTTTCTGTCTTAAGTTTCCCTTTTTATGAGGTTTTAAACTTTACTACATGATTTTATTGGAGCTAATAAAAGTCATTGATTTTATATTATGATGTGCTGATAAAGTCCTCCAAAGTTAAACAAAACTTTTTTGTGTTTTTGAATGCGGCACGCTGGTAGTTATTGTTTTTTCAGACAAGGTGCAGAAATGCACATCAACTTTTTTGTACTCCCCCGATCTACTGGCCTAATGTAATAAAGTGGGATTGGCTTGCAGAGTTGTCTCTTCACCAGTTGTGCCTTCTCCTGTGCCAGGAATATAAGAAGCTGATGTAAAGGCAGAAAGAAGTGGGATTGGCTTGCAGAGTTGCCCTTCACCAGTTGTGCCTTCTCCTGTGCCGGGAATATAAGAAGCTGATGTAAAGGCAGAAAGAAGTACTATTTAATGGAATACATATAAGTGTAGCACTGCCCCCCCGTAGTGGTCGCTGTCAGTGGCGGCTGGTGCTCAAAATTTTTGGGGGGGCGCAAACAAACAGCCTCACTGTGCCATCAAACGCTGCCACTGTGCCCATTAAACGCTGCCACTGTGCCCATCAAACGCTGCCACTGTGCCCCAAGTGCTGCCACTGTGCCCATCAAACGCTGCCACTGTGCCCATCTAAAACGCTGCCACTGTGCCCCAAGTTCTGCCATTGTGCCCCAAGTTCTGCCATAGTGCCCCAAGTTCTGCCATTGTGCCCCAAGTTCTGCCATTGTGCCCCTTAAGTGCTGCCATTGTGCCCCTTAAGTGCTGCCACTGTGCCCCTTAAGTTCTGCCACTGTGCCCCTTAAGTGCTGCCATTGTGCCCCATAAGTTCTGCCATTGTGCCCCTTAAGTGCTGCCATTGTGCCCTTAAGTGCTGCCATTGTGCCCCAAGTTCTGCCACTGTGCCCCTTAAGTGCTGCCACTGTGCCCCTTAAGTGCTGCCATTGTGCCCCTTAAGTGCTGCCACTGTGCCCCCTGCCTGCCCTCTGCACTTACCTTGTCCTGGTGACGGCGTCAGGCGACGAGCGGTGTCTCCGTCGGATGTCTTCTCCCGCGCTCCTCCTGTCTTCTTCTGCTGTGATTGGACGCCTAGCGTCCAATCACAGCGCCTGTGACTTCAGCCAATCAGGTGACAGGTAACAGACCTGGCAACCTGATTGGCTGAGAGGCGGGTCTGTGTTAGGGAAGCGATGTATTCGCTTCCCTAACACAATACTGTGTAATCAGCGAACGCACGGCCGTGCGCCCGCTGTTTACACTTAGGGAAGCCTATTAGAGCACACCGCTCTAATAGGGTCCCCTATTAGAGCTTACAGCTCTAAAAGGGGCGCTTCCAGCAACACCCCCCCCCACTGTAATTCAGATGCCCGGCGCCCGATCAGGGGCCCGGACACCTGAATAGGGGGCGGCAGCGGTGACAATAGATAGATTCATGCAATGCATGAATCTATCTATTGGTGATAGAGCGGTGCAGGAGAGGGGGGCGGCGCTCCTGCGCCCTCTATGCACGCACCGCCACTGGTCGCTGTGTATAGATTTCTCTGGGCCTCCCTCTGTTTATCCTGCAGGCAGATGCTTGGGTATTTTCACACGACCGGGTGCACACTCATCCGCTTGTTATCCAATCACCAGTCTGGGGTATTTTTTATTTTTTTTGTATTCATCGGTAGAACTTGGATAGGAGAAGTGATTAGTGGGATACTCCAACTTTAACTATGTACTGATGAGGACAACCAGGGCCGGACTGGGAATAAAATTCAGCCCTGGAAAAAAGTGTGATAGGTGGAACACTGATTCTATCTACTATCACACGAGGCGGTCTAGGGGGGCGGGACCATGTTTACAGCGCGGTACTCGGCCGCAGAACCCAGACCGGGCCAGCTCCGTGATCACAGGAGCATGAGAAAGCGGACTCAGGGGAGCACTGCAGCCGCAAAGCGGCCCCAGGGCAGGCAGCCTACCGGGAAATATCCCGGTATCCCGGTAGGCCAGTCCGGCCCTGAGGACAACTCTCACTTGGTTGAACTAAATAGCAGACCCTCTGCTGAACCATACAGGATTTGTGTGGAAGTCCCTTTGCTTGCTATGGCAGCAGACTCAATGAACTCTGATTCTTCGGGACACTAAACATTATCCCCCTTTAGCTGGCACCCCTCCTCTGACTTTACTAGTTTTGCAGGGATGTGCCCTCACAGAACGGGCCCCTAGACCGGGGGGGGGGGTCTGCAACCCATTGATGACGGACAGGTGACTGGTAGATGGCGGTCTAGGCTTGCTGACCCGCCATTCCAGAGCATCGGAGTGCGGTGCAGAGGGACTCCTTGTAAAGTTGGACGTGTAGTAGGGATCAAGAGCCGCATAAGCCGATGCCTCCTCTGTAGCGCTGGCTCCTGTCCCATGCGGAGTGATACCAACTGCACTCCACCTCTTATCCCGGATAGCAGCCTCCAGATTGGTGCCAGCAGCAGGAAAGAAGAAATCCTCAGGTCAGTGTGAAGCAATAAACGGGGCAATAATAGCAGCATTGTGTTGCTTTCTCCCCCCACCTGCTTTAACACCTTGGACTCCACAGAAGCATGCAGTTGCGGGGCGCTTGAAGAGTAGCCCCATTTACTTGAATGGGTTTGTGATTGGCAGGAGATGGCACCCACCAAAAGCAACGGGGCGGGTTAATTCCTACTGCGGCATTTGTACACCAAAGGAAGTAGTGATTGGGTGGGCGGTAAGACCATGACAGCCACAGGGTTTTACCCCCCCCCCCCACACACAAGTTTACGTGTGTTAAAGAGGAGGGCCCACAAAAAAAAAAAAAAAATTAAAAGTCAGCAGCTACAAATACTGCAGCTGCTGACTTTTAATAATCGGACACTTACCTGTTCCGGGGTCCAGCGATGCGGGGGAACGAGACTCCCCCTCGTTCCCCGCTCCGCTCGCGGCACCGGCATTCTTAATGTGGGCACCCGGCTGTGGCTTCACAGCCTGGCACCCACTGTGGCTTCACAGCCTGGCACCCACTGTGGCTTCACAGCCGGGCACCCACTGTGCATGCGCGAGCGGTGCCGTGCGCCGTGATTCGACGCTCACTCATCTGGGACACATGACAGGTCCCAGATGACTGTGCGGCGCCTAGGGGAAGTGATGTCATTGCCCGGGCAATGAAGGTGGCAGACTACGAGGGACCCCCTAGCAACAGGCATTTAGAGGTGAGTAAAAAATTTTTTTTCCAATTTTTTTTTTTTTTTTTTTTTTATGATTTTTTAAACCAAATTATTTTTTTTTGGTGGCAACACCACTTTAACAAGCCCTAAGGGTGCCGCTGCCAAAGGCTCATTCACAAGTGCAGCAGGCACTGCTACTTCTCTGAAAAGCGATCTGGGTATGTTTTTGACAGGCAGAGAGGAGCCGATTTGTTGCCTCCTCACCACCTGATTTAAACTCATGATTAGGGATGAGCCGAACACCCCCGGGTTCGGTTCGAACCAGAACCTTCGAACGGACCGAAAGTTCGCGCGAATTTTCGAACCCTATACGTTATAATGGACGCGAACGTTCGAAATCAAAAGTGCTAATTACAACGGCCAATATGCATGTTAATGTCATAAAACAGGTTTGGGGACCCGGGTCCCTGCCCCAGGGGACATATATCAATGCAAAAAGAACTTTTAAAAACTAACGTTTTTTCGGGAGCAGTCATTTTAATGATGCATAAAGTGAAAAAAAAAAAGTGACATTTTCCTTTAAATATGGTACCTGGGGGGTGTCCAAAGTATGCCTGTGAAGTGGCATGTGTTTCCCGTGTTTAGAACTGTCCTTGCACAAAATGACATTTGTAAAGGAAAAAAGAAGCCATTTAAAACCACTTGCGGCTTTAGGTTTGATCTTAAGTAGAATCTGAACAGGTACATTATGAAGTGTAGCTCCATCCCAAAAAAATCTATTTTTAAGCTTTTTGGAGAACATAGGGAGGGGTTATCACCCCTGTAACATTTGCTGTCTTTGCACATCTGTTCAGAACATGTCACCTCACTTTCCGTCCCAATGACAAATGTTTTTGGAAAAAGTGGGGTTTTAATTGAAACAAGGATTGGTGATAAAGTATCAGTAGAGAGGAGATACCTTTTTCCCAAATTAAATCTAACAGGATAGAATTTCCCTTCCTAGGGGTAGATTTCCTCTCACTTCCTGTTTTCTCTTTCCATTTTCAAGTAGGAGTCGTTTGTAAGTTGGATGTTTGAAAGTAGGGGCCTGGCGTATATACTCTGCAGAAATTTGCCCTATTAGATGTTGGTGTAGCCACAAGACTGGTGGGCACAGGAATGGGCCCTGCTGTGAGTTAATAGATCAAGATTTGTAATTGCATGCACCTGTTGAACAGGGCAGAAAAATTGGGCCTTTGGCGGTGGTGGTGGACGGTGTTGCCACAAGACTGTAGGCCCTCATAGTTACTCTTGGTGGGCGCAGGAATGGGCCCTGCTGTGAGTTATTAGATCAAGATTTGTAATTGCAAGCACCTGATGAACAGGGCAGAAAAATTGGGCCTTTGGCGGTGGTGGTGGACGGTGTTGCCACAAGACTGCAGGCCCTCATAGTTACTCTTGGTGGGCGCAGGAATGGGCCCTGCTGTGAACTATTAGATCAAGATTTGTAATTACCCGCCCCTGTTAAACAGGGGCTGAAAAATTGTGCCTTAGGCACTGGTGCTGGTGCCACAACACTGCAACCCGGCCCTCACAGATACTGTACTTGGAGCACAGCAGTCACACGTGTTGCGAAGCATTTTTTTAAAAAATTGTAAGTACACGCCCCTGTTAAACAGGGCTGAAAAATTGTGCCTTAGGCACTGGTGCCACAACACTGCAACACGGCCCTCACAGAGACTGTACTTGGAGCACAGCAGTCACACGTGTTGCGAAGCATTTTTTTAAAAAATTGTAAGTACACGCCCCTGTTAAACAGGGGCTGAAAAATTGTGCCTTAGGCACTGGTGCCACAACACTGCAACACGGCCCTCACAGAGACTGTACTTGGAGCACAGCAGTCACACGTGTTGCGAAGCATTTTTTAAAAAAATTGTAAGTACACGCCCCTGTTAAACAGGGGCTGAAAAATTGTGCCTTAGGCACTGGTGCTGGTGCCACAACACTGCAACACGGCCCTCACAGAGACTGTACTTGGAGCACAGCAGTCACACGTGTTGCGAAGCATTTTTTTAAAAATTGTAAGTACACGCCCCTGTTAAACAGGGGCTGAAAAATTGTGCCTTAGGCACTGTGTGGTGGCATGGATCATTGAGGAGGAGGAAGAGGATAGTCAGTGAACATAAGAGGACAGTCACTCAGCATCAGCATAGGCAGTCTTGAAGGGATGTGACATTAAAAATTATTCGGTTATATCCGCCTCAGGTGCCTGGTAGCTGGTGGTGATCCAAGACTGATTCATTTTGATGAAGGTCAGTCGATCAACCGAGGCGGTGGACAGGCGCACCCTATGATCAGTCACAAATCCTCCAGCAGCACTGAATGTGCGTTCGGAAAGAACGCTGGAGGCAGGACAGGCCAGTAGCTCAATTGCATACTGTGCAAGCTCTGGCCAGTGATCCATCCTCAGGACCCAGTAAGCCAGAGGATTTTCGGTGGGAAAGGTGTCCAAGTCTGACCTTGCCCCAAGGTATTCCTGCACCATGTATATCAGACGCTGGCGATGGTTGCTGGAACCGATCATACCTTGGGGCTGCGGACTAAAAAATTGTCTGAACGCATCGGTCAGACGTCCACCTTCCCCACCGCTCCTTCTGCCACTGACCGAAGCCTCAGCAACTCGTCGCCCAGGACCAGGAGTTTGTAGCCTCCCAGTTTCTGGGAACGCGTTGCACAGACCTTTCTGCAAGGCCTCCCTGAGATGTCTCATCCTCTGCTCCCTCTGCGACGGCAAGATAAGGTCCGCAACCTTACCCTTGTACCGCGGATCAAGGAGAGTGGCCAGCCAGTAATGGTCCCTCTCCTTGATCCGAAGAACACGAGGATCCTTCCGCAGGCTTTGCAGGATCAGGGAGGCCATGCAGCGTAGGTTAGCTGAGGCATTCGGTCCGGAGTCTTCTGGGTCACTGAGGATGACATGATCGCCAGCCACCTCCTCCCAGCCACGTACAAGTCCACTGGCTTGTTGGGACTGTACATCATCCCTAAAAGACTGCTGCTGCTGATGCTGAGTGCCAGGCTCCACCTCCATGCTCACACAATCCTCCTCCTCCTCCTCCTCCTCCTCCTCCTCATCCTCTTCCTGTGTGATGGGTGGGACAGAAGGAACACTGTCCGGATAAAGGGGGCCTTGAGAGGCAAGGAAGTCCTCCTCTTCCTGCCTCTGTTCTGCCTCAAGTGCCCTGTCCATGATCCCACGCAGCGTATGCTCCAACAGGTGGACAAGAGGGACAGTGTCACTGATGCATGCACTGTCACTGCTCACCATCCTCGTGGCCTCCTCAAATGGTGAGAGGACAGTGCATGCATCCCTGATCATGCTCCACTGACGTGGGGAAAAAAAACCAAGCTCCCCTGACCCTGTCCTGGTGCCGTAGTCGCAAAGGTACTCATTGATGGCCCTCTGCTGCGTGTGCAGTCGCTGCAGCATGGCCAACGTTGAGTTCCACCTGGTGGGCATGTCAGATATTAGGCGGTTCTTGGGCAGGTTCAGCTCCTTTTGCAGCTCAGTCAGCCGAGCACTGGCATTATAAGATCGGCGGAAATGCACACAGACTTTCCTGGCCTGCCTCAGGACATCCTGTAAGCCTGGGAACCTGCCCAAGAACCGCTGCACCACCAGGTTGAGGACGTGAGCCATGCAGGGCACATGGGTGAGCTGCCCCTGTCGCAGGGCGGAGAGGAGGTTGGTGCCATTGTCAGAAACGACCATTCCTGGCTTAAGCTGACGTGGCGTCAACCACCTCTCGGCCTGCCCCTGCAGAGCTGCCAGAACCTCTGGCCCAGTGTGGCTCCTGTCCCCCAAACACACCAGCGCAAGCACGGCATGGCATCTTTTTGCCTGCGTACTTGCGTAGCCCCTTGTACGCCTACGGAGCACCGCTGGTTCCAAGGACAGAGCACTGGAGGAAGAAGAAGAGGAGGGGGTGGAGGAGAGAGGTGTGTCACAACCAGTAGCAGTAGTCGCGTTTTGGAGGCGTGGTGGCGGAACAACCTCCAACACTACTGCACCTTGTCCTGCATCCCTCCCAGCTGCCAATAGAGTGACCCAATGGGCCGTGAAAGAAAGGTACCGTCCCTGTCCATGCCTGCTGGACCATGAGTCAGCGGTAATATGCACCTTACCGCTGACCGCCCTGTCCAGCGAGGCATGGACATTGCCCTCCACATGCCGGTAGAGAGACGGAATCGCCTTCCGCGAGAAAAAAGTGGCGTTTGGGAACCTGCCACTGAGGAACCGCACATTGAACAAACTCACGGAAGGGGGCCGAGTCTACCAACTGAAAAGGCAGCAGTTGAAGTGCTAGCAATTTAGCAAGGCTAGCATTCAACCGCTGGGCATGTGGATGGCTGGGAGTGTACTTCTTTCTACGGTCCAGCAGCTGGGGCAGGGAAATTTGCCTGCTGCATTCGGACGTCGGTGTACTGCAAGTACTTGGTTGTGACACACCGAATTCTACACCTTCAGTCCTCTCAGAGCAGCTTTCAGAGAGGACTGAAGGTGTAGTGGGGATGGAGATCCCAGCTGAGGAGGAGCAAGGAGAGGTCCGCTTAGTTCTTTGGTGTGGGTCTTTTATGTGTGCCTGCCAACGAGCTGCATGGCAGGTCGCCATATGTCTGGTCATGCTTGTGGTGCCCAAGCGGCTGATGTTTTGGCCACGCGAGATACGCTTGAGACAAATATTGCAAATAGCAGTGGTGCGATCTGCTGCACTCGTCTCAAAAAAGGCCCACACCAAAGAACTTTTCTGATAACGTGCAGAGGCAGCGCCCTGCACAGGCGGAGCTCTGCGGTGTTGTACAGTTGCTGTGCTGGCCTCTACCTGGCCTCCAGGGGGCATCCTGCCTCGTTGGACATGTGACGCCGCATCCTCCTCCTCCTCGTCCTCCTCCTCATCCTCTCTCCCTTGAGGCACCCACGTGGAGTCAGTGACCTCATCATCCCCTCCCTCTTCACCACTAGAGCAAACCTGGCAGTAAGCTGCAGCTGGTGGAACTGTACTGCCAGATTCCTCAAGCTGGGTATCGTCATCCGAGCCTTCGAATCGTTGGGCATCCTCCTGGAGCATGTACCCAACACTGTGCTCAAAGAGTTCGGGGGACTCCTCAGGAGGACATGGTGGGTCTAGGGAAGGGGTGGCTGATGATGCTCTGTCAGTACCCTGAGCCTGGGTGAGAGAGGATGAGGAGGATGAGGAGGGCTTGGTCATCCATTCTACCAAGCCTTCAGCATGATGCGGCTCCACATGTCCAGCTGCCGAAAACAAAGACGCGCGTGTCCCATGGCCACGTGCTGATGACGATGCACGACCACGTCCACGTCCACGGCCACGTCCACTAGAAACAGAGCCTGCCTGCCCTGTGTTCTTGGCTCTGCACGCTCTGCCTCCCCTTGGCGGTCTTCCAGCCATTGTAGTCGGTAGTCCTGTGGGTGCTGCTGAGAAGAAAATATAGGAGCTCTGTGTGATGCCACTAACACACTAGAAGTCCTATGGGTGCTTCTGCAAAGAAAATAGAGGAGCTCTGTGTGATGCCACTAACACACTAGAAGTCCTGTGGGTGCTTATGCAAAGAAAATAGAGGAGCTCTGTGTGATGCCACTAACACACTAGAAGTCCTGTGGGTGCTTCTGCAAAGAAAATAGAGGAGCTCTGTGTGATGCCACTAACACACTAGAAGTCCTATGGGTGCTTCTGCAAAGAAAATAGAGGAGCTCTGTGTGATGCCACTAACACACTAGAAGTCCTGTGGGTGCTTCTGCAAAGAAAATAGAGGAGCTCTGTGTGGTGCCACTAACACACTAGAAGTCCTGTGGGTGCTTATGCAAAGAATATATAGGAGCTCTGTGTGATGCCACTAACACACTAGAAGTCCTATGGGTGCTTCTGCAAAGAAAATAGAGGAGCTCTGTGTGATGCCACTAACACACTAGAAGTCCTGTGGGTGCTTATGCAAAGAATATATAGGAGCTCTGTGTGATGCCACTAACACACTAGAAGTCCTATGGGTGCTTCTGCAAAGAAAATAGAGGAGCTCTGTGTGATGCCACTAACACACTAGAAGTCCTGTGGGTGCTTCTGCAAAGAAAATAGAGGAGCTCTGTGTGGTGCCACTAACACACTAGAAGTCCTGTGGGTGCTTATGCAAAGAATATATAGGAGCTCTGTGTGATGCCACTAACACACTAGAAGTCCTATGGGTGCTTCTGCAAAGAAAATAGAGGAGCTCTGTGTGATGCCACTAACACACTAGAAGTCCTGTGGGTGCTTCTGCAAAGAAAATAGAGGAGCTCTGTGTGGTGCCACTAACACACTAGAAGTCCTGTGGGTGCTTATGCAAAGAATATATAGGAGCTCTGTGTGATGCCACTAACACACTAGAAGTCCTATGGGTGCTTCTGCAAAGAAAATAGAGGAGCTCTGTGTGATGCCACTAACACACTAGAAGTCCTGTGGGTGCTGCTGAGAAGAATATATAGGAGCTCTGTGTGATGCCACTAACACACTAGAAGTCCTATGGGTGCCTCTGCAAAGAAAATAGAGGAGCTCTGTGTGATGCCACTAACACACTAGAAGTCCTGTGGGTGCTTCTGCAAAGAAAATAGAGGAGCTCTGTGTGGTGCCACTAACACACTAGAAGTCCTGTGGGTGCTTATGCAAAGAAAATAGAGGAGCTCTGTGTGATGGGACTAACACACTTCAAGTCCTATAGGTGCTTCTGGGAACAAAATATAGCTCTGTGTGTGTAATGGGACTAACACACTTCAAGTCCTATAGGTGCTTCTGGGAACAAAATATAGCTCTGTGTGTGTAATGGGACTAACACACTTCAAGTCCTATAGGTGCTTCTGGGAACAAAATATAGCTCTTTGTGTGTAATGGGACTAACACACTTCAAGTCCTATAGGTGCTTCTGGAACAAAATATAGCTCTGTGTGTGTAATGGGACTAACACACTTCAAGTCCTATAGGTGCTTCTGGGAACAAAGTATAGCTCTTTGTGTGTAATGGACTAACACACTTCAAGTCCTATAGGTGCTTCTGGGAACAAAATATAGCTCTGTGTGTGTAATGGGACTAACACACTTCAAGTCCTATAGGTGCTTCTGGGAACAAAATATAGCTCTGTGTGTGTAATGGGACTAACACACTTCAAGTCCTATAGGTGCTTCTGGGAACAAAATATAGCTCTGTGTGTGTAATGGGACTAACACACTTCAAGTCCTATAGGTGCTTCTGGGAACAAAATATAGCTCTTTGTGTGTAATGGGACTAACACACTTCAAGTCCTATAGGTGCTTCTGGGAACAAAATATAGCTCTGTGTGTGTAATGGGACTAACACACTTCAAGTCCTATAGGTGCTTCTGGGAACAAAATATAGCTCTTTGTGTGTAATGGGACTAACACACTTCAAGTCCTATAGGTGCTTCTGGGAACAAAATATAGCTCTGTGTGTGTAATGGGACTAACACACTTCAAGTCCTATAGGTGCTTCTGGGAACAAAGTATAGCTCTTTGTGTGTAATGGGACTAACACACTTCAAGTCCTATAGGTGCTTCTGGGAAGAAAATATAGCTCTGTGTGTGTAATGGGACTAACACACTTCAAGTCCTATAGGTGCTTCTGGGAACAAAGTATAGCTCTTTGTGTGTAATGGGACTAACACACTTCAAGTCCTATAGGTGCTTCTGGGAACAAAATATAGCTCTGTGTGTGTAATGGGACTAACACACTTCAAGTCCTATAGGTGCTTCTGGGAACAAAATATAGCTCTGTGTGTGTAATGGGACTAACACACTTCAAGTCCTATAGGTGCTTCTGGGAACAAAATATAGCTCTGTGTGTGTAATGGGACTAACACACTTCAAGTCCTATAGGTGCTTCTGGGAACAAAATATAGCTCTGTGTGTGTAATGGGACTAACACACTTCAAGTCCTATAGGTGCTTCTGGGAACAAAATATAGCTCTTTGTGTGTAATGGGACTAACACACTTCAAGTCCTATAGGTGCTTCTGGGAACAAAATATAGCTCTGTGTGTGTAATGGGACTAACACACTTCAAGTCCTATAGGTGCTTCTGGGAACAAAATATAGCTCTTTGTGTGTAATGGGACTAACACACTTCAAGTCCTATAGGTGCTTCTGGGAACAAAATATAGCTCTGTGTGTGTAATGGGACTAACACACTTCAAGTCCTATAGGTGCTTCTGGGAACAAAGTATAGCTCTTTGTGTGTAATGGGACTAACACACTTCAAGTCCTATAGGTGCTTCTGGGAACAAAATATAGCTCTGTGTGTGTAATGGGACTAACACACTTCAAGTCCTATAGGTGCTTCTGGGAACAAAGTATAGCTCTTTGTGTGTAATGGGACTAACACACTTCAAGTCCTATAGGTGCTTCTGGGAACAAAATATAGCTCTTTGTGTGTAATGGGACTAACACACTTCAAGTCCTATAGGTGCTTCTGGGAACAAAATATAGCTCTGTGTGTGTAATGGGACTAACACACTTCAAGTCCTATAGGTGCTTCTGGGAACAAAATATAGCTCTGTGTGTGTAATGGGACTAACACACTTCAAGTCCTATAGGTGCTTCTGGGAACAAAATATAGCTCTGTGTGTGTAATGGGACTAACACACTTCAAGTCCTATAGGTGCTTCTGGGAAGAAAATATAGCTCTGTGTGTGTAATGGGACTAACACACTTCAAGTCCTATAGGTGCTTCTGGGAACAAAATATAGCTCTGTGTGTGTAATGGGACTAACACACTTCAAGTCCTATAGGTGCTTCTGGGAAGAAAATATAGCTCTGTGTGTGTAATGGGACTAACACACTTCAAGTCCTATAGGTGCTTCTGGGAAGAAAATATAGCTCTGTGTGTGTGATGGGACTAACACACTTCAAGTCCTATAGGTGCTTCTGGGAACAAAATATAGGAGCTCTGCCTGCCTGCCACGAACACACTACAAGTCCTATAGGTGCTTCTGGTAACAAAATATAGGAGCTCTGCCTGCCTGCCACTAACACACTACAAGTCCTATAGGTGCTTCTGGTAACAAAATATAGGAGCTCTGCCTGCCTGCCACTAACACACTACAAGTCCTATAGGTGCTTCTGGTAACAAAATATAGGAGCTCTGCCTGCCTGCCACTAACACACTACAAGTCCTATAGGTGCTTCTGGTAACAAAATATAGGAGCTCTGCCTGCCTGCCACGAACACACTACAAGTCCTATAGGTGCTTCTGGTAACAAAATATAGGAGCTCTGCCTGCCTGCCACTAACACACTACAAGTCCTATAGGTGCTTCTGGTAACAAAATATAGGAGCTCTGCCTGCCTGCCACGAACACACTACAAGTCCTATAGGTGCTTCTGGTAACAAAATATAGGAGCTCTGCCTGCCTGCCACTAACACACTACAAGTCCTATAGGTGCTTCTGGTAACAAAATATAGGAGCTCTGCCTGCCTGCCACGAACACACTACAAGTCCTATAGGTGCTTCTGGTAACAAAATATAGGAGCTCTGCCTGCCTGCCACGAGCACACTACAAGCCCCTCTTTGTCAATCAATCTTTGTAACTGAATCTATCTAACTCAATCTCTGTAAGTGAATCTATCTAACTATCTCAATGCAGCA
Organism: Lithobates sylvaticus; assembly: GCA_028564925.1. Classification (NCBI taxonomy): domain Eukaryota; kingdom Metazoa; phylum Chordata; class Amphibia; order Anura; family Ranidae; genus Lithobates; species Lithobates sylvaticus. The sequence goes on from CM053031.1 coordinate 19,498,837, forward strand.
GAGTGTCACAGAATCTGCCTGCTCAATCTGCGCCGGAACAGCATGTGACCGGCGCAGACGGCGTGGCGGCGTTTTATAGGGGGGGGGGGGCGTGTACTACAGCCCCTGAGCTGTAATTGGCTACAGGCGTCCTGCCTGTAGCCAATTATGGCTCTTCGATTTTCCGGGGCTGTGATTGGCCAAGCATGCGGGGTCACAGTGCATGCTTGGCCAATCATCAGCCAGCAATGCACTGCGTCGGCCGCGCCGGCCGCAATGCATTGCGGGGCCGCGCGCATCACACGAACGTGTTGGGAGCGGCCAAAATAGTTCTGGGCGCGCAGAGCGAGCGAACGCCCGGTGCTCGATGCGAACGTGGGTTTCGCATCGAGCACCGGGCCCATCCTTACTCATGATTGCTGTGTGTCAGGTGGCGACACTGTGCCTGGTGATAGTTGACTTTTCCCATGTTGTTCAGGTAGATCTCCACCTCTTTAAGGTTGCCTACTTCTGCCCTAGACTTAGGTCTGTACTCAGGGTAGCCAGGAACAGATCCTTCTAGATATGTCTCCCTTGCAGTCAGCTCTGTAGGACCTCTGAGTTGCAGCTTCTGTGACTCTGGCCCCCTTCCTCCGGGACCCCGCTCTCCAACTGAAGACCCCATGCTAGAGCTGCACGATTAATTGTTAAGAATCGTTATCCCAATTTTTTTCCCCCTGTTGCGATCTTGACAAAAGTATTTCCAGATTCTTTCTATGCAGAGAATTCTCTCTGCTCTGCTGAAGCCACAGCTGTCAAAAGAAAGGAAGAAGAAAAAAAACAAAACAATCATAACATTCTTTATCAGTTGAACTGAAGTCTAAACATTGTAACAATTTGTCAAAGGAATAGACTTCTGTGTGTAAATGAGGAAAGTTTAACCACTTAAACACTAAACCTTTTTCTGACATTTGTTGGTTTCAAGTTAAAAAAATAATAATTTTGCTAGAAAATTACTTGGAACTCCCAAACATTATATATATTTTTTTAGTAGAGACCCTAGAGAATAAAATGGTGGTTGTTGCAATATTTTATGTCGCACTGCGCATTTGCATTTGCGCAGCGGTCTTTCGAATGCATTTTTTTTGGAAAAAATTACTTTAATGAATTTAAAAAAAACGAAGCAGTAAAGTTAGCCTAATTTTTTTTTTTTTTTTGTATAATGTGAAAGATTTTATGCCGTGAGAATCGTGATCTTCATTCTAATGCCGCATACACACGGTCGGAATTTCTGATGGGAGCTTTTCAACGGATTTTCCGACCGTGTGTATGCCCATCGGTCTTTTTCTGTCGGAATTTCCGACGGACTTTGGATTGAGAACCTGTTCTCAATTTTCCCGATTGAAAACCTTTCTATCGGAAATACCGATCGTGTGTATGCAATTCCGACACGCAAAATTCCGACGCATGCTCGGAAACAATTTGATGCATGCTCGGAAGCATTAAACTTCCTTTTTATAGTGCTGTCGAACGTGTTTAATGCCGCTGTGTTATTGATCATCGGAATTTGGTGCGACCGTGTGTAGGCAAGACAGTTTGAGCGAAATTCCATCGGAATTCCGATGGGAAAACCATCAGAGCTTTTTCCGACGAGAATTCCGACCGTGTGTACGTGGCATAAGCAAAAATCGTGATTCTCATTTTGGCTAGAATCGTGCAGCTCTACCCCTGTGCTCTCTTGGCATAAATACTATCATCCAGCATTCTTTGACATCTGCATCTGATCACACTGAGCAGACCCGATCAATGGATCACTGCTCCCCGTTAGGCAGAGAGCACCTAAATCTACCTGGCAGCCCCCATGTTAACCAGGGAAACCCAAAAACATTGCACTCTCTAGCACCTACCTAAGAAGGTGCTACATCAGGGTGTATTTAATTACTACATGTGCTGTTAGTGACCTGATGGAAGCAGAGGGCCAAGTATGCAACTACTTTACTGTCCAACAAAAGTAGGCAAGTTGTCTGAATGCCGGCTTTGCTGCCCCGTCAAATTACTACCGTATATACTCGAGTATAAGCTGACCTGAATATAAGCCGAGGCACCTGATTTTACCACAAAAACTGGGTAAACTTATTGACTCGAGTATAAGCCTAGGGTGAGAAATGCACAGCTACTGGAAGTGGAAAAGAGGGTCAACAATGCCCATTTGCAGCCTCACTGTGCCCATTTGCAGCCTCACTGTGCCCATTTGCAGCCATAGGTCCCCCAAACATCAAACTTGGTAGTTAAGGGTTCCTAGGTGCCCCCTAGCTGCAGCCACAATTGGGGTCTCTGGACCCAAAGGGTCCCGAAATGACATTGCTGCAGATGGACACAGTTGACCGACTTTGGGGCCCTATATCTCGGGGCCACTTTGTTGCTAGGAACCCCATCTTTGGATATGTTGTAGTGCTAGTTCCACTGGGTTTGAATACCAAATTTAGGGTTCCTAGCACCAAGTGTTCCCGAGATACGGGGCCTCAAATTCGGGTCAGAAAATGTCAGGCACTTTTCTGCAGTAGAGAGTGACATTTTCCGAACCGACTTTGGGGCCCCGTATCTCGGGGTCACTTAGTGCTAGGAACCCCATCTACCAAATTTGGGGTTCCTAGCACTAAGTGGCCCCGAGATACGGGGCCCCAAGTTCGGGTCGAAATTATTATTTTTTGCTGCAGAAAAGTGCTTGACTCGAGTATAAGCCGAGGGGGGCACTTTCAGCACAAAAAAAATGTGCTGAAAAACTCGGCTTATACTCGAGTATATACGGTATTTTAATGCCACAATTCAGATTAGTCCATGAACATAGAAAAAGATGAGCAATTCTTTTTCACATGACAGTAACGCGCTGAAATCAATGTTAACCATATGATACGAAAGAGATGAACGTTCGCCCATCATTGAGCAGCCCCCGCGGATCGCTCCTTCCACCTGTCACGATGGATTTGCAGAAGACTGAAAACGGGCAAACAAAAATGTTAATCCTGAAAATTCCTGTAGGTTGGAGATTTGTAAAATAACCCGTGCCTGTCAGGTCTGTCTTCTTTCTTCAGAGCCAAGACAGTCTTGCCATTTTAAGTTGTATTCTTTTTAGTGTATTTCATTGTGGCCTGTGCCCAGATGGCACGACGGGGCTCTCTGCATTGCTGCTTATGTCGTGGATACAGCGGGTCCTAGCTGGATATAACATCTCAGAGGTAGAATAATCATTTAAGCCCCAGTGTCCATTAAGTGGCCCGTAATGGGGGGGTGGGGAGTAAAAGCACTGCCACCGACCACCAGTGTGTGTGTAGGGGGGGGGGTGTTTTTAGTTATGCCACTGGCACCAACGCTGGGGGTTATTATAGCCACTGGCACCAATGCTAGGAGTTAATTATTATAGCCACTGGCACCAATGCTGGGAGTTAATTATTATAGCCACTGGCACCAACGCTGGGGGTTATTCTAGCCACTGGCACCGACGCTGGGGGTTATTATAGCCACTGGCACCAATGCTAGGAGTTAATTATTATAGCCACTGGCACCAATGCTGGGAGTTAATTATTATAGCCACTGGCACCAACGCTGGAGGTTATTATAGCCACTGGCACCAATGCTGGGAGTTAATTATTATAGCCACTGGCACCGACGCTGGGGGTTATTATAGCCACTGGCACCAATGCTAGGAGTTAATTATTATAGCCACTGGCACCAATGCTGGGAGTTAATTATTATAGCCACTGGCACCAACGCTGGGGGTTATTATAGCCACTGGCACCAATGCTGGGAGTTAATTATTATAGCCACTGGCACCGACGCTGGGGGTTATTATAGCCACTGGCACCAATGCTGGGAGTTAATTATTATAGCCACTGACACCAACGCTAATTCCCTGTACACACGACCGTTTTTTCTGACGGAATTCCGCTGAAGCTGTCTTACATACATACGCTCACACCAAATTCCGACCGTCAAGAACGCGGTGACGTACAACACGTATGACGGCACTATAAAAAGGAAGTTCAATAGCCACTGCGTCGGAACAGCATACAGACGAGCGTTTTTTTTTCCGATAGTAATTTTTTCCGTCTGCAAAAATTTAGAACATGTTTTCTATCCAAGTCCGTCTGAATTTTCGACGGAAAAAGTCTGATGGGGCATACACGCGGTCGGAATCTACGATGAAAAGCTCCCATCTGACATTTTCTGTCGGAATGTCCGACCGTGTGTACGTGGCATGAGAGTTGTTATTTCATCCACTGATGCCAACGCTGGGGGTTTACTATTTCAGCCACTGAAACCAGCGTTGGGGGGTTGTTATTTCAGCCATTGGCACCAATCCTGGGGGCTAATATTGCAGCCACTGACACCAATGCTGGGGGTTATTATTTCAGCCACTGACACCAATGCTTGAGGTTATTGTTGCAGTCACGCTGGGGTTATTACTGCAGCCGTTGACACCAATGTTGGGGGTTATTGTTGCAGCCACTAACAGTGCTGGAGGTTATTATGGTTGCTACTGACACCAACGCTGAGGGTTTGGATTGTGGCCACTGGGTTCTGTGCTGGGGGTTATTATTGCGTCCACTGACACCAACACTGGGGCATAGCTCCCGACTGTCCCTGATTTCAAGGGACTGTCCCTGATTTGGAGCAATGTCCCTCTGTCCCTCTGTCCTCCTCATTTGTCCCCCATTTTGGTCTGATCCATATAGTTGTATATAAAATGCACTTTTTATCTTTCAGAAAGTGTTTTCCAGCGCTAAACCTTTCATCTGATTTCTAAATTGCTGTATTTATAAATTTCAAAAGACAATATAAAGGAATAGTAGTGGTAACAAAAAGTACTTGTGGGTTTAACCTTTTTTTTTTTTTATAGTAAAATTCTCCTTTAAGGGGGCGTGGCAATGGGTGTGTCCTATGCTTGGATACTTTTGCTGATGGGTGTCCCTCCTTCCCATCTCAAAATGTTGGGAGGTGTGTTGTTGCAGTCACGCTGGGGTTATTACTGCAGCCGCTGACACCAATGTTGGGGGTTATTATTGTTGCTACTGACACCAACGCTGAGGGTTTGGATTGTGGCCACTGGGTTCTGTGCTGGGGGTTATTATTGCGTCCACTGACACCAACACTGGGACTGGGGCATAGCTCCCGACTGTCCCTGATTTTGAGCAATGTCCCCTTTTCCCCCCTCATTTGGCCCTTATTTTGGTCTGATCTATATAATTTTAAAAATTCACTTTTTATGCACTTTTTATCTTTCAGAAAGTGTTTCCCAGCGCTAAGCCTTTCATCCAATTTCTAAATTGCTGCATTTGTAAATTCCAAAGGACAGTATAAAGGAATAGTAGTGGTAACAAAAAGTACTTGTGGGTCTAACTATTTTTTTTGTTGTAAAATTCCCCTTTTAAGGGGGTGTGGCAGGGGGCGTGTCCTATGCCTACATACTTTTGATAATAGGTGTCCCTCATTCCCATCTCAAAAAGTTGGGAGATATGCTGGGGGTTTAGGTTGTGGCCTGTGACACCAGTGCTGGGGGTTATTACTGATACCAATGCTGGGTGTAATTATTGAAGCCACTGACACCAATGATGGGGATTATTATTGCAGCCACTGACACCAATGATAGGGTTTTATTACAGTCGCTGACACCAATACTGTGATGTTTGGTCTCATAGTAATCCTTGAATTAAACCATCATGACTGATTTTGCTTTATTTCCCATAATGCAAGGCTAATGGCTAACGGGGAACGAATGGTTGGCTACTCTTATGCGGCGTACACACGGTCGGAATTTCCGATGGAAACAGTCCGATGGGAGCTTTTCAACGGATTTTCCGACCGTGTGTATGCCCATCGGTCTTTTTCTGTCGGAATTTCCGACGGACTTTGGATTGAGAACCTGTTCTCAATTTTTCCGACGGAAAACCTTTCTATCGGATTTTCCGATCGTATGTGTGCAATTCCGACACAAAAAGTTCCGACGCATGCTCGGAAACAATTTGACGCATGCTCGGAAGCATTAAACTTCCCTTCTATAGTGCTGTCGAACGTGTTTTATGCCGCTGTGTTACAGACCGTCGGAATTTGGTGTGACCGTGTGTAGGCAAGACAGTTTGAGCGAAATTCCGTCGGAATTCCGACGGGAAAACCATCAGAGCTTTTTCCGACGAGAATTCCGACCGGGTGTACGCGGCATTAGTTGCTCGGCTCTGTCTACTTGACGCTAACCAGCTCTCTACTGTGCCATTAAGGTTTTGTAATCCATTATAAATCACCTTCCTGCCTCTAACATAACTGCATTTAATGTCGCTGGCTTTTTTCCTGTAAGCCCTGTAAAGATTCACCTAATCTGTGTTCTTGGATGCGAACCCACCGTGCAAATCCATCTCACAAGACCTGGCCGGAGACCAGATGTAAGGCAGAAATGATTGGGGTGTCTAATCTCCTTAGGGAAGGGATGGTTTTGATTGGCAGGATACATTCCCAGGAATATTGTATTTATGTATCCTAATGAGAAAAATGATATATCCTTCACAAATGTAGCTCTGCAGACAGTTTTTTTTGGGTGGTGTGATGTAAAAAAAAAAAAAATGAATGCATTCCATTCTCTGCAGATTGCTAAACATGTCTCGGACCCAGGGAACTCCAACTGGGCAGATGGTAAAACTATCAAAATTGGCCATTTGCACCCAGAATCAAAGTAGTGGTCAGAATTGGCATATTCTTAAACTGTAAATACGCTTCAAAACAAGTCCTCACTTACCTCTGTAACTGCAGGCGCTCTGGAGAAGTTCATCCTCAAAGTTCACAAGAGAGGCCCTCCTCTCTCTCCCCTCCTCCTGTACATTTGCCTTGTTGGGCTCTGTTCTAGAATCGTAGCAAAACGCGTGATGCGTTTGTGATGCCATTTATTTCTCAATGGGCATCCCAAACACAGTGCAATTTGGCCACGTGACAAAACGCATGAAAATTGCGGCAAAAAAACACCAAACCTACCTGGCTCTGTGCCAAAATTTGGTAGATGAGCTTCTTTGGCGCGTTTTTGAATTGGAGGAAGATCCTTTTAAACGAATAGTGCCGCTTTCCAAAAAAAAGTGTGAAAAAAAGCTAAAAAAAAAAAAAAACACGGCACAGCAGGCGTCGCTGCAGTACGCTTAGGTGTGAATGGAGCCTTAGAGGTTAGGAGGCTGGCTGCCAAGTCACCGTTTGGAGGGAGAGGCAAGAGAAGTTGAGCTTTCCACTGTAATTAATCTATGAATTACTCCACAGGGCCTGCAGTTACAGAGGTCAGTGAGGGCCTGTTTTTAAAGCTTGTTTACTGCATGTTAAGTTGGGTGCCCATAGCCTGCTAATAGCTTTAGTTTAAGTCAACCTGTGCATTAATCTTCAGCATCCTACATGTCTGCATCTGCTACTGTGTGTGGTAGTCTGAAAGATTCAGGCTACCGGCTCCCTCATCTCCTGAAATACTGACAGAGGTCCGTCCTTCCTTCCTTCCTCCCTTCCTTCCTTTCTTCCTTCCTTCCTTTCTTCTTTTCTTTTTTTTGTTTCACAATACTTTCTTACACTATTTTTCCTCCCCCCCCCCCCCTATTTTTTTCTTTCTTCTTACCCTAATCTTCCTTCCTTCCCCTCCCTTCAATTTCTTCTTTCTTTTTCCCTATCATTTCCTTCCTCTTCCTTTCCCTTCCCTTCCTTTCTCTTCCCTTCTCTTCCTTCTTTCTCTTACCTTCATTTCTTTCTTCCCCTCTTCCTTCCTTCCTTCCTCCCACTATTTTTCCTTCCTTCCCCTATTTTTTCTCTTCTTACTTTTATACCCTAATCTTCCTTCCTTCCTTTTCCATATCACTTCCTTCCTCTTGCGTCCCTTACTTCCCCCTCTTCCTTCCATCCCCCATCCCTCCCTTCCTCCGTCCTTACTTTTTTACACTATTTTCTCTTTCCTTTCTTCCTTCCTTCCCCAATTATTTTTTTTCTTCTTACTTTCATACCCCAATTTTCCGTCCGTCCTTTCTTTCCTCCCTTCTTTCTTTACTCCCTTCTTTCCTTCCTCCCTTTCTTTCTTTTTCTACCCCTCTTCCTTCCATTCCATATCCCTTCCTTCCATCCTTCCCTTCCATCTTTCTTTTCCCTATCACTTGCTTCCTCTTACTTTCCGTTCTTTATTCCCCCTTCCATCCCCTATCCCATCCTGCCTACCCTGATCACTCTACCTTAAAGGACATGAATACTTTTACATCACTGCCCAGCACCACCTGCACCCCAACCTCTCCTTCTTTCCTTTCTTCTCCATCCCTCCTTTCCTTTCCTTTCTTCTCCATCCCTCCTTTCCTTTCCTTTCATTTCCTTTTTCTTTCCTTTCATATGACATTACTTCTATGACATGCAGTTCTGCATTCACTTACCTTATCACAAGAAAGGACTACTTTCTTTTTATTTTTCTTTGTTTGTTTCTTTCTTTTTCTTTTCTTTCTCTCTTTCCTTTCTCCCATTCCTCCCCCCCCCTTTCTTCCTTCCTTCCTTCCTTCCTCCCCTTCCTTCCTTCCTCCCCTTCCTTCCTTCCTTTCTCCCCTTCCTTCCTTCCTTCCTTCCTTCCTCCCCTTCCTTCCTTCCTTCCTTTCTCCCCTTCCTTCCTTCCTTTCTCTCCTTCCTTTCTCTCCTTCCTTCCTTTCTCTCCTTCCTTCCTTTCTCTCCTTCCTTCCTTTCTCCCCTTCCTTCCTTCCTTCCTTCCTTTCTCCCCTTCCTTCCTTTCTCCCCTTCCTTCCTTTCTCCCCTTCCTTTCCCCCTTCCTTCCTTCCTTCCTTCCTTCCTTCCTTCCTTTCTCCCCTTCCTTCCTTTCTCCCCTTCCTTTCCCCCTCCCTTCCTTCCTTTCTCCCCTCCCTTCCTTTCTTTCTCCCCTCCCTTCCTTTCTCCCCTCCCTTCCTTCCTTTCTCTCCCCTCCCTTCCTTCCTTTCTCCCCTCCCTTCCTTCCTTCCTTTCTCCCCTTCCTTCCTTTCTCCCCTTCCTTCCTTCCTTTCTCCCCTTCCTTCCTTAATTTCTTCCTCTCTTTCTTCCTTCCTACCCTGCTCACTCTACCTTAAAGGACATAAATACTTTTACATTACTGCCCAGCATTACCTGCACCCCAACCTCTCCTTCTTTCTTCTCCATCCCTCCTTTCCTTTCCTTTCCCTTTCTTTCCTTTCCGTTTCTTTCCTATGAAAAGACATGCAGTTCTGCGTTCACTTACCTTATCACAAGAAAGGACTAGTTCTAAAACACTTTGCCCTGGTAGAGGTCCCTCTCTTCCTTCCTTCCATCATGACGTTGCTCTTGTGATACTGTCCTGATTTCACTTACCCAGTCGGACAGTCCCAAGAGTGGACAGGCCACAAGAGCGGCGCCCTCCTCTCCTGAAATACTTTGTGCTGCTGTGAACATATTTGGCCCTCTCTGGGTATAAGCTAGTTGTGGCAAAGATCTCGGGTTCATGTGACATGGAGATACACGGTCTAGAGAGTAGAGAGGTCATGCCAGGGCCTCCATCAATCTTGTATTACACTGATTTATGTCCCAGTAGCCAGCAAGTTACATCTTGCCATAGATTGTTGGTAAAGTTCATCAGCGGTAATGATTTATGCATCGTAGAATGGCGGGGTAAACATGCAGGGTGGGACCTGGGCATAGGCTGGCATGGGATCCTGGCACGGAACTGAGCGGAGATTTATCTTGCTGAATGAGGATGGTGGAGCAGGATTAGAACTGGAATAGCGGCTTTGTTCCCCCAAGTTCACTCGTAGTTTAAGGTTAGCAGCTAAAGAGAACCTGTCAGATCAGCAATACAATAAAGTTGTACTTAGTTATTGGGCCGGGGTATCTAGAAAGCAAGACTGCCTCTGTGGACCAGAGGAACCTCTATAAATCCTGGAATCTGACTGTAAGAATTGAAAAAAAACTTACTATTTATTCAGCTTTTCTGGGTGGAAGGAAGGACCCAGGCTACAGATACCTAAAGGTTTGGGCTACACATACACTATATTGTCAAAAGTATTGGGACACCTGCCTTTACACGTACATCAACTTTAATGGTGTCCTAGTCCAGAGGGTTCAATATTGAGTTGGGCCACCCTTTGAAGCTATCAACTCTTCTGGGAAGGCTGTCCACAAGGTTAAGGAGTGTGTCTATGGCAGTGATGGTGAACCCTGGGGGGCCCGCTGTCCAAGGACCTCGGCTATGGAATGCTCTACCGACCAACATCCGCATGGAAGAAAACCATCAGGCCTTCAGGAAAAAACTCAAGACCCACCTCTTCTAAGAAGCTTGACAACAAAGCACCAATACAGCGCCTTGAGGCGATTCAGTTCGCATTGTTAGCGCTATACAAATTATTCATTCATTCATTCAACCTTGGCACCCCAGATGTTTTTGAACTACATTTACCATGATGCTTATGCACTATGTAGAGTAGTTGAGCATCATGGGAAATGTAGTTCCAAAACATCTGGGGTGCCAAGGTTCACCATCACTGGTCTATGGGAATGTTTGACTATTCTTCCAGAAGTGCATTTGTAAGGTCAGGCACTGATGTTGGACGAGAAGGCCTGGCTCGCAGTCTCTGGTCTAATTCATCCCTAAGGTGTTCTATTGGTTTGAGGTCAGGACTCAGGCCAGTCACATTCCTCCACCCCAAACTCGCTCATCCATGTCTTTCTGGACCTTGCTTTGTGCACTGGTGTGCAGTCATGTTGGAACAGGAGCAGGAAATTGTCCAAAATGTCTTGGTATGCTGACGCCTTAAGAGTTCCCTTCACTGGAACTAAGGGGCAGAGCCCAACCCCTGAAAAACAACCCAACACCATAACCCCCCCCCCCCCCCCCTCCACCAAATGATTTGGAGGGGTGGGCCAATACTTTTGGCAATACAGTGTGGATGAGCAAATTTGGGGTGAAGGAACTTGACTGGCCCGCAACTCAACCCGATAGAACACCTTTGGGATGAATTAGAGTGGAGACTGTGGGTCAGGCCGCCTTGTCCAACATCAGTGCCTGACCTCACAAAATGGAAGAATGGTCAAACATTCCCATAGACCAGTGTTTCTCAACTCCAGTCCTCAAGGCGCCCCAACAGGTCATCTTTTCAGGATTTCCCTAAACCTTGTGGACGGCCTTCCCCGAAGAGTTTAAGCTGTTATAGCTGCAAAGGATGGGCCAACTCAATATTGAACCTACGGACTAAGACGTCATTAAAGTTCATGTGTGTAAAGGCGAGTGTCCCAATACTTTTGACAATATAGTGTATGTGACATTCTATAAATGAGAACGAATGATGCTGGTGTTTTTTCTAATTCAGTAGCTGCTAGTGCTGGGACTTCAGCGATGGAGATTTGGCACAAGAAAGTCAGATGTTTGGTTTATAGGAAGGACTGTAAGGAAGGTTACAAGGAGGGTTAATTTTAGGGATACTGGGAGTTTTAGTTAAAGGCTTAATAGTAGGGTAGCAAAGAAAGTTAGCATTGGGGCTACAGAGAAGGTCCATTGAAAGGTGGAGGTTGCAGAGATGGTAAGGATTACAGGGAGGGTTGGCATGAACATTCGAGTGAGAGCTACAAGGAGAGCATAACTCCTAACCTTTTGAGATAATGTAATTATTATATACATTAATAATTAACCTCTAACCTTAAATCTTCTTCTTTCTTCTTTTTCTACTTCCTTCCTTCTTCCTTCTTCTTTCTTCCTCCTCCTCCTCCTTCTTCTTCTTTTTCCTTCTTCCTTCCTTCCTTCCTTCCTTCCTTCCTTCCTTCCTTCCTTCCTTCCTTCCTCCTTCTTCCTTCCGCCTTCCTCAATCTTACTTCTTCTTCCTTCCTTCCTTCTTCTTTCTTCTTCCTTCCTTCCTTCCTTCCTTCTTTCTTCTTTCTTCCTCCTCCTCTTCCTCCTCCTCCTTCTTCCTTTCTTCCTTTTTTCTTCTTTCTTCTTTCTTCTTCCTTCCTCCTTCCTCAATCTTCCTTCTGCCTTCCTCCTTCCTCAATCTTCCTTCTTCCTTCTTCTTTCCTCCTCCTCCTCCTCCTCCTCCTCCTTCCTTTCTTCCTTCTTCTTTCTTCCTTCTTACTACCTCCTTCCTCAATCTTCCTTCTTCCTTCCGCCTTCCTCAATCTTCCTTCCGCCTTCCTCCTTCTTCAATCTTCCTTCTTCCTCCTTCTTCAATCTTCCTTCTTCCTCCTTCCTTCTTCCTTATTTCTACTTCTTTCTTCCTCCTCCTTCCTTCCTTCCTTCCTTCCTTCCTTCCTTCCTTCCTCCTTCCTCCTTCCTCAATCTTCCTTCTTCCTTCCTCAATCTTCCTTCCTTCCTTCCTCAATCTTCCTTCCTTCCTTCCTTCTTCCTTCCTTCTTTCTTCCTTCTTCTTTCTTCAAAATAATAATTTATTTTGGGTTAGGGTGTTTGGTTATTATTATTTAACTTTTTTAAGGGGTAAGGGTAATTATTTATTTATTGTTACTTAGTATTCATTTATTGAATTGATTTTTTTTACTTATGATTTTTATTTATTTGTGTATTTATTTTATATTTATTCATTTATTATTATTATTCGTATAATAATAAATAAAATAACCTCAACTCCTAATCCTAACCTAAACTGAACTCGATTACCCCTTACCCTAACGAAAAAGCATTATAATAAATGAATAATACTAAAAGAAGAAATAAAAGCTAGTGGAAAGGCTAAACATGCTGAAATACCTAGCAAAAAATGATGCAACAGTTTTATCTATTGGCTAATAAACAAACACCAAAGCCCAAAAAACGCACTAAAATTGCGCATTAAAACGTGAATGCAGCCTAATGCCGCGTACACACGACCGGTTTTCCCGTCGGGATAAACTCCAAAGGTTTTTCCGATGGAGTTACGCTGAAACTGTCTTGCGTTCATACAATCACACCAAAGTCCTATCGTTAAGAACGCGGTGACGTACAACACGTACGACGGGACTAGAAAAAGGAAGTCCAATAGCCAGTAGCCAATCGCTTCTGTCTCGTACTTGCTTCAGAGAATGCGTCGTTTTTGGTACGTCGGGAACAGCATACAGACGAGCGGTTTTCCCGATAGGAATTGGTTCCGTCGAAAATATTTAAAACGTGTTCCATTTCTAGGTCCGTCAGACTTTTCGTAAAAAAAAAAGTCAGATGAGGCCCACACACGATCGGAATATACGATGAAAAGATTCCGTCTGACTTTTTTGTCAGACGTTCTGCTCGTGTGTACGCGGCATTAGAGAATTACTGAAGATTAGTGTTGGGGTTAAAGGAAAACTTGCGGTGCAGAAAGCGAATTAATTGCATTGCGATCAATGGCCAATACATGAACGCAGATTCTTTTAGTGCAGTTTCTGCATCTTGCTCGCTTTATCCATCTGACCGGTCGAAGGCGCTGACTCTTCCACCCTGAGGGTGACGACAGCTGTTTTTTTTTTTTTCGAGCTCCGTGTGACCCGTCTCATTTGGCTCATCCATCGGTCACCTCGGGGTGTGAACACGATGCTTGTGCGCTGATTGTCCCATTGTGATACAAGGAGTGGAGAGGTCCCTGTCACCAGGAAAGGAACACCAGACACCGATCGATTAATAACACATTGCATTCCGCACAGGAGTCACTTTCTGGCCTGGAACATCTTCTCAGCACTCTAAAACTGCAAATCTCGAATCTGAAGAGGTTCTGTCATCTTCTCTGCCCTGAGCAAAATCTCCTCTGCATACCTTGCATCGTCTTACAAGGAACCCGTCAAGATAGAAATATGGAAGCTGGCGCTGCTGACTTGTCTGGAAGGGGCTGTCATCCTTATCCTTCGCTATTCCGTGAGTCACCGACCTGGAATATGCATTTATCATATGAGGTGCAAAGATAAACCATTATAGCCTTGGAGCAAAAAAGGTCAGCACCTCCAATATGTCTATCCTGACACCTGAAATTCAATTGATTTTATATTATTAAAGTCGTTGTAAACCTCAGACATGAAATGCAACAAAGTACATCCCTCTATAGTGTGTACTTGTCTCAATCCAGAGTACTAACTGTCATTTCTGTCTGCTGCCTCCTTCCTCGGATATCAGCATTAATCACTTCTGACAAGTTTTTCTGACACCAAGAGAAAATGGTGACAGGGGAGGGAGCTCCAGCACACCGCCTGCGATTGACAACCACAGCTCTGTACCTGTGTGCTGTGTGAAGGGGGGGGGTGTGTCCCTTCCCTCCAATCAGCTCTTGGAGATCTCCTCACTGATGTAACTTCAGCTCCCCGCCCCCTGCTTTTCAGAGCTGAGAGATCCTTTGTAAATGCTGCACTTTGAATGGATGTAGGGGAAAGAACCCTGCAGATAAACAGGTACAACTTATGTAGAAGGATTTGTGTTATCTCTGTGTATCACCTGAGGCCAGTCACTTTACTGGGTATATGTAAGAGTTTACAACCACTTTAACTTGATCTGAGCACCACAAACTGATAGCTGCTGATCCAAGACTGATTCATTTTTATGAATGTGAGCCTATCAACGGAGTCTGTGGACAGGCGCACTTTGATCCATTACAAACCCTCCAGCAGCACTGAATGTGCGTTTAGAAAGCACGCTTAATGCAGGACAGGCCAGTAGCTCAATTGCATATTGAGCAAGTTCTGGCCAGTGGTCCATCCTCAAGACCCAGTAACCCAGTGGATGCTCTGTTCGAAAGGTCTCCAAGTCTGCTCTTGCCCCTAGATGTTCCTGCACCATGTAATGCAGATGCTGGCGATTGTTGCTTGAACCGATCAGACCTTGGCGCTGAGGATTGAAAAATTGTTTAAAGACATTGGTCAGCTGGCCACCTTCTCCACCGCTCTTCCTCTGACTGAACTAAGCCTCAGCAACACGTTGCCCAGCACCAGGAAATTGTAATCTCCCAGGGTCTGGAAAAGCATTGCACAAATTTTTCTTCAAGGCTTCCTGAAGATGTTTCTTCCTCTGCGAAGGCTGGATAAGTTCTGCAACCTTACCCTTGTAACGTGGATCAATAAGGGTTGCCAGCCAGTAATGATCCCTCTCCTTGATACCACGAATCCTAGGGTCCTTTCGCAGGCTTTGCAGAATCAGGGAGGCCATGCAGTGTAAGTTTGCAGAGGCATTTGATTCTGAGTCCTCTGGGTCACTAAGGATCATGTGATCCATAACTACCTCCTCCCAGCCACGTACAACTCCTTGGGTTTCTGGGGACTGAAAATCATCCATTGAAGACTGCTGCAGTGTTATCCTCTACATCCATGCTGACACAGGTCCTTGATCGGTAAGGAAGTCCTCCTCTTCCTCCCGCTGTTCTGCCTTAAGTGCCCTGTCCATGATTCCACGAAGCGTGTGCTCCAACAGGAACACTAGAGGGACAGTATCACTGATGCATGCATTGTCACTGATCTTTATCCTTGTGGCCTCCTCAAATGGTGACAGGACAGTGCATGCATCCTTGATCAGTAGCCACTCGCGTGGTGAAAAAAAGCCAAGCTCCCCTCTGTCCTGGTGCCATACTCATACAGGTACTCATTGATGGCCTTCTGCTGTGTGTGCAGCTGCTGCAGCATTGCCAAGGTTGAGTTCCACCTGGTGGACATGTCACAAATGAGGCGGTTGGTGGGCAGGTTTCATTCCCTTTGTCAGCCAGCCGAGCACCGACGCATGGCATCTTTTAGCCCGACTGCTTGCGTAGCCCCTTTGAATGCTTATGGAGCACCGCTGGTTCAGAGGACAAATCTGCAGAAGAGGCCATAGAGGAAGAAGAAGAGGAGGGGGTGGAGGAGAGAGGTGTTTCGGAATCACCACTAGCATTTTGGTGGCGTAGTAGCGGAATGAGCTCCAACAACGCTGAACCCTGTCCTGCATCCTTCCCAGCTGCCAGCAGAGTTAACCAGTGCGCCGTGAAGGAAAGGTAACGTCCCTGTCCATGCCTGCTGGACTATGAGTCAGCGGTAATATGCACCTTACTGCTGCCCGCCCTGTCCAACGAGGACAAGACATTGCCGGTAAAAGCCTTCCGTGAAAAGAAATGGCGTTTTGGAACCTGCCACTGAGGTACAGCACATTCCACAAATTCACGAAAGGGGCAGAGTCTACCAGCTGAAAAGGCAGCAGTTGCAGTGCTAGCAATTTGGCCAAACTAGCATTCAGACTCAGAGCAAGTGGATGGCTGGGACTGGATTTGTTTTTATGGTTCAGCAACTGGAGTAGGGAAATTTGGCTGCTAAAATCAGATGGTGGTGTACTGCCAGCAGATTGGCTGCAAGTACTTGTGACACCTATTGCTATACCTTCATTCCTCTCAGTGCAGGTTTTTGAGAGGACTGGAGGTATAGTGGGGTTGGAGATGCCAGTTGAGGAGCAAGGAGAAGTCTGCCTTTTTCTTTGATGTGGGTCTTTCAAGTGCTGTTGCCAACGGACTGCATGGCAGGTCGTCGTATGTCTGATCAAGCATGTGGTGCCCAAGCGGCTGCTGTTCTGGCCATGCTTGATCCGCTTCAGACGTAGGTTGTAAACAGCAATGGTGCGATCTGCTGCACATGTGTTGAAAAAGGCCCACACCAATGAACTTTTAAAAGTCAGTGGGGTGTCAGCAGTGCCCTGAACCTGCGGAGCTCTGCAGTGTGATGAAATAGGGTGGTTGCCCTTAAACTGCCCCCTAGAGGACATCCTGCCTCGTTGGAGTTGTGCCTCCTCATCCTCCTCTCTTCTCTCAGGCACCCAAGTACAGTCAGTGACCTCATCATCCCCTCCCTCCCCGTCACTGGAGCAAACTTGGCAGTATGCTGCAGCTGGGGGAACATGACTGACAGTTTCTTGTCCTTCTTGGGCACCTTCTCTCTCTAGGCTCATGTTGAGTGCAGTGGGTGAAAGCACCTGCTGCTTCCTTAGCAACCAATAACAATAAGAAACGGTCATATATGGAAGTGGTACAAATATATTTCCCATATAAGTGATGCTCGGCTCCCACCGAATGGCCAAAGTTTTTTTGGTCTGAGCCTAGGTTCTCACAAAACGGTCTGCTCCTCCCTATTCATCACGTGCAGCAATACCAGCCCAACAGAGACACTAAATCATTCACATTCTCCATGGGCCTCCATGATTGAAAGAATTTGAATGCAATGAATGAAGGGGGCCAGGCCAGGGACAGTCAGGCTGGGAAGATTTAGATGATGCTGGGTGTCCTCCAGCCAGGAAATGAGGCGGGGCTCCATCTGACTTGTTGCAGCTTCTAATGCACATTGTGAGAAGCTCACAGTGTGCGGTGAAATCGGAGGAAGCCATTTCCGTCCAGGAGAGGAGCCGGTACAACTGTGCAAGACTGGAGGGAAGGTCACAGTTCAGCTATGAAGCAGATTGCGCTCTTCTCTCATTCATTTCTTCATTTCTCCCACTCTCGTCATCAGCTGACCGTTTAGCACTCTTCATAGTTGCGGGCCAAACCAAACCGTACACATTGGCCTTTCATTAGCCCGGCGTACCAACCCATCTTCTGCCCCCCCCCCCCCCGATGGAGCGTTTGGCTGCAGTTGCTGGTAGAAGTGACTGTCAGTGCCCGGCCTGTTTATACAGCTATATAAACACGCACAGCGACCAGCTGTATCGCAACCTGCAATTAGCGCCCCCGTTGTGGGCGAGGCGACTTTCCATAATATTACACTGCGACCGCTCAGACCGCGCCGGAGCTCTGCAAGTGTATGTATTCCCAGGAGCCTCTGCATGGAAACTTTACCGAACACTCAACTGACAGAGCGGACAAACCGCCCGCCCGGGGAGATAAATGTATGGCTGCAGGGGAGACTCCTTCATTATCCCCGCCATAAAAGAGACCTCCAAGGAGTCTTCTGCCCCAACGGCACTTCATCTAGACTGACCTGCTGGTGGTAGCACACGGAATGTATGTGTTAGTAATTTACTGACGTGTTGGTATTGGAGAAGAGCGCAGGGCAATGGATTACACTGTTCACAGCAAAGAATTAAAGCTGAACTCCAGGCCGGTATAAGAGACACAAGTTAGTTCTGTAATCGTTAATACGTCATTAAATGTATTTTCTTAAATGCAAACATTGTTAGTTCCTGAATGTGATCAGCCTTATGTAGTCCATGTTGAGCAGGGGTGGAGTGTGAGAGGAAGAAGCGGTACAAGGAGCGCATGTGCTGACAGGAAGCATGCTGATAGGAGGAGAGGGCAGAGTGACAGCCACTGTCCACTCACAGGCATATAGTGGGTGGAATGATGCCAGCCATCATACCGAGGACATCTAGTGAGAGAAAAATGTACTGCGGGGAAATCTCTGGTAAAATCTCCCAGGCATGCTCTGTCTCTTCTACACATGCTCGCCCCCCCCCCCTTAACATCTGGGTCCCCATCAGTCGCCCCCCCCTTTAACATCTGGGTCCCCATCAGTCGCCCCCCCCCTTTAACATCTGGGTCCCCATCAGTCGTCCCCCCCCTTAACATCTGGGTCCCCATCAGTCATCCCCCCCCTTTAACATCTGGGTCCCCATCAGTCATCCCTTCCCCCTTTAACATCTGGGTCCCCATCAGTCGTCCCCCCCTTTAACATCTGGGTCCCCATGAGTCGTCCCCCCTTTAACATCTGGGTCCCCATCAGTCGTCCCAACCCTTTAACATCTGGGTCCCCATCAGTCTTCTCCCCCCTTTAACATCTGGGTCCCCATCAGTCGTCCCCCCTTTAACATCTGGGTCCCCATCAGTCGTCCCAACCCTTTAACATCTGGGTCCCCATCAGTCTTCTCCCCCCTTTAACATCTGGGTCCCCATCAGTTTTCTCCCCCCTTTAACATCTGGGTCCCCATCAGTCGTCCCCCCCCTTTAACATCTGGGTCCCCATCAGTCGTCCCCCCCCCTTTAACATCTGGGTCCCCATCAGTCACCCCCCCTTTAACATCTGGGTCCCCATCAGTCGTCCCCCCCCCTTTAACATCTGGGTCCCCATCAGTCGTCCCCCCCCCCCCCTTTAACATCTGGGTCCCCATCAGTCGTCCCCCCCCCCCCTTTAACATCTGGGTCCCCATCAGTCGTCCCCCCCCTTTAACATCTGGGTCCCCATCAGTCGCCCCCCCTTTAACATCTGGGTCCCCATCAGAGTCGTCCCCCCTTTTTTACATCTGGGTCCCCATCAGTCGTCGTCCCCCCCTTTAACATCTGGGTCCCCATCAGAGTCGTCCCCCCCCCCTTTTACATCTGGGTCCCCATCAGAGTCGTCCCCCCTTGTTCACCTGGGTCCCTCCTTACACTAGGATCCCCATCAGAGCCTCCCCCACCCCCTTTTACATCAGAGTCCCCTCTTACATCAGGATTCCGATCAGAGTCCTCCTTGCATCAAAGTAGTCAGTGGGGTTTGGCGGGGTAGAAGTGGAGTATGAGGAAACCCCACTCACATTACCTGCGGGCCGGATGTGGCTCGCGGGCTGTAGCTCGCAGGCCCCTGGTATAGATGGTCAGCTACACCGGGATTTATTAGCACAGACAAGATCATAATTATGTGTGATGGGGGCCCCAGAGCAAAGCTAGTCAAGGCCCCCCTTGTCTTTCTAAACTCAATCTCAGTGATATGGAATGCTGATGACTGTTATAGCAATTCTAATGTGTTCCCCGGACTTTCTATACATGACTTCATCATCTCTGGTCTGAGATATGGATTGTTCAGGTATTGGGAGGTGCCTCTGATTTTATTAACTTTATTTATCAATCGATCCCTATGATTGATGAGGTCTCTCTCCATCACTCGGTAATGGATCGCTCAGCAATATTCCTGTACTCACCTCTGATTTGTAAGATTTGCAACTCTTGCATAAAATATTACTTACAATACATCAACCAGCAAACATTTGGACTTTATATTGTTATAAAAGCACCGGAACTCTGTTTGCTATTAAAGGGACTATGCCTTAAATCGATCACATACTAGCACATTATGAAATCCTTGCCTTGGAATGAAGCCCTCTAGTGACAGGCTGAGAGGGCTGATATTTCCCCCCCCGGCCTATCTTCCGGGTCCGCACTGTGAGTGGCCAGAGCCGCGATGACATCATGCACGTGGGCAGGGCTGGTGCAAGGATTTTTGACACCCTAGGCGAAACCTCATTTTGCCACCCCCCCTCTTGGCTCCACCCCTGACTCCACACCATTTGCCCTGCTCATGTATACCCCACCTTTTTAATGAAGCGCCCATCAAATACTACCTCACCAGTGCACATCAATGCAGCCTTACCAGCGTCCATCAATGCAACCTCACCAGCGTCCATCAATGCAACCTCACCAGCGTCCATCAATGCAGCCTCACCAGCGTCCATCAATGCAACCTCACCAGCGCCCATCAATGCAACCTCACCAGCGCCCATCAATGCAGCCTCACCAGCGCCCATCAATGCAGCCTCACCACTGCCCATCAATGCAGCCTACCAGCGCCCCTCAAATGCAGCCTCACCAGCGCCCCTCAAATGCAGCCTCACCAGCGCCCCTCAAATGCAGCCTCACCAGCGCCCCTCAAATGCAGCCTCACCAGCGCCCCTCAAATGCAGCCTCACCAGCGCCCCTCAAATGCAGCCCCACCAGTGCCCATCAATGAATGTTTGCTTCCACTCATTCGGGAGTTGGGACACAGACAAGGGCCTCCGCCGCCACCGTGCCTCTGACACTATGTGTGAATGGAGCTGCGTCTGCCTGCTGATGCTGTTGCTTGCTTCAGAGAGAAGAGAGTAGGAACACCAGTGGCTTGGACGCCCTAGGCAGCAGGGCGCCCTAGGCGGCTGCCTAGTTTGCCTAGTGGTAGCACCGGCCCTGCACGTGGGAGCCCTTGGGGTTCTAGCAAGAATCTCTAAAGGTCCGGCATGCTGGAACTTCAGAGCGCATGCGCCAGTGACGTCAGTGGCTGCATCCAGGGTGACTATAATCTAATATATATATATATATATATTCACTTTACCTACAGATATGCCTTCTTATAGGCTTACCTGTAGGGAAAAATAACGAAGCTGGCTTTACTACTGCTATAAAGAGGAACATCAGGCCCCGTAATGCTGGTCTATTATTGCTGGCTGCTCTGGAGGGTCTATTGATGACTGCTGGGAGATCTATTGTTGCTGCTGGGGTCTGTTGTTGCTGGGGTGGTATTTTTTTCGGGGGGTGTCCGTTGTTGCTAGGGGGAAGTCTATTGTTGTGTGGGGTATCTATTGTTGCTGGGGTTAGGGTTGCCACATTTTTTTTTTAAAGCCAAACTCAAACACTTTAGCAGCCTGGGACACCTTTTTGTGCCCCAAGGAGGGTAGTAATGCGGTGTGCCACAGCGACCAGTGGGGTGTGGCCAAATTGCTCTTGCTGACATCAGCTCCCTGCCCCCCCCCCCCCAGTAATGATAGCAACAGATATGGGTGTGACTACCTTGGTTACTTGGGGAGCCACAGCCTGCTTTAACCCAGACGTATGATTCAAATCCCTGACAGGTGGAAACCCTAACTGGGGTGGGTCAATTGTTGCAGGAGTGGGGTCTACTGTTGCTGGAGGTGGGTCTACTGTTGCTGGAGGTGGGTCTATTGTTGCTGGAGGGGGAGGTCTATTGTTGCTGGGAGGGAGGTCTACTGTTGCTGGGAGGGAGGTCTACTGTTACTGGGAGGGAGGTCTACTGTTGCTGGGAGGGAGGACTACTGTTGCTGGAGGGGGAGGTCTACTGTTGCTGGAGGGGGAGGTCTACTGTTGCTGGAGGGAGGCGTACTGTTGCTGGGAGGGAGGTGTACTGTTGCTGGGAGGGGAGGTGTACTGTTGCTGGGAGGGAGGTGTACTGTTGCTGGAGGGGGAGGTGTACTGTTGCTGGGAGGGAGGTGTACTGTTGCTGGGAGGGGGAGGTGTACTGTTGCTGGGAGGGGGAGGTGTACTGTTGCTGGGAGGGGGAGGTGTGCTGTTGCTGGGAGGGGGAGGTGTACTGTTGCTGGAGGGGGAGGTGTACTGTTGCTGGGAGGGAGGTGTACTGTTGCTGGGAGGGGGAGGTGTACTGTTGCTGGGAGGGAGGTGTACTGTTGCTGGGAGGGGGAGGTGTACTGTTGCTGGGAGGGGGAGGTGTACTGTTGCTGGGAGGGGGAGGTGTACTGTTGCTGGGAGGGAGGTGTACTGTTGCTGGGAGGGGGAGGTGTACTGTTGCTGGGAGGGGGAGGTGTACTGTTGCTGGGAGGGGGAGGTGTACTGTTGCTGGGAGGGGGAGGTGTACTGTTGCTGGGAGGGGGAGGTGTACTGTTGCTGGGAGGGGGAGGTGTACTGTTGCTGGGAGGGGGAGGTGTACTGTTGCTGGGAGGGGGAGGTGTACTGTTGCTGGGAGGGGGAGGTGTACTGTTGCTGGGAGGGGGAGGTGTACTGTTGCTGGGAGGGGGAGGTGTACTGTTGCTGGGAGGGGGAGGTGTACTGTTGCTGGGAGGGGGAGGTGTACTGTTGCTGGGAGGGGGAGGTGTACTGTTGCTGGGAGGGAGGTGTACTGTTGCTGGAGGGGGAGGTGTACTGTTGCTGGGAGGGAGGGGGAGGTGCGCTGTTGCTGGAGGGGGAGGTGCGCTGTTGCTGGAGGGGGGTCTACTGTTGGTGGGGTAGATCTACTGTTGCTGAGGGGGTGGAGCTATTGTTGCTGAAGGCGAGGTCTACTGTTGCTGGGGGTAGATCTACTGTTGCTGGGGGGGCTATTGTTGCTGAAGGCGAGGTCTACTGTTGCTTGGGGGTAGATCTACTGTTGCTGGGGGGGGGGCTATTGTTGCTGAAGGCGAGGTCTACTGTCGCTGGGGGTAGATCTACTGTCGCTGGGGGGGGGGCTATTGTTGCTGAAGGCGAGGTCTACTGTCGCTGGGGGTAGATCTACTGTCGCTGGGGGTAGATCTACTGTTGCTGGGGGGGTCTACTGTTGCTGGAGGGGGGGTCTATTGATGCTCACTGCAGGGGTTCAATTTGAATGTCTTTCTTGTTATTAACAAATTCGGTGCAAATCATTTAGCACCACAAAATGATACTTGGTTCTGCGTGGTATAAAAGGGGTGATACTGGGAGGTGGATAGAAGGTGGAACCCAAGGAAGGTGCTCAGAGGTGGGTAGGGGGGCAGGAAACGAAGGGGGTGTCCCTGCACCTATTCTCTGAGAACTCTGGTTATCTAAATCTAAAATAAAAAAAAATAAAAATAAAAAGTTTTAACTATACTTTAAATATAAATATAATTTGGGGAGAGGGAGGGGGTTTTGGGGTTCAAGCACTTCCCCTTCCTCAGGGCTTACTATACGACTACTCCTATGTGTAAAATCAAATACTAAGCCCGGCCGGTCGTGCAGAATTTTTATGAACGTTAAAAACTTTCAGCATTTGCCGTATTTCCCCGCGTTATCTGCGGTGTGTTTACCAGCGATAGGAAACTTGATAATGGGCCGTTTTATAGTCTATTAAGTAATAACCGGATATGTACAAAGCAGAGGTTGCATTTACAATAGGCGGGGCCTCAATATACTTCCCTTTTTTCTATTATTATTATTTTTTTAATTTTTTTTAGAGAGAAAGTGTTTAAAGCAGAAGTCCAGCCAAAAGTCAGATAAAAATGAAAAGCCCATTGATAGATAATATTAGGGTTGCACCGATGCCGGGCATTTACACAGGTAGCAGTTCTCATTCAAATGGTCCGATACCTGAAACTGATACCTTCTCGGTCGGTTCTTCTCATGGGATTTCCCCGCTAACGGCTGAAATGTAAAGAAAAGAATGCCGGCAATTATTGGTTGTTAAGGAGCCGGGGCCGCCGTGTCCTTAACAACCAATGGCACTTCATGTCTATGGGATTCCCCTCCCCGCCGCCTCCTCCTCCTCCCCTCCCACCAGCTGTCACCCAGGGCAGAGAGAGCAGCGCCATCTAAGTGCAGTATGACTACAATTTATTTTATAAAAGGTAAGGAATGCACTCACAAGGTTAAAAAGAATATCAGCATAAATCATGAATGTGGTGTTCATCCGCTCTACTCTCAGGTGGTAGTCACTGGTGTGTCCGTGGCCAGAGGTCCGGGGGGCGCTGGTGGCTTCCAGCATTTACTGGTAAACTCTGAGACACTCGGGTGCACTGTGATGTCACTTCCGTGTATGTCATCCGTGCCTCCAGGTTTCTCCCAGTTTACCAGAAAGCAACGGGAGCCACCAGCGCCCCGGACCTCTGGCCACCAACACACCAGCAGCTACCACCCGAGAGTAGAGCAGATGAACACCACATTCATGATTTATGCTGGAATTGTTTTAATCTTTTGAGTGTATTTCTTACCTTTTTAAACATTAAATTGCGGTTATACTGCACTTGGATGGCGCTGCTCTCTCTGTCCTTTGTGTTCCCAGAGTCTCTTCTAGCTCCCCCCCCCACCCTGCCCTCACTTACCCTCCTACACCCCCCACTTACCCTCCTACTCACCCCCCCCACCCTTACTTACCCTCCTACACCCCCCACTTACCATCCTAATCACCCCCTAACTTAACCTCCTACTCCCCACTCTGCCCCCACTTACCCTCCTACTCACCCCCCCACCCTTACTTACCCTCCTACACGCCCCACTTACCATCCTAATCACCCCCTAACTTAACCTCCTACTCCCCACTCTGCCCCCACTTACCCTCCTACTCACCCCCCACTTACCCTCCTGCTCCCCCCGCCCCCACTTACCCTCCTGCCCCCACTTACCCTCCTGCTCCCCCCACTTACCCTCCTACTTACCCTCCTACACCCCCCACTTACCATCCTACTCACCCCCTAACTTAACCTCCTACTCCCCACTCTGCCCCCACTTATCCTCCTACTCACCCTCCACTTACCCTCCTGCTCCCCCCGCCCTCACTTACCCTCATGCTCCCCCCACTTATCCACCTACTCCCCCCCACTTAGCCACCTACTCCCCCCCCCCCCCCCACTTATCCACCTACTCTCCCCACCCACTTACCCTTCTACTCCCCACCCTGACCCCAGCTTACCCTCATACTCACCCCCGCCCTCTCTTACCCTTCTTCTCCCCACCCTGACCCCAGCTTACTCTCCTACTCACCCCCACCCTCTCTTACCCTCCTTCTCCCCACCCAGCCCCCACTTACCCTCCTTCTCCCCCCCCCCACCCTGCCCTCACTTACCCACCTACTCCCCTCCACCAACTTGCCCTCCTACTCCCCCCACCTTGCCCTCACTTACCCTCCTACTTCGTCCCACGCCCTGCCCTCACTCCAGCCTCACCCAACTCCCCCCTCCACCTCCCAAACCACCCTTCTACCTACTCTTCCTAGGTAATAGGTGTCAGTAAATGGTATCAGCAACTTATACTGCGATATTGTTTCAGTTCCCCCCTCCAGTACTTTTTTTGCCACTGTCCGATAGCCGGCTTCATTCAACCCACTTCTGAGCTCAGGTCATCCCGGACGAGCCCCCACCCTGTGACTGGACAGTGAAAGGTGAAGCAGCACAGTGCTGAGCTTCATCTCCGTCTGCTCTCTCTCTCTCTCCTTCTATCAGCATGCTTCTTGTCAGCACAGGAACTGGTCGGCTCTTTGTAATGTTTCTTCTTCTCACGCACCGGCCCTGCTGTACAGGGTAAATACACCGGATCACATTCAGGCGCTTGTATTTACAAAATAAAATGTTAAAAGAAATGATGCATTTTGTAAATAGGCAACAAAAAGTTAAACAAAAACAAATAAAAAATACAAACGTGCATATATATATATTGTGTGTGTGTGTGTGTGTGTGTGTGTGTGTGTGTAATATATATATATATATATAATATATATATTTGTGTGTGTATATGTATGTATGTATGTATGTGTGTGTGTGTATGTATATATATATATTATTATACAGGATTTATATAGCGCCAACAGTTTACGCAGCGCTTTACAATATAAAAAGGAGACAATACAGTTTATAATACAATAAAATACAAGAGGATTAAGAGGCCCTGCTCAGAAGAGCTTACAATCTAATAGATATATATATTAGAAAAACAGGCAGACTCGATGGACCACTTCATCTTTTTTCTGCCTTCGCTTTTCTATGATGTGTTAATGATTACAGATCTGCATTATTTGTGAATATTGTTCATTGTTAGGTAGATTAGATATCATGAAGTGTCTGCTCTCTTTTTTAGATGTCGGAATGACGGATCGGGTCTCTTTAGATTGTTTTATGGTTTACCTTTCACAACACCTTCCTTAGCCGGAGTTCTTGAGTGAAGCCTTTCTGTGCCTCTCATTCACAACTCCCGGGCTGCAGCAAATAACAAGTTATTTTGTTAGAGAGGTATTCACCCTTAAGCAAACATTTTATTATATTGTAGCTTGATGTGTTGTGCTGCATTTGTTTTCTTTTTTAGGCTTTCTTTCTTCTATTGTCACCTGGTGATCCTGCCAGTAAGTCTGTTGTATTTCAGAAGCGGAAGCTCTCCTGCAGAATGTATCAGTTACAGAGATGAGACAAACCATTTAACACTGACGGGGGTGTTTACAATGATCGGCTTTTTATTTATGAAAAACTTTTATCCCAAAAGGGAAAAAAACAACTGTTTGCTGTAACTGATTATAAACTGTGAGCTGGAGTTTAGCTTCAATTCCTAAATCTGCTAGTACATCTAATGCCTCGTACACACGTAGGGACTTTTGCCGGCGGACCTAGTCCAGCGGACAATCCCGCGGGACTTTCCGGCTAGGTCCGCTGGACTTTCCGAGGGTGTGGACTTGCCCACACACGCACGGACTTCTCCAGCGGATAATCCGCCGGCCAAAAGTCCGCGGGACTTTTGAAAATGAACGGACTTGCCCACACACGGAGCAGTCCGTTCATTTCGAACGTAACTTCAGGTTACGTAGCTAGCGTAGGCAGTAAATGCCGCCGCGCTAGCTCCGCAAGCTGGCATGGATTTAAAGGGAATCCCCACGCCGAAAAAAAAACGGCGTGGGGGTTCCCCCCAAATCCATGTCAGACCCTCATCCGAGCACGCAGCCTGGCAGGCCAGGAAAGGGGTGGGGACGAACGAGCCCCCCCCCCCCCCCCTCCTGAGCCGTACCAGGCCGCGTGCCCTCAACATGGGGGGTGCCCTGGGGAAAGGGGGGCCGTGCGGCCCCCCCACCCCAAAGCACCTTGTCCCCATGTTGATGAGGACAAGGGCCTCTTCCCGACAACCCTGGCCGTTGGTTGTCGGGGTTTGCGGGCGGGGGCTTATCGGAATCTGGGAGCCCCCTTTAATAAGGGGGCCCCCAGATACCGGCCCCCCACCCTATGTGAATGAGTATGGGGTACGATGTACCCCTACCCATTCACCTAAGGTGTAAAATGTAAAGTACAAAAACACCCACACTTTTGAAAAAATAGTTTATTGCACTGCTCCGGGGGTCTTCTTCCGTCTCGGGGGTCTTCTCGCCGGACTCCTCCGCTCTCTTCTGCTCTTTTACCTAGCTCTTTCACGAGGGGAGGAGTCCGGCTACCTTCTTCGTCGTCGCCGCCGTCGTCTGGGGGTCTCGATCCGCCTTCGGGGGTCTTCCGGGGGTCTCTTCTGTTCTTGTGGCGGTCGTCGTCTTCCGCGCCGCCGGCGCCTTCTTCTTCTTGTCCTTCTTGTTCTTCTTCTTCTTCCGATGTTGACCCGACGCTCTCTCTGCCCGGAATGCCTGTGCCGCTCTGCGCTCGGACTTATATAGGGACATGGGGGACAGGGTCACATGCACATGTCACATGGTGACCCCGCCCCCTTGTGTTGTCACAGTCCCGGAGGATGCTGGGACTGTGACATCGCAAGGGGGCGGGGTCACCATGTGACATGAACATGTGACCCTGTCCCCCATGTCCCTATATAAGTCCGAGCGCAGAGCGGCACAGGCATTCCGGGCAGAGAGAGCGTCGGGTCAACATCGGAAGAAGAAGAAGAACAAGAAGGACAAGAAGAAGGACAAGAAGAAGAAGGCGCCGGCGGCGCGGAAGACGACGACCGCCGCAAGAACAGAAGAGACCCCCGGAAGACCCCCGAAGGCGGATCGAGACCCCCAGACGACGGCGGCGACGACGAAGAAGGTAGCCGGACTCCTCCCCTCGTGAAAGAGCTAGGTAAAAGAGCAGAAGAGAGCGGAGGAGTCCGGCGAGACAACCAACGGCCAGGGTTGTCGGGAAGAGGCCCTTGTCCTCATCAACATGGGGACAAGGTGCTTTGGGGTGGGGGGGCCGCACGGCCCCCCTTTCCCCAGGGCACCCCCCATGTTGAGGGCACGCGGCCTGGTACGGCTCAGGAGGGGGGGGGCGCTCGTTCGTCCCCACCCCTTTCCTGGCCTGCCAGGCTGCGTGCTCGGATGAGGGTCTGACATGGATTTGGGGGGAACCCCCACGCCGTTTTTTCGGCGTGGGGAGTCCCTTTAAATCCATGCCAGGTCACGGAGCTAGCGCGGCGGCATTTACTGCCTACGCTAGCTACGTAACCTGAAGTCACGTGCTAAATGAACGGACTTGCCGATGAGCGGCAAGTCCGTTCATTTCAAAAGTCCCGCGGACTTGCCCACTAACGGCGGGATTATCCGCTGGACTGCCAAGTCCAGCGGATAATTTGAAAACAAAACTTCAAACTTTAGTCCGCCGTACTTTGGCGCCAAAAAGTCCGCCGGCGCCCACACACGAGGGGATTATCCGCTGGACTTCAGTCCAGAGGATAATCCCGCGGGATTGTCCCTTCGTGTGTACGCGGCATAACACTCCCCTCCCACCAGACTGACAATGCTGCTGTCTGATGTACCTCCTGTGCTCCTTCATCCAGAGTGTGTGTGTGTGTGTGTGTGTGGAGGGGGGGCGCTCTAATACAGGAGGTGTGTTACTGGCCAGATCATCAGGTGAACACACAGGGAAAGAAAGTATATAAAAAAAGAAAACAAATGCAGCCGCCACATCTAAATATTAATAAGCTGAGATATAGAATGTTTTTCTTTTAACTACCTGAGATCCGCGCTATAGCCAAATGACGGCTACAGCACGGATCTGATGTGCCGGGACGACGTCTATTGACGTCGTCCCGGCCACGAGCTGCCTGCGCGCCCCCTGAAGGGCGCACGCGGCGCGCTCTGTGATCAGCGCGTCTGTGAGACTCGCTGGATCACAGATCCGAGTAAGGGGTCGATCCCGACCCCTTACCACGTGATCAGCTGTCAGCCAATGACAGCTGATCATGTGACAATAACAGAGCAGGTAACAGCGCGAGGAGAAAAAAAAAAAAAAGCCGATCACCGGCGGCAGTGAGAGGGACATCAGTCCCTCTCACTGCAATGTGCCCAATCCATGGTGCCCACCTTTGCCCCATTAAAATGCCGCCTACCAGTGCCCACAGTGCCATCTGTCAGTGCCCACAGTGCCATCTGTCAGTGCCCACAGTGCCATCTGTCAGTGCCCGTGCTGCTCATCTGTGTCACCTGTCAGTGCTCATCTGTGTCACCTGCCAGTGCTCATCTGTGTCACCTACCAGTGCCCATCAGTGCCACCTATCAGTGCCCATCAGTGCCCATCAGTGCCACCCATCAGTGCCACCCATCAGTGCCCATCAGTGTCATCCATCAGTGCCCATCGGTGCCACCCATCCGTGCCACCCATCCGTGCCCATCAGTGCCATCTTTGCTGTCCCCATCAGTACCGACTTATCTGTCCCCACCAGTGCAGCCTATCAGTGCCCACCAGTGCAGCCTATCAGTGCCAACCAGTGCAGCCTATCAGTGCCCACCTGTGCCGCCTCATCAGCGCATATCAATGAAGCAGAAAAATTACCTGTTTGCAAAATTTTATAACAAACTATTAAACATGATTTTTTTTTTTTTTTTTAATTTTCCATCTTTTTTTTTTTGTTTAGCAAAAAATAAAACCCCAGCTGTGATTAAATACCACCAAAAGAAAGCTCTATTTGTGGGGAAAAAATGATAAAAATTTTATTTGGGTACAGTGTTGTATGACCGGGCAATTGTCATTCAAAGTGCGTCAGCGCCGAAAGCTGAAAATTGGTCTGGTCACCAGGGGGGTTTAAGTGCAAAGTAATCAGGTGGTTAAGTTTGCTGACGAGGTTCTGGCTTGGAAATGGAAGTCCTCGTCTGTCCTGGGCTGTCGCAGTGCCAACCAATGTCTCACCCGGTGAT
This sequence comes from Lithobates sylvaticus, assembly GCA_028564925.1. Classification (NCBI taxonomy): domain Eukaryota; kingdom Metazoa; phylum Chordata; class Amphibia; order Anura; family Ranidae; genus Lithobates; species Lithobates sylvaticus. The sequence goes on from CM053031.1 coordinate 19,528,972, forward strand.
GGGAGGGAGAGAGGCGGCCATGTCTGATCCCGGCCCTGTTATTGGGAAAGGTAGGAATGTTACCTGGGGGGTGGAATACCAGGGAGATTACTCCGATTCCTCTCCCGCAGGCCGGAATGTGTCTGCAGGAACACAGGTGCTCTGCGGGGGGTAGCCGGGTGTCTTGGGAGGGGGAATGTGTGTGACTCAGGTCTGGTGTGTGACAGGCGTGTGCACAGGGGCCACAATTCACCACAACCCCTGGGGACAGCACCGGTCAGGTCTGGTGTGTGACAGGCGTGTGCACAGGGGCCACAATTCACCACAACCCCTGGGGACAGCACCGGTCAGGTCTGGTGTGTGACAGGCGTGTGCACAGGGGCCACAATTCACCACAACCCCTGGGGACAGCGCACCGGTCAGGTCTGGTGTGTGACAGGCGTGTGCACAGGGGCCACAATTCACCACAACCCCTGGGGACAGCGCACCGGTCAGGTCTGGTGTGTGACAGGCGTGTGCACAGGGGCCACAATTCACCACAACCCCTGGGGACAGCGCACCGGTCAGGTCTGGTGCACAAAACTCATTTAAAAGGCTTTGGAATTTGTTTTTCTTTTACATAAAGGTGAAAGTTATCAACTTGAAGAGACCCGTCACCTACTGATAGCATTTTCTCAAAGCCCATCCATATACCTGTAAGGATGAGACTGAATACAGACCTCTCCTCCTGGCCGTGCATACCTACCTCTCCTCCTGGCCGTGCATACCTACCTCTCCTCCTGGCCGTGCATACCTACCTCTCCTCCTGGCCGTGCATACCTACCTCTCCTCCTGGCCGTGCATACCTACCTCTCCTCCTGGCCGTGCATACCTACCTCTCCTCCTGACTGCGCATACCTACCTCTCCTCCTGACTGCGCATACCTACCTCTCCTCCTGGCCGTGCATACCTACCTCTCCTCCTGGCCGTGCATACCTACCTCTCCTCCTGGCCGTGCATACCTACCTCTCCTCCTGGCCGTGCATACCTACCTCTCCTCCTGACTGCGCATACCTACCTCTCCTCCTGACTGCGCATACCTACCTCTCCTCCTGGCCGTGCATACCTACCTCTCCTCCTTACTGTGCATACCTACCTCTCCTCCTGACTGCGCATACCTACCTCTCCTCCTGACTGCGCATACCTACCTCTCCTCCTGGCCGTGCATACCTACCTCTCCTCCTTACTGTGCATACCTACCTCTCCTCCTTCCAGTGCATACCTACCTCTCCTCCTGGCCGTGCATACCTACCTCTCCTCCTGGCCGTGCATACCTACCTCTCCTCCTGGCCGTGCATACCTACCTCTCCTCCTGGCCGTGCATACCTACCTCTCCTCCTTACTGTGCATACCTACCTCTCCTCCTGGCTGCGCATACCTACCTCTTCTCCTGGCTGTGCATACCTACCTCTCCTCCTGGCTGTGCATACCTACCTCTCCTCCTGACTGTGCATACCTACCTCTCCTCCTGGCTGTGCATACCTACCTCTCCTCCTGGCTGCGCATACCTACCTCTCCTCCTGGCTGCGCATACCTACCTCTCCTCCTGGCCGTGCATACCTACCTCTCCTCCTGACTGTGCATACCTACCTCTTCTCCTGACTGTGGGTACCTACCTCTCCTCCAGGCCGTGGGTACCTACCTCTCCTCCAGGCCGTGGGTACCTACCTCTCCTCCAGGCCGTGGGTACCTACCTCTCCTCCAGGCCGTGGGTACCTACCTCTCCTCCTGGCCGTGCGTACCTACCTCTCCTCCTGGCCGTGCGTACCTACCTCTCCTCCTGGCCGTGCGTACCTACCTCTCCTCCTGGCCGTGCATACCTACCTCTCCTCTTGGCCGTGCATACCTACCTCTCCTCCTCCTGGCCGTGCATACCTACCTCTCCTCCTCCTGGCCGTGCATACCTACCTCTCCTCCTCCTGGCCGTGCATACCTACCTCTCCTCCTGGCTGTGCATACCTACCTCTCCTCCTGGCTGTGCATACCTACCTCTCCTCCTGGCTGTGCATACCTACCTCTCCTCCTGGCTGTGCATACCTACCTCTCCTCCTGGCCGTGCGTACCTACCTCTCCTCCTGGCCGTTGGGAGCGACAGGACTGATCTGTGTACCACATGAGCACCTACTGTAGCCAGTCTGTATTATTGTTGGTTGGGGATCAAATTACTTATTTTACTCACTGAACTGCAACTCAATTTAAAATATTTGTATTGTGTGTTTTTTCTAGATTTTTGGTTGATATTCTGTCTCTATCATATAAAATACACCTATGATAACAATTATAGACCCTTCATTTCTTTGCAAGTGGGAAAACGTACAAAATCTGCAGGGGATCAAATAATTATTTTTCCCCCACTGTATAGAAGTTCATGGGGTTCAGCCATGGTGATGGATTAGATATGTAGGCTCTACTTGGTAATGATACACAGCAGTGGCCTCGCTAGGGGGTGGCTTTTGGGGCTATAGCCCCGTGTCTCTGCAGGGGTCCCCAAGGGGAGGGGGCGGCTCTCTGGGGACCCTGATGTAAATGGGGGTTCTCTGGGGATCCTGATGTAAGGGGGGCTCTCTGGGGACCCTGATGTAAGGAGGGGCTCTCTGGGGATCCTGATGTAAGGAGGGGTTCTCTGGGGATCCTGATGTAAGGGGATGCTCTCTGGGGACCCTGATGTAAGGAGGGGCTCTCTGGGGACCCTGATGTAAGGAGGGGCTCTCTGGGGATCCTGATGTAAGGGGTGGCTCTCTGGGGACCCTGATGTAAGGGGTGGCTCTCTGGGGATCCTGATGTAAGGGGGAGGCTCTCTGGGGACCCTGATGTAAGGGGAGGCTCTCTGGGGACCCTGATGTAAGGAGGGGCTCTCTGGGGACCCTGATGTAAGGAGGAGGCTCTCTGGGGACTCTGATGTAAGGAGGGGCTCTCTGGGGACCCTGATGTAAGGGGTGGCTCTCTGGGGATCCTGATGTAAGGAGGAGGCTCTCTGGGGACCCTGATGTAAGGGGTGGCTCTATGGGGACCCTGATGTAAGGAGGAGGCTCTCTGGGGACCCTGATGTAAGGGGTGGCTCTATGGGGACCCTGATGTAAGGAGGTGCTCTCTGGGGACCCTGACGTAAGGAGGGGCTCTCTGGGGACCCTGATGTAAGGGGTTGCTCTCTGGGAACCCTGATGTAAGGGGTTGCTCTATGGGGTCCCTGATGTAAGGAGGGGCTCTCTGGGGACCCTGATGTAAGGGGAGGCTCTCTGGGGACCCTGATGTAAGGAGGGGCTCTCTGGGGACCCTGATGTAAGGGGTGGCTCTCTGGGGATCCTGATGTAAGGAGGGGCTCTCTGGGGACCCTGATGTAAGGGGTGGCTCTCTGGGGACCCTGATGTAAGGGGGAGGCTCTCTGGGGACCCTGATGTAAGGAGGGGCTCTCTGGGGACCCTGGTGTAAGGGGGGGGCTCTCTGGGGACCCTGATGTAAGGAGGGGCTCTCTGGGGACCCTGATGTAAGGGGAGGCTCTCTGGGGACCCTGATGTAAGGAGGGGCTCTCTGGGGACCCTGATGTAAGGAGGGGCTCTCTGGGGACCCTGATGTAAGGGGAGGCTCTCTGGGGACCCTATGTAAGGAGGGGCTCTCTGGGGACCCTGATGTAAGGAGGGGCTCTCTGGGGATGCTGATGTAAGGAGGGGCTCTCTGGGGACCCTGATGTAAGGAGGGGCTCTCTGGGGATGCTGATGTAAGGAGGGGCTCTCTGGGGATATATACACACACATGTATATTACTGTATATACGTGTGTATGCACACCCAAGCGTATGACTTTCTTTACTAAGCTGCTATGGGCTCTAGCCCCAGATCTTTTCTAGACCCAGCAATGCCCCTGATGCACAGGGGCATTGCTGCAGAAATAAAAGGAAGATGGCAGGACGGTGATGCACCCGCTGTGTGTGTGTGGCCCCATCCCTTGTAGAAGTCCTGTGTAGTCTTGTCTTGCACACCGGTTGGCTCCTTACCTGGCTCGCTAGATGATGAAGAGGGAATAATTGGCACCGGTGTGTGGAAAAAAACATTCCAGGCTCGGGAGGCAGAGGAACGCACCGTTCCTGGCTGCAGACCATCTCTCCCTCTCCAGGTGAGGAACGCCGGAGACGTGGAACGTTGGGGAAATCGCAGCATTCGCTATTAAAGGCCCACGAAAGGCGCACGACTTCCCTCCATGGGAAACGACTTCTATAGTATCCACAGGAATGTATGTGAAAGTATCGATGTCGGCCCAGAAAACGATACATCTGACATTTACATTCCTCGCTGTCAGCCATTGTTCTGCAGATCGAGCTGTTTAACCCTTTGGCTGCCAGAGACGGTTTTGCGGGTTTTTTTTTTTTTTTGCACACGTTTAAAAAAATAATAATTTTAGGCCTAAAGATTGCATAAGCCCACCAAAAACAGTATATATTTCCTGAAAGCAGACGTCTCCAAATCGTGGCCCAGGGGGGGGGGGGGGGGCGATTCGGCCCTTTGCTTGCCTTTATCTGGCCCTTGGGGCACTATTCCTCCCACTGACACCAATGATGGGGCACTATTTCTCCCATTGACACCAACGATGGGGCACTATTTCTCCCATTGACGCGAACAGTGGGGCACTATTTCTCCCATTGACACCAATGATGGGGCACTATTTCTCCCATTGACACCAACGATGGGGCACTATTTCTCCCATTGACGCCAACGATGGGGCACTATTTCTCCCATTGACGCGAACAGTGGGGCACTATTTCTCCCATTGACACCAATGATGGGGCACTATTTCTCCCATTGACACCAACGATGGGGCACTATTTCTCCCATTGACACCAACGATGGGGCACTATTTCTCCCATTGACGCCAACAGTGGAGCACTATTTCTCCCATTGACGCCAGTGATGGGGCACTATTTCTCCCATTGACACCAACGATGGGGCACTATTTCTCCCATTGACGCCAATGATGGGGTACTATTTCTCCTATTGACACCAACGATGGGGCACTATTTCTCCCATTGATGCCAACAGTGGGGCACTATTTCTCCCATTGACACCAATTACAGGGCACTATTTCTCCCATTGACCCCAACAATGGGGCACTATTTCTCCCATTGACGCCAACGATGGGGCACTATTTCTCCCATTGACCCCAACAATGGGGCACTATTTCTCCCATTGACGCCAACGATGGGGCACTATTTCTCCCATTGACACCAACGATGGGGCACTATTTCTCCCATTGACGCCAACGATGGGGCACTATTTCTCCCATTGACACCAACGATGGGGCACTATTTCTCCCATTGACGCCAACGATGGGGCACTATTTCTCCCATTGACGCCAACGATGGGGCACTATTTCTCCCATTGACGCCAATGATGGGGCACTATTTCTCCCATTGACGCCAGTGATGGGGCACTATTTCTCCCATTGACACCAACGATGGGGCACTATTTCTCCCATTGACGCCAGCGATGGGGCACTATTTCTCCCATTGACGCCAACAGTGGGGCACTATTTCTCCCATTGACGCCAACAATGGGGCACTATTTCTCCCATTGACCCCCCCCCCCCCCAATGTCTGGAGTTCAGTACACTGGCCCTTTGTTTAGAAAGTTCGGAGACCCCTGCCCCAGAGAATAAAATGGTGGTAGTTCCAACTTTTTATGTTACACAATATTACCGCAAAGATCTAAGAAATTTGAAATTTCGGTAAAAAATGCACTAAAATTTATTTTGGGGCACACAAAACACAATAAAATACCAATTTTATAAGTAAAATATAAAAAGATATAAAAGATGAGGTTACACCGAGGAAATAGATACCCAACATGTCAAACCGTAAATTTGCGTTCGTGAAATGGCAGCAAACTTCAGTGCCCTTTATTTTTCATAGGCAACACTTTTATATATATATATATATATATATATATATATATATATAGAATGTTTGGGGGTTCTAAGTAATTTTCTAGCAAAAAAAATGGATTTTAACCTGTAAGCAAAAAAATGTCATAAATGGGCGTTAAAGGGTTAAAAAACAACCCCCCCCCCCCCATACTTCTCTTTTAAAGCTGAACACTAGGCAGATAAAAAAAAAAGACACAGATGAATGCAGCTCTGCACAAGCAGTGTCGGTACCTGAATGTGACCTGATATCAGCCTTTTGACCCTGTCCCTCTACAGCAGTGCTGCAGTGTGAGTGGAAGAAGCAGCACAAGCCATCAGTTCATGTGTTAACAAGAAGCATGTTGATAGGAGGAGAGAGCAGAGTGACAGAAATGAACACACCCCTGTGCTGCTTGTCCAGTCACAGGCTAGGGGCGGGGCCAGGACAACTTGCACCGAGTGAGTGCAGTACATCTACGGGACCCTCTGACCGTCTGGAGACACGGTGCCATAGATGTTTATGGGGGTGTAATGTGCAGGTATGGTCAGGACAGGGAAGACTCCCACCACTGGATGTAACCAATATGCATAAGGTAAGTGTAAATCTTGGGGGGGGGTTTAGGTTAGGAAAAAGGGTGTCAAAAAGAATATTTATTTTAAATATTTATATTATTCTAATATTTGTATGAAAGCGCTGCGCAAACTTTTGGCGCTATATAAATCCTGTATAATAATAAAAATAATAAAGCATAAACCATAAAAAAAGAAGAAAAAACTCGCTGGTATTTTCGTGCTTTAATAGCAAAATTCAAAAAGAATATTTATTTTAAATGTTTATATTTAATTAATATTTCTATTAAAGTGCTGCACAATCTGTTGGCGTCATAGAAGTCCTGTATAATAATAATAAAAATAATAATAAAAAAAATTATCTAAGGTAAGTGTAAATCTTGGGGGGGGGGGGGGTTGGTTTAGGTTAGGAAATGGGGGGGGATCAAAAAGAATATTTTATTTTAAATATTTATATTATATTAATATTTCTATGAAAGCTCTGCGCAAACTTTTGGAGCTATATAAATCCTGTATCATAATAAGTTAATAATAATAAAAAAAACACGCTGGTGTTTGTGCTTTTGTAGCAAAATTCTAATAAATATTTATTTTAAATATTTATATTTAATATTTATATTAAAACGCTGTGCGAACTGTTGACACTGTATAAATCCTGTGTAATAATAATAATAATAAATATAATAATTTTGTTTTAAAGTGTGCTGATCCTTTTCAATTTTGGCTTCACGAAGCATAAGCCTATTAACAAAAAAAAACATGCTGGTGTTTTCGTGCTTTAGTAGCAAAATTCAAAAATAATATTTATTTTAAATATTTATATTTAATTAATATTTCTATTAAAACGGTGCGCAAACTGTTGGCACTATATAAATCCTGTATAATAATAATAAAAAAAATAACTTTGTTTTAAAATGCAATTTTGGCTTCAGGAAGCATAAACCTAATAATATCAGCGTGTTTTTTTTATTTTTATTTTTATTTTTTTAAATAGGTTTATGCTACCTGAAGCCAAAATTGAAAAGGATCAGAGCACTTTAAAACAAAATTATTATTATTATACAGGACTTCTATAATGCCAACAGTTTTTGCAGCACTTTAATAGAAATATTAATTAAATATTTAAAATAAATATTCTTTTTGAATTTTGCTATTAAAGCATGAAAACACCAGCGTGTTTTTTTTTTTTTTTATTATTTTTTTTTTTGTTAATAGGTTTATGCTTCGTGAAGCCAAAATTGAAAAGGATCAGAGCACTTTAAAACAAAATTATTATTATTATACAGGACTTCTATAATACAGTTTTTGCAGCACTTTAATAGAAATATTAATTAAATATTTAAAATAAATATTCTTTTTGCTATTAAAGCATGAAAACACCAGCGTGTTTTTTTTTTTTTTATTATTTTTTTTTTTTGTTAATAGGTTTATGCTTCGTGAAGCCAAAATTGAAAAGGATCAGAGCACTTTAAAACAAAATTATTATTATTATACAGGACTTCTATAATACAGTTTTTGCAGCACTTTAATAGAAATATTAATTAAATATTTAAAATAAATATTCTTTTTGCTATTAAAGCATGACAAAACCCGAGCGTGTTTTATTTTTTTTTATTATTTTTATTTATTTGTTAATAGGTTTATGCTTCGTAAAGCCAAAATTGAAAAGGATCAGAGCACTTTAAAACAAAATTATTATTTTTATTATTATTATTATACAGGACTTCCATAACGCCAACCGTTTGCGCAGGACTTTAATAGAAATATTAATTAAATATTTAAAATAATTATCCTTTTTGAATTTTTGCTACTAAAGCACGAAAACACCAGCGTGTTTTTTTATTTTTTTTATTTGTTTGTGTGTCTTAGTAGCAAAATTCAAAAAGAATATTTTTTTTAAATATTTAATTTTTTTATTAAAGTGCTGCGCAAACTGTTGGCGTTATTGAAGTCCTGTATAATAATAGTAGCACTGGTGTTTTTCGTGCTTTAGTAGCAAAATTCAAAAAAAATATTTTATTTTAAATATTTATATTTAATTAATATTTCTATTAAAGTGCTGCGCAAGCTGTGGGCGTTTTATAGAAGTCCTGTATAATAATAATTATTTTTATTATTATTATTATTATTATTATTATTATTATACAGGACTTCTATAAAACGCCCACAGCTTGCGCAGCACTTTAATAGAAATATTAATTAAATATAAATATTTAAAATAAAATATTTTTTTTGAATTTTGCTACTAAAGCACGAAAAACACCAGCATGTTTTTTTTTTTTTTGTTAATAGGTTTATGCTTCGTGAAACCAAAATTAAAAAGGATCAGCGCAAATTAAAAAAAAAATTATTTTATTATTATTTTTATTATTATATAGGATTTATATAGTGCCAACAGTTTTAATAGAAATATTAATTAAATATAAAAATTTTAAATAAAATATTTTTTTTGAATTTTGCTACTAAAGCACTAAAATACCAGCGTGTTTTATTTTTAATTTTTTTTTAATAGGTTTATACTTTGTGATGCCAAAATGTATAAAAGGATCAGTGCACTTTAAAATAAAATAATAATAATAATAATAATAATAAAAGTGCACTGATCCTTTTATAAATTTTGGCATCACAAAGCATAAACCTATTAAAAAAAAAATACAATAAAACACGCTGGTATTAGTGCTTTTGTAGCGGGCATCTGCACCGACCACGGTTGGCCGTTCTTCGCAGGCATGGCAGGGGTTAAGGCACAGGAAACCATCTGCATGTACAGTTTGATTTTTAAACATGTGCAGAAGTGGAGAGCCCTCCTCTCCCTCCACCTCTCCCAGCTGTGCTCCCTCCCACCTGGCCACATCCAGGACCTCAGCTCTCCCCCCCTCCTCCATTCGCCTATCCTGCTGTTCCTGCTGCTGTTCTCTCTCTCTCCAGCAATGAGTGTTGTAATGTTTTTTCCCTACTCTTGGATTCCATGCCCTTTAAGGCTGCACAAATCCGTCAAACAGCCAGGAGTTGTTGTTGGGTGTGTATGTGTTTTGCTTGGAGTGCGCTGCGCTTAAGAGGGAAAAAAAAAAAATGTAGAGGCGAATGGATAAGGAGTAATAAGATTCCCCCTCCTTCTCCTCTTCTTCCAGTGTGTTTCAGGCTTGCAAGCTTTTCCATAGTCAGCCCCACGCGGCTCACACACAGGAATACGGCTCTCACTGGCTTGCATGACACCGCTGAAACCTTTTTTTTGGAACTTTGGAAACTTTTTTTTTTTTTTTGGCTGTCAGCGGCAACTTTTTGGACACTTCTTTTTTTTTTTTTGTTTTTGGCACTTGCTGCGTGCCCTCTTCACCCCTCCGCCAAGGTGAGATGGGAAAAGGAAGGAGGGGGAGAGATTAGATTGGCTGTTTGTTTTTTTTTTTCTTTTTATTTATTTTCCGCCTGCTGTCCAGATAAGCGTTGGATTTTGCCAAAAGGGGGAGGAGAACGGCGGCACCTGGCTGGACGGCGGCACAAGGATCTTCGTTGCAGAGGTGTAAGGTGAGCTGCAAGGGTGGGGTGGGGGGGGCAAAGCGTGAGGCTTTTGTGGTTGTTGGCGTTGGCCGTCTGTAATTATGTGGCTGTCGCATTTGAAGAACCGCGGGGGGTGCTTGGATGTCTGTGCCAGCCTTTTGGTGGGCGAAGGGCTGAGAATTGTAGTTCGGCAACAGCTGGATAGCTGCCGGTTGTCCTACGTTGTGCGAAATTGCAGCTGTTGGGGGAACTACAAGTTCCAGCCTGCCCTACCTCTCTCTTTTGAAGAGGCTATCCAACACAATGGGTTAAAGCTTAATCATGACGGCAATTTTATGTTAATTTTATGGCATTTTTGGGGGATTTTTTATTTTATGTAAATTCTTTTGGAAAATTTATGTAAATTTTATGTAAATTTTTTTGAAATTTTATAGATTTTTTTGGCATTTTTATGGATTTTTGGGGAATTGTATGGATTTTTTGAGGAATTGTATGGATTTTTGGGGAATTGTATGGATTTGTGGGGAATTGTATTGATTTTTTGGGGAATTGTATGGATTTTTGGGGAATTGTATTGATTTTTTGGGGAATTGTATGGATTTTTGGGGAATTGTATTGATTTTTTGGGGAATTGTATGGATTTTTGGGGAATTGTATGGATTTTTTGAGGAATTGTATGGATTTTTGGGGAATTGTATTGATTTTTTGGGGAATTATATGGATTTTTGGGGAATTGTGTGGATTTTTGGGGAATTGTATTGATTTTTTGGGGAATTGTATGGATTTTTGGGGAATTGTATGGATTTTTGGGGAATTATATGGATTTTTTGGGGAATTGTATGGATTTTTTTGGGAAATTTTATTGATTTTTTTTTTTTGGAAATCTTATCTTATGGATTTTTTTTTGGAAATTTTATGGATTTTTTTGGAAATTTTATGGAGTTCTTTGGAAAGTTTATGGAAATTTCTCAATCTCTGTTTTTCTAAAACGCCAATCGTTTATGAATAAATATTATGCATGTTTTTGCCAAAATTGTATTCCTGTCGAAATCTTATTGGGCGATGGCAGCAATAATTTATCCTTCTGTACGACATGTTGCCGTATTTGGGAAACATTGATTTTTGGGGGGTGTAGGCTCCTACAAATTGCCACCACTGATGGCTCTTATTGTGAAGTTATTGATTAACTTATAGTTTATGGTCTTCAAGAACTACAGTTGGTGGTTGGAGTTCCTATAGATCGTGATGGACTTTATATATTGGTATGTCCTCTCGAAAAGTCATGCTGGTGTTTGGGGTTCAGCATTAGCGGGAGAGTACGGGGGGGGTGGGGGGGGGGCGGACACGCGTCTCTTTTTGAGCTGGGTAGTCCTCAGCTGTTGGCATGTGTCATTGATCTGCCTGGAGGCACTTTGACATTGTTTTGGGATCCCAGAGAGGTTGTGACCAGCTGATTGTGTGACATGCCTGGCTGCGGTGGAATCCCTAATCTTAAACTGGGAGACTTTTTCTTTTGATCCATATTCAAGGTATATTGTTTTTCTGCATATCAAAATGTCAGTGTGTTGTGAGTATCGGGGTGTCATAGATATGAACCCCAAGTGTTAATTCATCATGGCTATAGATATCCAAGAATACGCATGTTCTAATTGTGGATCCAAAGTGTGTGCCATAGGGGTGAACCCAGAGTCTCAATGTGCCATCGAACCCCAAGTGTCAGTGTGCCATGGATAGGACCCCCAAGTGTCAGTGTGCCATGGATAGGACCCCTAAGTGTCAGTGTGCCATGGATAGGACCCCCAAGTGTCAGTGTGCCATGGATAGGAACCCCAAGTGTCAGTGTGCCATGGATAGGACCCCCAAGTGTCAGTGTGCCATGGATAGGACCCCCGAGTGTCAGTGTGCCATGGATAGGAACCCCAAGTGTCAGTGTGCCATGGATAGGAGCCCCAAGTGTCAGTGTGCCATGGATAGGAGCCCCAAGTGTCAGTGTGCCATGGATAGGAGCCCCAAGTGTCAGTGTGCCATGGATATGACCCCCGAATGTCAGTGTGCCATGGATAGGACCCCCAAGTGTCAGTGTGCCATGGATAGGACCCCCGAGTGTCAGTGTGCCATGGATAGGACCCCCAAGTGTCAGTGTGCCATGGATAGGAAGCCCGAGTGTCAGTGTGCCATGGATAGGAACCCCGAGTGTCAGTGTGCTATGGATTGGACCCCCAAGTGTCAGTGTGCCATGGATAGGACCCCCGAGTGTCAGTGTGCCATGGATAAGACCCCCAAGTGTCAGTGTGCCATGGATAGGACCCCCGAGTGTCAGTGTGCCATGGATAGGAACCCCAAGTGTCAGTGTGCCATGGATAGGAGCCCCAAGTGTCAGTGTGCCATGGATAGGAGCCCCAAGTGTCAGTGTGCCATGGATAGGAGCCCCAAGTGTCAGTGTGCCATGGATAGGAACCCCAAATGTCAGTGTGCCATGGATATGACCCCCGAATGTCAGTGTGCCATGGATAGGAACCCCGAGTGTCAGTGTGCTATGGATTGGACCCCCAAGTGTCAGTGTGCCATGGATAGGAGCCCCAAGTGTCAGTGTGCCATGGATAGGAGCCCCAAGTGTCAGTGTGCCATGGATAGGAGCCCCAAGTGTCAGTGTGCCATGGATAGGAACCCCGAGTGTCAGTGTGCCATGGATAGGACCCCCAAGTGTCAGTGTGCCATGGATAGGACCCCCAAGTGTCAGTGTGCCATGGATTGGACACCCAAGTGTCAGTGTGCCATGGGTAAAAACTCTCAAGTGTCAAAACTCCATGGTTGTGGACCCCAAGTGTCAATGTGTCATAGTTGTGGACCAAAAAGCATCAGTGGGCCCTAGATATGGACACTCAAGTGTTAAAACTCCCTGGTTGTGCGCCTTAAGTGTCAGTATTCCATAAATGTGGACCCCCTATGTCAGTGTTCTAAAATTGTGGATCCCAAGTATTGGTGTGCCATAGATATAAACCTTGAGTGTCAGGTGACCTAGTTTGGGACCTGAAGTATTCATGTTCCAATTATCAGTGTGCTATAGATGGTGGGCCTCAAGTGTCAGCATCTCATAGCTGTGGACCCCCATGTCAGTGTGCCATGGCTGTGGACCCCCATGTCAGTGTGCCATGGCTGTGGACCCCCATGTCAGTGTGCCATGGCTGTGGACCCCCATGTCAGTGTGCCATGGCTGTGGACCCCCATGTCAGTGTGCCATGGCTGTGGACCCCCATGTCAGTGTGCCATGGCTGTGGACCCCAAGTGTCTGCATTCCATTGTTGTGGACCCCGAGTGTCAGGTGTCATAGTTGTGGACCTCATGTGTCGATGTGCTATAGATGTGGACCCCAAGCAGGGTGGATTTTATTTAAATCAAGTCAATTTAAATCACTAGTAAAAAAGACTTGATTTAAATCATAATTTTTAAAGAGCAACTGTCATCTCTGTCCTGCAGAGGCTCCTCCTCTGACCCGCTGTTGACTCACCGACAGTCCCATTTACTTTAATGGGATGGCTGGTGATGCGGCTGTGACTCAACAAGGTGAGGGACGTGGCGGCAGCAGGTAAGTGGATGCCCACTAACAGGCGCTGCCACGATGGATCTAAAATGACAGGTGCTCTTTAAATGTAAGGACTTATTCTTGTTGGTAGTTAGAATCGTTAATATTTGCAAACAAAATAAAGGTTTCCTATTTAGACTAATAAGCTGTCAGGTTAGTAAAACAGCGATATCAGAACCGAGTCAATCATACAGTTTGTAGTGTACATAGATTTGCAAAACAATGGGATAAAGGAATATTCCAGAACTTTGTTTTATCTCATGGTTACTGTGACATTGGGAGAATGCACCAATGCAGTGTCTTTAGATAGATTTTTACAACAAAAGCATTTTTTTAAAATAAATTTGATAAAAAGAAAAAAAATAAGATTCTTCTTTTTTGGTTTTGTTTTTTTGTAAAACAATCATTGATTTTTATCCACCCTGACCGTAAGCGTGTCATAGTTCACCAAGTGCTCAAAGTATCCACCCTCCAAATCGTGGGGCTTACTTTCAGGGAAACAGGGTAGTAAGCAGTGACTGCTGGTGTGTTTTTTTTTTTTTCTGTCAATATGCTAATATTCTGGACCCCTAATGTTGGTCTTCATTTTGAACCCCAGATTTCACGGTATCTTTCTTTTGGAAGCACAGAATGTTGGCACCATCTTTCCTCTGCAGTATAATATATCTAACAAGTGGGAACCCATAAACAGATACCTCTTGATTGTCTTCTCTCTTCTTCTTTCTTCTTCTCTCGTTTTCTCTCTTCTTCTCTCGTTTTCTCTCTTTTTCTCTCGTTTTCTCCTCTCTTCTTCTCTCGTTTTCTCCTCTCTTCTTCTCTCTTCTTCTTCTCCTCTCTTCTTCTCCTCTCTTCTTCTCTCTTCTTCTTCTTCTCTCCTCTTCTCTCTTTTTCTCCTCTCTTCTTCTCTCTTTTTCTCTCTTCTCTTTTTCTCTCTTCTTCTCCTCTCTTCTTCTTCTCCTCTCTTCTTCTCTCTTCTTTCTCTTCTTCTTCTTCTTCTTCTTCTTCTTCTCTTCTTCTTCTTCTTCTTCTTCTTCTTCTCTCTTCTTCTCTCTTCTTCTCTCTTCTTCTCTCTTCTTCTCTCTTCTTCTCTCGTTTTCTCTCTTCTCTCGCTTTCTCTCTTCTTCTCTCGCTTTCTCTCTTCTTCTCTCGTTTTCTCTCTTCTTCTCTCGCTTTCTCTCTTCTTCTCTCGTTTTCTCTCTTTTCTCTCTCTTCTCTCTTCTCTCTTCTTCTTCTTCTCTCTTCTTCTTCTTCTTCTTCTTCTTCTCTCTTCTTCTTCTCTTCTCTCTTCTTCTCTTCTCTCTTCCTCTTCTCTTCTTCTTCTTCTCTCTTCCTCTTCTCTTCTTCTTCTTCTCTCTTCTTCTTCTCTTCTTCTTCTTCTCTCCTTCTTCTCTCCTTCTTCTCTTCTCTCTTCTTCTCTCTTTTTCTCTCTTTTTCTCTCTTTTTCTCTCTTTTTCTCTCTTCTTCTTCTCTCTCTTCTTCTTCTTCTTCTTCTTCTCTCTTCTTCTCTCGTTTCTCTCGTTTTCTCTCTTCTTCTCTCGCTTTCTCTCTTCTTCTTCTTCTCTCTTCTTCTTCTCTCTTTTTCTCTTCTCTCTTCTTCTCTATTCCCACTAGATCTAGATTACCTAGATTATGATTAACAATTCTGTTTAAGACTTAAAAACCGATAACCTGTATGTTCTCCTGTTAAGGAACCCGTTCTGAATTGGTACCTTTTCCATTATTGGTGTTGGGGTGACTTATGTAAGTTGATATTTCATACAAATCTTCATTCTCATGGGAAGGGGTTGCCTCCCATCTTTCCTGGACCTTTCCTGGAGGTAGACCATCTATCCGTATAACCCCCTCGTGTGCTGATCTTTCCACGTCGTCCCAATCGATCATCATCTGGCCCAAACATGACGGCTACTGTCAGATGGCATTTAACATCTCTCAGGGTGCCATATGGAATACAGATGACGGGTTCTCATGTCCCGGCATTATATAATGATCCGTTGCCCGACAGCAGAAGACGTTGTACAAGGATGAGAATCAGATGGACATCTTCTAACTGTAGTAATATCCGGGACAGACACATTCCAGATGACTGTGTTGCCTTCCAAAATGTCAGCTGTTGACGAAACATTTATAACCAATCGGTAGAAGAAGTACATTCCCTTGGTTCTTAAAGTGGACCTGTCAACATGTGCAGTAAATGGGTATGGGAGACATCACAGTAACACCCTATGCTGCATAGCTCCCAACTGTCCCTGATTTTGAGGGACTGTCCCTGATTTTGAGGGACTCTCCCTCATTCCTCCTCAGTTGTCCCTCATTTCATCCAAATTCTGAATTGCTGCATTTGTAAATTTTAAAAGCCAATATAAAGGAATGGTAGTGGTAAAAAAAAGCACTTGTGGATTTAATTAACCCTTTTTTGGGGTCAATTCTCCTTTAAAGGGGCGTGGCAGGGGGTGTGTCCTATGCCTACATACGTTTGGTAGTAGGTGTCCCTCATTCCCATCTCAAAATGTTGGAGGTGTGTATGCTGGGTGACAAAGTGCCCCCTTTTTTTTATTCTGCCACCGATAAAAATCGATCTGCTTCTGAGAGACCTCATGTCACCTAAAGCCTAGGCAAAGGCCACATGGTTTCTGGCCTTGTGGTTGTTTCATGTCCTTTTCAAGTGCTCTGGCCTTCAGATGATGAAAAGCTGAAGGAAACCTGTAAATGCACGGATAGAATACAAATAAGAATTGTATATGTCCAAAGGATTTGTATTTATGTCCATACAGTCCTGAGAGTGGCATAGCTCTGTCACACAGCTGTTTGGCAAGTGGATCTGATTTCCTCTGCTACATTTCAGTGACACTTACAAGTCTTCTCCCTCCCCACAGCCTGTGACTGGACAGTGAAAGGAGAAGCAGCACACAGATAAGCTCATCTCTTTGACACTCTGCTCTCTCCTCCTATCAGCATGGTCCTTGCACTACAGCACAACCAATTTGCTCTTTGTCCTGCTCTCCCCCTTCCTCCAGTCATGAGCTTTGCTGTACAGTAGACTGCAGACGGATAGTAGCAGGTCAAATACAATTTTTCTCACTTAAAAAAAAAATGCATGTAGTGATGTATTAATGAAGACCGAGCTGAACTTGTGCCTTGTATGTCTGTCTGGAGTTCAGACCTTTCTACCGTCCGGGGTAAGTGGAGCTGTTGAAGACATTAAGAATTTGTTTAGAGGACAGTCTGTTAGTGTCTTTATTTTTAGTAAGGGGGCACTACACCGATTACCAATGTAAGGGGGCACTACACTGACCAACAATGTAAGGGGGCACTACACTGACCAACAATGTAAGGGGGCACTACACTGATTACCAATGTAAGGGGGCACTACACTGATTGCCAATGTAGGGGGGCACTACACTGCCAACGTAGGGGGGCACTACACTGATTGCCAATGTAGGGGGGCACTACACTGATTGCCAATGTAGGGGGGCACTACACTGATTGCCAATGTAGGGGGGCACTACACTGATTGCCAATGTAGGGGGGCACTACACTGATTGCCAATGTACGGGGGCACTACACTGATTGCCAATGTACGGGGGCACTACACTGATTTCCAATGTAGGGGGGCACTACACTGATTACCAATGTAAGGGGGCACTACACTGATTACCAATGTAAGGGGCACTACACTGATCAACAATGTAAGGGGGCACTACACTGATTACCAATGTGAGGGGGCACTACACTGATTACCAATGTAAGGGGGCACTACACTGATTACCAATGTAAGGGGGCACTACACTGATTACCAATGTAAGGGGGCACTACACTCATTGCCAATGTAAGGGGGCACTACACTGATTACCAATGTAAGGGGGCACTACACTGATTACCAGTGTAAGGGGGCACTACACTGATTACCAATGTGAGGGGGCACTACACTGATTACCAATGTAAGGGGGCACTACACTGATTACCAATGTAAGGGGGCACTACACTGATTACCAGTGTAAGGGGGCACTACACTGATTACCAGTGTAAGGGGGCACTACACTGATTACCAGTGTAAGGGGGCACTACACTGATTACCAGTGTAAGGGGGCACTACACTGATTACCAATGTAAGGGGGCACTACACTGACCAACAATGTAGGGGAAAAATACACTGACCTCCAGTTAAAGAAGGTACTAATCTGACCATCAATGTAGGGGGCATTACACTGAAAACCATGGTAGAGGGGAACTGCACTGCACTGATCATTAATGTAGGGGGCATTACACTGAATACCACAGTAAAGGGGAACTACACTGACCATCAATGTAGGGGGCACTACACTGACCATCAATGTAGGGGGCACTACACTGACCATCAATGTAGGGGGCACTACACTGACCATCAATGTAGGGGGCACTACACTGACCATCAATGTAGGGGGCACTACACTGACCATCAATGTAGGGGGCATTACACTGAAAACCATGGTAGAGGGGAACTGCACTGCACTGATCATTAATGTAGGGGGCATTACACTGAAAACCAAGGTAAAGGGGAACTACACTGATCATCAATGTAAGGAAGCACTACATTAACCACTAATGTAATGGTACATTACACTGACCACTAATGTAATGGTACATTACACTGACCACTAATGTAAGGGGTTACTACACTGACTGCCAATGTAAGGGAGCACCACACTGACCACCAATGTAGGGGGGCACTACAGTTTTCATGGCCTGGTTTGCTTTTCCAGCCTTTACTATTTGTTTAGTTTTGTTTAGATTAGATTATTACTACAGGAATGAGTTGTGTTTGTCAAGAAAAGTCCTGAGTGTTAAATACCCCAAGTGCACCACGTCTTATTCTTTTTCATTTTCTTTTTCATATCCACGTTTCTGTAATGGTAAAGTCCTGTGAACTTGAGATAAAACGTTTATCAGCGGAGGCTTCCACCAGACTTGAAAGTTGTTTCAAAGGTTACGACTGAGAATGTCTGCATTAGAATGTAAGCTCCTGTGGGGTCTAGTAGCACTGATGTTATGGGGTGAGAAAGGCTGAGGGTTCTCTATGAAGCTCGGGGGGGTGTTTGTCGGTACAAAATCTAATTTTAGGGAGGAATAACAAAATATAACGCCCACCGATGTATTTGCTGCGATGTGGGTTATCTGACCAGAACCGGACCGATGTGTCCATGAATAATTCTGATGGTATAGCTGGTTATTGATAAGATCAGGAGGCCTGAATGCTTGTCATTCCTGGAAAACTAAGTCGTGTTTTTTTCCTCCTTTTGAGCCACTTCTCAAACTCATTTGCTTAACTCCAGCTTTGTACCCTCCGCCAGGAATGCAGACCTGTCTATCTCCTGATCTGTAGCCAGCCAGAAGTGGAGGTTATGTGTGTACATGTCAGACGCTTGTTTGGCGTGTGCCCAGGTATGTGTTTTTTTTTCGTGTCGCATTTGATGTTTTATGTGCATCCCGGGACACAAAAAAACGTGGCTGGCGGTCCCGGCATGTTTTGCGCTCTTGTTTTTTTTGCAAATGTCAAAAACATTACAGAAAAACATTTCCGAAACATCTGGGAATTGTGCTAGGCAAAAAGAACGTGGATCGAAAGGGGAGGGTATGTGGGCTCCTTGGAAAGTCAACGCTAATGACTGCAGGAAATCGCTGTTATTGTTGCTCGGGTTGGGGTCTTTGGGAAATAATTAAGGCATGTTACTGTTTTGTGTTCGGCCAAAATGAAAGCGGGATTAGATAAATTGCTCAATCGTGATGCATTTTGTTTTGGAAAATTACTTGTCGGCATCTGTTTTGCTAAAGCCAGAATGTAGAAATGTCCCACGCCTGTAAGTGCAGTACGCCTGAGCAACCGATCGCTTCCAACCCTGAATTTGCCTGAAGGTATCTTCCAAATACATTCCAGGTTCATCAAAACAACAAAAAAGGCACCCAATCCATTTTCAGAAGGAAGTGTGTACCTGTGACCTACACAAGGCTGGTGCAAGGATTTTTGACACCCTAGGCGAAGACATCATTTTGCCCCAACCCCCGGCTGTACCCCTGACTCCACCCCCGACTCCACCCCCTACTCCCGCCTCTTTGCTCTGCCCATGTATATTCCACCTTTTTAATGAAGCGTCCATCAAATGCATCCTCACCAGCACCCATTAATGCAGTTTACCAGTGCCCATCAAATGCAGCCTCACCATCGCCCATCAATGCAGCTTCACCAGCGCCCATCAATACAGCCTACCAGCGTCCATCAAATGCAGCCTCACCAGGGCCCATCAATACAGCCTACCAGCGCCAATCAATACAGCCTACCAGTGTCCATCAATGCAGCTTGCCAGTGCCCATCAAATGCAGCCTCATCGTCGCCCATCAATACAGCTTACCAGTGCCCGTCAAATGCAGCCTCACCAGTGCCCCATCAAATGCAGCCTTACCAGTGCCCCATTAAATGCAGCCTCACCAGTGCCCCATCAAATGCAGCCTCACCAGCGCCCCATCAAATTCAGCCTCGCCAGCGCCCCATCAAATGCCTCACCAGCGCTCATTAATGCAGCCTATCAGTGCCCATCAATGAATGTTTGCTTGCTTCCATTCGTTCGAGTCGGGACACAGACACAGTCCTCCGCCAATGCTGCGCCTCTGACACTATGTGTGAACGGAGCGACGGCTCCCTGCCGATGCTGAGACATAGTTGCTTGCTGCAGAGAGAAGAGGGTAGGAACACCAGTGGCTGAGCGCATCCAATTCACAATGGTGTGAACCCGGCCTTAAACTTTAGGCTGGGTTGAACCCGCATTCAATTTGCAATAGCAGGAGATTTTGACGGTCTCTCTATGGAGACGTTTCACATATCTTCCACAGCAGGTCCAGTGCACTTTGCACAAAAACGCTGTGCGTCATTTGGTCCTTTTCAGGTCCGAATTCAGGCTGAAATCGCACCTGAAACGGTGGACCACAACGCACCCGACCCCTGCTGTGAGCCGGATGCGGCGATGGTGTGAACCCAGCCTCAGGTGGATGGCTGTTGGTGAAACCGCAGCTTGTCTGCCTGTTTTTACCACGTAGTCCCTACAGTGGTGAATAGTGGGAAGAATTGCCACTTTACTGTGGTGATCAGAATGCAACTGTTGCACACATATAGGGCAGGTGGGTGGTACTTCCTCCATGTTCCCCATGAACTTGTTGGGCGCCAAGTGTGGGTCACATAGGAGGCCTACCTCAGGGTGGCTTCTTCTGGGCTACGACATTGCAATTACATGGGGTCATTCATTTTAGCACAGGGGTTACACCTTGCCTGAAAACTTGCTCACCAATGCCCAGGACCAGGCCAGGGCCACGGTTATGTGAAGAATCAAACATTAAGGCAGTCCCCCAGCTCAGAGATGAGCCGTTTGTGTGTAGAGAAATATTTGGAGTTCTTCCATAAGATGTTGTCCCATGTCTTACACACTCGTAAAGGTGTATGTTTGGCATTAGAAGGGACATGCAGAGCCTATGCCCACTCAACCAGTCAGTGTTAACCCTGTTACCTCACTCCCACTAACAGAATGAGGTCCCACCAAGCACCTAGCTCAGACTTCGTGTGTGCTGACTTAACCTTTACTTTTCCATACATAGTGATCGGGTCATAGATCTCTGTAACGCTCATCAGGTCCCAGAGACAGACGGAGACAGACCTCTAGCGAGGGAGTCGTAACACCGGACCTCTCGCTACCGGAGGATCTGTCATCTAACCAGGTATCATGCCAATGCCTGGTTGCAGTAGTTCTTGTGGCAACCTCTGTCTCTCCTTAGTGTTGCAGCTTAACATTTTGTTGTGATGTTGCAAGACCCCTAGTGCACTATTGTAGTCTCGAACCCCTTCAGACCAGGCTTCGTGCAGTTAAACAACTTTTTTCTGAATCATCCTTTCCCTAACTAACTTTAGTAGTGGCTGCCCCAGTGTACCTGCATAGGTAAAGTCCTTATGGGTGAAGTCCATGATTGGCACAACTCCACTGCAGAAGTTCATAGCTTGGTTGTATTTCGTAAGGCTGGCACTTCATAGATGAACTACAAGTTTCAGTGAGTCCTGCAAAGTTTCCATTCTGTAGCCCACTACCCTGCGCTCTCTTGGGACCTGCACCTCTCCCTTTTTTATTTCTCAAGGAACTGGAGGCTGGACCCCACAAAACTGGGCACAACAGGGCACACCCTAATCACCCTGTGATGTGTACAGCTTAAGGAACCCCAAGCAACCTTTGAAGGAACCCTGGTTGATGATGCTTGCTATAGTGTGTCCCAGTTAATCAGGAGTTCATGGCCCTTACATTGGTGGTCAGTAGGACCAATGCAATCCTTTCAGACTAAAAAAGCGTAAAAATACTGTAATTGGTGTCGTGCTGCTGGCTTGCCAAGTGTCCAGGGCAGAGGCGGCTCTCTAATTAGGCAAATTAGGCGGCTGCCTAAGGCCTCGCACTCACAGGGGCCTCGTGGCCGCCTAATTTGCCTCTGTTCGATCACTAGACTGAACAACAGTCTCTAGGTGCCATCTGTGAAAGCCGTGCGGGCAGCCATAGGGCACACCAGGCAGGCCGCAAGTCCATGTGGGGCCCTAAAGCAGCTGAGCTGCTCCTGCACCTCACGCCACTCACCTGGCCTCTCCGCGTCTGGCCGGCTGCCTATTGGGGTCAGGAGTCGGGCCAGGCTGCGGAAACTATCCCTGCCCTATGACTGTGAAGGGGAAGGAGGAGCTCCGGTGTATGGATCCCATCCCAGTGCCTGCTGCAGCCTGGCGGACCACCCCCAGAGATCGTTAGTGCCAAGCCGTGTCGCCCTCCTGTGTGCCTGGATAGGAGTTGCGGCTGGGGACAGCTGCATATGGAGGAATTGATCCTTCCATATTCCCCCTGCAGCCGTTGAATGACCGCTTCTTCTGCGGGCGTTCATTGGCTGCAGAAAGATGTTGTATTGGCTGCATATGTCTGATGGGTGAGGAGGGTGACCTGGAAGTGGTGCTGATCGCCTGTGTGCTAGATCCACGCATCTTTCTGCAGCCATTTTTACTTGCTTGAATTTTTTTTATCCATTATGGGTGTGAATGGGGCCTCGTGTCTAAATTTTGCACAAAGCCTAGAACCGCCTCTGGTCCAGGGTCCTGGAACTATGCAGGCACCATCAAATGGAAGGTCACCAAGCCACAGCTCAAGGAACCCCTAACAACCTTTGAAGGAACCCTGGTTGAGATGGCTGCTATAGCATGTCCCAGTTAATCAGGAGTCAATTACCCATTACTTGGGTGGTCAGTAGGAACTGCAACCCTTACAGACAACTAATAAAGATAATTGGTGTCATGCTGCTGTTTTGCCAAGTGCTGATGGTCCTGGAAGTATGCAGACGCCATCAAATGGAAGGTCATCAAGCCACAGCTCAAGTTTCAAGGAACCCTGGTTGAGAATGGCTGCTATAATAATGCAACACTTACAAATACGGTAACTAAAAAAAGATTCCAGTAATTGGTGTCATGCTGCTGGTGTTAATGGTCCTGGAAATATGCAGGCACCATCAAATGGAAGGTCAACAAGCCACAGCTCAAGGAACCCTTAACAACCTCTTGAGGAACCCTAGGGTTCCACAGAGCCCTGGTTGGGAATGGCTGGAATAGTAAATAAGCTGCCTCATAAAACTTATTGTAAAGCTAACAGAATATTTATAATGTAATATATAATTTATAGAAAAAAAAAATCTATTTTAATTTTGTTTCTAATCCTTTTTTTTTCTGACTTGTCCTTTTTATCTCCATAAACTTTATTAAAATAGCGCCGACCCATTTAATAATCTACCTAGAAGCCTAACTACTTGTTTTACTCGGCCTCCTAAAGAAAGAAGCCTTTGTGGAGAGTTCTTTTAAAAATGAGAGTTGCCAAATATAGCCAGAGTATTGACGACGAATACTTATGAAAACAAATTGTTCCTCATTAATCTTTTTGGACGTAGTCTTTCCAGACTGCCCTCCGTGAAATTCATAGCTCTTGTCGCCAGATGTATGGATTCTTGTTTACTCAATAAAAATTAAAAATGAACATGACTTATCTCAGCTATTTGATTAGGTAACTTAAAACTCCGTGTACGTTTTTGAAAAACACTTTCTCGATAACCTATCAGAAAATTCCTTGTCTGTAGGATAATGCCCTTTGTGTTCCTTCTGACATGTCACTTGTCGAGTGGTGGATTCAGAGATAGTTTAATTGCTCTTTGGCACACGTCTATACGGTACTTTGTTTGCATTAGCGACTCCAAATACATCAGCGGTTCTCTGGCTCGGTTACTTTTCACGACGTGTTGCATTATTGGGTATGGTAATGTTTTTATAAAACTTTCTTCAACTGTGCAAACATAGCAGATCAATCAACGAAAAAAATGGAGTTCCTTCAACTTGCCCCGTCAAGTCTAAAAGGCTCCTTAATCAGGTTGTGGAGAAGACTTGTAACTCCATATAGATTAAATGTGTGGGCAGCAAAGTGGCTTAGTGGTTAGCACTGTGACCTTAAGGCACCAGGGTCACAGGTTCAAGAATTTGTATGTTGGTCCTGTGTTTATGTGGGTTCCCACTGGGGGTTCTGGTTTCCGCACGCAATCCAAAAACAAATTTTTTGGCATCTGAGTAAACTGGCCCTGGTGTGTGTGTCTGTACGGGGCTTGTCTCCGAAGATAAAGGGCCCATTCACATCATGCCCATTCAGTTTTTGTATGCTGACATGAGGTTTAGACATGTTGGACTATGTGATATTTTTCAAAGGACTGCATTGAATTGTTGATTGATGCATCAAAATTGCAGCGCGCCAAAACATTTTCCAAGGCCCAGCAAGGCGATGGATTGGTGTGATTAAGTTCAGTTGGGTTCTGCTATGTTCATGCGTGTCAAATTTAGCAAAATCGTGACAATCTATCTAAGGCCAAAGGTGAAGTTTTACAAAATGTACTAAATAATTGACAAAAATTTACAAAAAAAGCTGGAGCCAAAAAAAGCAACAGCATAGTTATCAATATAGTATCCATTTCAGTATGCCTCAGGCCCACCTAGTGACTGGCAGTCCCACCCAGGCCCATTTACCTATCAGAGTGGCCCAACCAGAGCTCATATTATGTACAGGCCGTCCACTCATGGTCCCCCAATAACCGTAATTCCTTATTGAGTTACTGTTCCTATCGCATCGCCCGGGGCACAGCTTCATCAGGACTGCGGTCCAAGATACCAGGATTGTTCCAGCAAATCCGGGACAGTTGGTATGAATGCAGCAATAGGGATAGCAATACCATACAACATATATGTTCCTTATGCTTGTTTTTCT
Organism: Lithobates sylvaticus; assembly: GCA_028564925.1. Lineage (NCBI taxonomy): Eukaryota > Metazoa > Chordata > Amphibia > Anura > Ranidae > Lithobates > Lithobates sylvaticus. The sequence continues at coordinate 19,553,862 of CM053031.1, forward strand.
TTTCTGTTGATCCCTTTTTCAGCCATGTCCTACATGCACTCACTCCAGTGTTGTCTGCACATGATTGCTCTGAACTGACTGTCCGATGGTGACAACAGTGGACCATGCCTGGGCAATTATTGCTGTGGACTGACTGCCTGATGGTGACAATGGTGGACCATGCCTGGGCAATCATTGCTCTGAACTGACTGCCCGATGGTGACAACAGTGGACCATGCCTGGGCAATCATTGCTGTGAACTGACTGCTTGATGGTGACAAAGGTGGACCATGCCTGGGCAATTATTGCTGTGAACTGACTGCTTGATGGTGACAATGGTGGACCATGCCTGGACAATAATTTCCGTGGACTGACTGCTTGATGGTGACAACAGTAGACCATGCCTGGGCAATAATTTCTGTGGACTGACTGCCTGATGGTGACAATGGTGGACCATGCCTGGGCAATTATTGCTATGGACTGACTACTTAATGGTGACAATGGTGGACCAAGCCTGGGAAATCCTTGCTGTGGACTGACTGCCTGATGGTGACAATGGTGGACCATGCCTGGGCAATTATTGCTGTGGACTGACTGCTTGATGGTGACAATGGTGGACCATGCCTGGGCAATTATTGCTGTGGACTGACTGCTTGATGGTGACAATGGTGGACCATGCCTGGGCAATAATTTCTGTGGACTGACTGCTTGATGGTGACAATGGTGGACCATGCCTTGGCAATTATTGCTGTGAACTGACTGCCTGATGGTGACAATGGTGGACCATGCCTGGGCAATCATTGCTGTGGACTGACTGCCTGATGGTGACAAAAGTGGGCCTTGCCTGGGCAATCATTGCTCTGGACCTGGGGTCTCCAAAGTATGGTCCTCCAGTTGTTCAGGATCTACAATTCCTCTCATGCCTAGTCATGTCTGTGAAAGTCAGAGTTTTACAATGCCTCATAGTTCTGCAGCTGGAGAGCCGTAGTTTGTAAATCCCTGCTCTGGACGTACTAATTGACTGATGGTGACAATAGTGGACGATGTTTGGGCAATAATTGCTCTGGACTGACTGCCTGATGACAAAGGTGAACCATGCTTGGGCAACCAAGCTTGTAATCTCCACTTGGCAATGCAGGAGCATAATTTGGAGACAACAGGAAGTACCTGGACGAGGACCTTCATAGCAGGACCTTCATAGCAGGACCTTCATAGCAGGACCTTCCTAGTAGGACCTTCCTAGTAGGACCTTCGTAGTAGGATCACACAGTATTTCTTTGCTGAAAGCTGCAGATTTAAAAAAAAATTAGAACTTTTGGAATGACATCAACATCTTAAAAGATATCAATGATTGGATTTCGATCTGTTTAAATAATGCTATATTCGAATTATCATAAGGCTGTTTGAAGGTGTATCTAAATGACCACAAGTCTGTTAAAGTGTATCTATAGTCAAAACATTTTTTTAAAGGAAGGAATAAAACTTCTGCCAGTTTATTTATTTTTTCTCTCTGTACCATCGGGGAAATTCCCTTCACGTCCCGTCCTAGAGACGCAACAGAAAGTTGGAGGAAATCTCCCGAAGTGAGGGGAATTCCCTTCTTAGACATTTGTCCTCTGAACATTATGTCCCCATTGAAGATTCCTCCTCACCTCTTGTTCTGGGGACAGTTTTTTAACCTTTTTGTATTGCCCCTTTCTTTCTTGGTGGTCACCAGGCAAATCTAGAGGGTGAATCTTCCCAATGCAATATAGCAGATAGCAATGAAAACGCAGAGGATCTGAGACTAATGCCGCGTACACGCGGTCGGAATTTCAGATGGAAACAGTCCGATGGGAGCTTTTCATCGGATTTTCCGACCGTGTGTATGCCCATCGGTCTTTTTCTGTCGGAATTTCTGACGGACTTTGGATTGAGAACCTGTTCTTAATTTTTCCGACGGAAAACCTTTCTATCGGATTTTCCGATGGTGTGTATGCAATTCCGACACGCAAAATTCCGACGCATGCTCGGAAACAATTGGACGCATGCTCGGAAGCATTAAACTTCCCTTTTATAGTGTAGTCGAACGTTTTTTAAGGCGTGGTGTTATTGACTGTCGGAATTTGGTGTGACCGTGTGTAGGCAAGACTGTTTGAGCGAAATTCCGTCGGAATTCCGACGGGAAAACCATCAGAGCTTTTTCCGTCGAGAATTCCGACCGCGTTTACGCGGCATAAGATAAAAAAGTATTCCTCACTTCTGGAGGACCTGTCTCCTTACCAGGTGCCACGACTAATGACTGGTTGCTTGTAGCTTGTTATTTCACTTTGTTCACCTTTAGCAACTCCAACTCCTCTTATCTTTCCGAGTTGACCTTTTGTAGTGGTGTTACGTCATACCCCGTAGTGCGTTACAGACCCAGGCTCATTAGATAACCCAGAACCAACATGCACCCTTTAAATAACTTCATACCAGGCTTAAGCTGGCCATACACCTATAGATTATCTGCAGATTTTCTATGGTTAGATGGAAAAAGTGGGAGATTCCTCCATCCACACAGTTTAGCGAACATGGAGAAATCTGTTGCACTTTTTCCATCTAACCATAGAAAATCTGCAGATAATCTATAGGTGTATGGCCAGCTTTAGAACTATTAATAAAACTTTACTGAACATGATGCGGCGTACAGTTCAATGTGACCAACGTCTTTCCCCCGAATGAATGAATGAATAATTTGTATAGCGCTACAATGCCAATTGAATCGCCTCAAGGCGCTGTATTCGTGCTGTGTTGTCAAGCTTCTTAGAAGAGGTGGGTCTTGAGTTTTTTTCCTGAAGGCCTGATGGTTTTCTTCCATGCGGATTCAAGTCGGTAGAGCGTTCCATAGCCGTGGTCCTTGGACCTAATCCTAACTAGAGTAGTGTGGCTGCCCAGGCATACCTCCTGTGAGGTGAGAGTCCACTGTGGCAATGTCAATGGCTTGGATGTCTTCCGAGAACCCCACTGGGTTGTTTTACAAGGTGATCATTTACATATACTTAAAGGGTTGGTCCACACTCGCTTTTTTCCTGCAGGACGGAAACAACGCATACAAATTTGTGGCTAGACCACATCCTACCCCACAGTCGAGCATTTTTTTTAAAGTATATGTGAACCCCTCACCTTCTACGACAATCCATTCAGTTTAACCACTTGCCCTCTGGAAGGTTTTACCCCGCTCCATGACCAGGCCATTTTTTTTGCTAATCAGCACTGTGCTACTTAAACTGGTAATTGCGCGGTCATGCAACGCTGTACCTAAATTAAGTTTTATATAATTGCTTTCACACAAATGGAACTTTCTTTTGGTGGCATTTGATCACCAATGTTTTTTTTTTTTGGGGGGGGGGGGGGGGGGTTGGGGGGGGGGGGGGGGGGGGGGGGGGGTTTGCGCTATAAAATAAAAAATACATAAAATAAAAAAATAATAATATTTTTTTTACTTCCTGCTATAAAAAACATCCAATAAAACAAATCTACACAATCTAATTTCTTCATAAATTTAGGCCAATATGTATCCTGCTACAAATGTTTTGGCATATCTTTCTATTTTTTGCGCGGACGTTATAGCATCTACAAACTATGGTGTGTGTGTATGTATGTATGTATGTATGTATGTATGTATGTGTGTATATATATATATATATATATATATATATATATATATATATATATATATAGATAGATATATATATATAGATATATATATATATATATATATATATCTCTATCTATATATCTATGTACAGTATATGTATAAAATATATATATATATATATATATATATATATATATATATATATATATATATATATAGATGTGTGTGTGTATATATATATATATATATATATATATATATATATATATATATATATATATATATATATATATATATATATATGTATATATATATATAGATGTGTATATATATATATATATATATATATATATATATATATATATATATATATATATAATCTATCTCTATCTATATATCTATGTACAGTATATGTATAAATATATATATATATATATATATATATATAGATGATGTGTGTGTGTGTGTATATATATATATATATATATATATATATATATATATATATAGATGTGTGTGTGTGTGTGTGTGTGTGTGTGTGTGTGTGTGTATATATATATATATATATATATATATATATAGATGTGTGTATATATATATAGATATATATATATGAGATCGATATATAGATATCTGTCTCTCTATCTATCTATCTATCTATCTATCTATCTATCTGTGACTAAGCACAGCCGACCCCAACCTGGAAGTGCTGGATCACGAACAGGGGAGCCGCTCTGCCGCCATACATCGTTTTTTTTTTAACCGGCAAGTGGTTAAAAAACAAACGAAAGGCAAAACATTTGTGTATAGATCTAAAAAAATAAATGATAATCCCTTTTTTATTAGTGATCTCATTCTTTGTGTTCTCAGCTGCATAAGAGCTGGAGAGGGAGAAACAGCAGCTCACGGATTTTCCCAGTGAATGGCTGTGCAGGGGGGGGGGGGCGCATGTCAGGTCAAGTCTGATCATTGGAGGAGAGCAGGCTTAGCTAGATAACTGACCACACCTTGCTCTAATGCTTAGTGTGGGCAGTTTTTAATAGGAAAGCAGAACACCAGGGATTTCACACAAAGGAAGCAAGTGTTGGCTTTACATATTCTTTGAATCTCTGACATGCTGCATCTTCCAGTGTCAGCTGTGTATGGCGATGCTGGACGCCGAGAATTCGGTGATGTCATCTGAGCGCACTCTTGTCTGCCCGGCAAAATGCTGATGCAAGACAGATATCCGCCCCGTGTCTGCGGGTACATTAAAATCCAATTCTTCCTTTAGCAGGCTGACGCTCCATTTCAGTGTAACGAAGTACAGTTCCTCATAAAATCTAAATTCCCCCGCAGACTGTTTACATTAAGCGGGCCGGGCGGTTTCCTCCACCCTCCTTTATCGGGTGAAAAATGGCGAGAAGACACGCTAAAAGTGATACAACCCACATGTCCCATGTAAATGAACCTTCCCGCAGATGTTTCCAGATTGGAGCGGCTCACGATCTGCAGATTTGGATGGATTCTGCATGTGCACAAAAGAGGGGGCATGCTGGGGCTTGTAGTTCCACAACAGCCAGAGAATAACGCTGTAATTTTGTCGCTAACGAAAGTTCAAGATTTTACTTTTACTGCGGTATTAAAACCAAAATTGTAATATATTGCAGCTTACTAATCATTAGATGTGGTGCCTGCATTCGTTTTCTTTTTTTGGCTTTTTCCCTCTCTGTTTTTCGCCTGGTGATCTGACCAGTAACACACCTCCTTTATTAGAGCGCCCCCACTCTGGATGAAGGAGCACAGGGGGCATCTTTGGACCGCAGCATTGTCAGTCTATGGGGAGGGAACACCCCTGTTTGCTGTCATTGCAGCTTAAGGGGGGGGGCACTAAAAATGTGACTCAACTTGTGTTTTTAGCACCCCCCCCCCCCAACCTCTAAACAAGCCCTTAAGCTGTAATGACAGCTGACAGGGTTGTTCACATATCGGGTTCTCGATGCTTCACTAAATACCTGCGGAAAACATTATCTGGCATAAGGCATTGGGCTTACTGCCCGCCGAACGTGACCCATTCAAGTGAATAAGGAAGCGCTGCGAATGCCCTGCGTTTTTGTGTGTGGCAGATTTGTGCAGAATTATGGGGTTAAAACGGGTGGTGAGGAGGCGTCACTTCACCTCCTCACCACCTGTCAAGCAGCTCGGAAAAGCGATCTTAGCGCCGGCACCATCTCAATGCATGGGCATCCCTGTGCCCGGCCCAGGGGCCCCCCAGGTGCTTGGGGGTCCCATAATGAACTTGGATAACATCATACTTGCCAACCGTCCCGGATTTACTGTGACAGTCGCGCTTTTTACTAAGCTGTCCCGGGATGGCCGTGTCCAGGGCAGCAACTTGGAACCTATTCTGTGCCCTCGTGATTCCCCCATGAAAAGCGATCTTAGCGACAGGACCATATTAATTTATGGGCACCCCTGGGCCACAAGCGCTTGGGGGTTCCATGATAAACTTGCATAACATCATACTTGCCAACCATCCCGGATTTACTGGGACAGTCACACTTTTTTACTAAGCTGTCCCGGGATGGCCGTGTCCAGGGCAGCATCTTGGAACCTATTCTGTGCCCTCATGATTCCCCCATGAAAAGCGATCTTAGCGACAGGACCATATTAATTTATGGGCACCCCTGGGCCACAAGCGCTTGGGGGTTCCATGATAAACTTGCATAACATCATACTTGCCAACCATCCCGGATTTACTGGGACAGTCACACTTTTTTACTAAGCTGTCCCGGGATGGCCGTGTCCAGGGCAGCATCTTGGAACCTATTCTGTGCCCTCATGATTCCCCCATGAAAAGCGATCTTGGCGTCAGGACCATATTAATTCATGGGCACCCCTGGGCCCCAAGCGCTTGGGGGTCCCATGATAAACTTGCATAACATCATACTTGCCAACTGTCCCGGATGTACTGGGACAGTCACGCTTTTTACTAAGCTGTTCCGGGATGGCCGTGTCCAGGGCAGCATCCTGGAACCTATTCTGTGCCCTCGTGATTCCCCCCCTGAAAAGTGTTCTTAGCGTCAGGACCATATTAATTCATGGGCACCCCTGGGCCCCAAGCGCTTGGGGGTCCCATGATAAACTTGCAGAACATTATACTTGCCAACCGTCCCGGATTTACTGGGACAGTCACGCTTTTTTACTAAGCTTTGCCGGGATGGCCGTGTCCAGGGCAGCATCTTGGAACCTATTCTGTGCCCTTGTGATTCCCCCCCTGAAAAGCGATCTTAGCGACAGGACCATATTAATTCATGGGCACCCCTGGGCCCCAAGCGCTTGGGGGTCCCATGATAAACTTGCATAATATCATACATGCCAACCGTCCCGGATTTACTGGGACAGGCGCGCTTTTTTACTAAGCTGTCCTGGGAAGGCAGAATCCTGGAACCTTTTCTGTGCCCTCCTGATCCCCCCCTCGTTGTACTGTGCCCCCCCCCCCCCCCACGTTGTACTGTGCCCCCCCCCCCCCCCCCCCCACGTTGTACTGTGCCCCCCCCCTAAGTTGTACTGTGCCCTTTATATTGATAGATCTTTGATTTGTTTATTTCTATCAACTATTTATACTTGGATGTATAGTAGATGCATAAATTGGGGCCTGCTGGTAATGGTACCAGTGTACTACTTTGCCCAGGGGCCTATCATGCTATTAAGATGGGCCTGTAAAGCGCAGATCGCTCTTCAGAAGAGTGGCAGGTATAAACCTAGCCAAAAAATGGACAAAAAAAAGAAAAAGCCTGAAAAAACAAAAGAAATAAAACAAATGCAGCCACTAGATCTAAGGACTGCTACGCTGCAATCTATTCCAATGTTCTTGTATTTGGATGCACTGGAACATGTGACGTTGTCGTGCTCGGAGTGCACCTTTAAGCTCCCGCTCATACCGCAGCCTGAGAACATTCCTGTTATCTGATTCTCTGTTGTAACTTGTCTCTTTTTTATTGGGATACTTCCTGCTGGAGGAACCCGCTATTCCACATCCTCCAACAATAACAAAATATTTCATCCTTCGCGTATTAATGGCGTGATTTATAGAAGACAAAGACGTCTCCTATATACAGGAGACAGCAGCTTACATCATTACAGAGGTGGGGGGACTACAAGTCCCAGTATATCCTGACAAACTTGGAGTCGTCTCCCTGGATAGTTGGAGATTGTGCAAGATGAGATCTGATAGAACGAGCATAGCGCAGGTTCATGGGGCTGCCATGCATCTCGCATCCTTTAGCTTTACACTGGGACATTCACCTTCTACATGTCACCATATACAGGAACAATCGTTACATAGTAGGTGAGGTTGAAAATAGTCCATCAAGTCCAACCTATGTGTGTGATTATATGTCAGTATTACATTGTATATCCCTGTATGTTCAGGTGCTTATCTAATAGATTTTTTAAACTATCCATGCCCCCCGCTGAGACCACCGCCTGTGGAAGGGAATTCCACATCCTTGCCGCTCTTACAGTAAAGAACCCTCTACGTCGTTTAAGGTTAAACCTCTTTTCTTCTAATTTTACGTGTCTTGTTAAACTCCCTTCTGCAAAAAAGTTTTCTCCCTATTGTGGGGTCACCAGTACGGTATTTATAAATTGAAATCATATCCCCTCTCAAGCGTCTCTTCTCCAGAGAGAATAAGTTCAGTGCTCGCAACCTTTCCTCATAACTAATATCCTCCAGACCCTTTATTAGCTTTGTTGCCCTTCTTTGTACTCGCTCCATTTCCAGCACATCCTTCCTGAGGACTGGTGCCCAGAACTGGACAGCATACACCAGGTGCGGCCGGACCAGAGTCTTGTGGAGCGGGAGAATTATCGTTTTATCTCTGGAGTTGATCCTCTTTTTAATGTTAATATTCTGTTTGCTTTGTTAGCAGCAGCTTGGCATTGCTGAGCCCATCATCTACTGGGACCCCCAGGTCCTTTTCCATCCTAGATTCCCCCAGAGGTTCTCCCCCCCAGTGTATAGATTGCATTCAGATTTTTTCCACCCAAATGCATTATTTAACATTTTTCTACATTGAACCTCATTTGCCATGTAGTTGCCACCCCATTAATTTGTTCAGATCTTCTTGCAAAGTTTCCACATCCTGCAGAGAAGTTATTGCCCTGCTTAGCTTAGTATCGTCCGCAAATACAGAGATTGAACTGTTTCCCCTATGCCTATCCTCCAGGTCGTTTATTAACAAATTAAATAGGATTGGTCCAAGCACAGAACCCTGGGGGACCCCACTACCCACCCCACTACCCACGCCTGACCATTCCGAGTACTTCCCATTTATCACCACCCTCTGAACTCGCCCTTGTAGCCAGTTTTCAATCCATGTACTCACCCTATGGTCCATGCCAACGGTGTGTTTTTTGTGGCTTTTTTTTTTTTTTTTTACTGACCAAAAATGCAGCAAGCAAGATTTTTTAACACTGCAGCGGACCAATGTGCAGACACACAGTATCTCACAAAAGTAAGTACACCCCTCACATTTTTGTAAATATTTTATTCTTTTCATGTGACAACACTGAAGAAATTACACTTGTCTACAATGTAAAGTAGTGAGTGTCCAGCTTGTATAACAGTGTAAATTTGCTGTCCCCTCAAAATAACTCAACACACACAGCTATTAATCTCTAAACCGCTGGCAACAAAAGTGAGTACACCCCTAAGTGAAAATGTCCAAATTAGGCCCAACTAGCCATTTTCCCTCCCCAGTGTCATGTGACTCATTGGTGTTACAAGGTCTCAGGTGTGAATCAGGAGCATGTGTGTTAGATTTGGTGTTATCGCTCTCACTCTCTCATACTGGTCACTGGAAGTTCAGCATGGCACCTCATGGCAAAGAACTCTCTGAAGATCTGAAAAAAAGAATTGTTGCTCTACATAAAGATGGCCTAGGCTATAAGAAGATTGCCAAGACCCTGAAACTGAGCTGCAGCACGGTGGCCAAGACCATGCGGCGGTTTAACAGGACAGGTTCCACTCAGAACAGGCCTCGCCATGGTCCACCAAAGAAGTTGAGGTCACGTGCTCAGCGTCATATCCAGAGGTTGTCTTTGGGAAATAGACGTATGAGTGCTGCCAGCATTGCTGCAGAGGTTGAAGGGGTGGGGGGGTCAGCCTGTCAGTGCTTAGACCATACGCCGCACACTGCATCAAATTGGACTGCCTGGCTGTCGTCCCAGAAGGAATAAATTCAATAATGAAATATTTTTATGCAAGATTCATGCTTCCTCTCAAGATTCATAAATTTTGTTCTTATTGGAGTTGATTGAAAAATGATTGAATCCCGGGTGAAAGTTTTTTGTGAACCTCGAGTGAAACAATTTATCAATTGACTCCTTTTGTGTTTTTGGTGTGATTTGTTTTTTTGTTTATACATCAAACAATTTCACTCGTGTTGTTTCGCACGCACGGCTTTAACAAAATTTGCACATTTTACAGCTTGTTTGATCTGGAGAATCCGAACATCAGACGGAGTGTGTTTTGCCACGACTTCCTAGTAAATCATTGACAGCTCGGCCTTTAACTGGCACAACAGCAAATGCTTCTATAGGAACAAGGACAAAACTCGATCACCGGAACTTGTCACTTGGCAAATAAACCGCCTACTACAAGCTAGGTCAGGCTGTGCTGGTGTCAGGCTATTCCTCGAAGAAGGTAGAACGGGTTTAGTAAAAAAACAAGTCGTACTTCCAACATCTACTCTTTTATCTCATGTTCACTGGGGGTTAATTACAGACTTATTTAACCACTTGACCTCCGGAAGAGCATGACCAGGTCATTTTTTGCGTTACGGCACTGCGTTACTTTGACAATTGCGCGGTCGTTGTACCCAAATAAAATTGATGCCCTTCTTTTCCCACAAATTCAACTTTCTTTTGGTGGTATTTCTTTTTTTTTTTTATTATTTAATTTTTCAATTTACATGATTTTTTTGCTGGTATTTAATAACCTCTACGTTTTTTTTTTTTTTTTTTTGCCCTATAAACAAAAAGGCAGACAATTTGAAAAACAAAAAAATAAATTTCTGCTATTAAATATCCAAAAAAAAAAATCAAATTTCTTCATAAATTTGGACCAATTTGTATTCTGCTACATATTTTTGACCGAAAAAATCCCAATAAGGCCCCTTTCACACTGGGGCGGGGAGCCGCGGTGACGGTAAAGCAGCGAAGGACTAGTATGCTGTAGTATATTTTGTTCTAGAATTTAGATCTACCTTACATGGTGTCTTCCATCCATACCAATAGTCTGTCTGAAGTCATACAAGTATGGCCAGAGGTGTGAGGGATGTGGTCTTTGGCCTTAATACTAGAACGTTCTCCTCTTTTTCCATCTCAGAAAGTGGAGAGGGACACACAGATACTTATTCCCTTGTTTTTTTTGGGGGGTAGCGTCCTTCCCTTTGAAGACGGTGCCAGTCTGTTCTTTTTTCTTTTTCCCCCCCCCGAACATTCCGTGGGAACCAGAAATTCTACAATGAGCTGAGTCACAGACACGGGGCCTACACATGAATTTCTCAGAATCCCCAGTGCCGTGGGACTGGCTGAACCTTCTTTCCGCTGCTCTTCCCAGCTTTCCCATACGAGAGGGGAGACTCCTAGCAGTAGGAAATGACACACACACAACATCTGCTAATGGTGCCTGACGGGCCATGTCTATCAGAGCTCCCGCTTAATAATCGCAGACAGATGTGCCACCTTTTCACTCTGCCCTAGTCAACCCCTTAATTCACAACAGCTTTCTGTGTCTGAAGAGCATTGGAGTGACCTTGTGGAGGGCAGGGGGTCATTCAGACAGGAGGTTGACCTGCTTGAGCGTACAGGAACCTTCATGTTATTTTGAGAGGTCCAGCTACCCAAAAGATATTCCAGACCTGGATGGATGCTGGTGGGCCGAATCACCTGCTGACCCTTTGTATATAGCAGTGAGTTGGGGGTGAGACATCCGCTGTCTGCTGGGATCTGGTGGTATTCATGGATGCTACAAACATGCAGTCCACTGTGTGATGGTGAATTGCAAACCTCCCAATCATTGATGGCTTCTCTTCTTACTTGTCTATCACAAATAAATACCATTTATCTATATCGTATAGTACAGGACACTGGCTGGCTATTCATAGACCCTGGGTTATAGGCTGCTACCTTCAGGTGATTGGAGACTGACAAGTCTTTTGGACATGCACCCATTGGGTGTATCCCTATAAAGCCTACTGTAGCTCAAATTGATGAAAAAGTTAAAATGGTTCTGAAGTCTTATGGTTTTTCACCTTGATGTATTCTATCAGGGGCGTTGCTAGGTCTACAAAGATCTGGGGCTAGAGCCCATAGAAGGGAAGTAAAGAAAGTCATATGCTTGGGCGCGCATACACATGTATATACAGTTATGTGTGTGTGTGTATATCCCCAGAGAGCCCCCCTTACATCAGGGTCCCCAGAGAGCCTCCCCCTTGCATCAGGGTCCCCAGAGAGCCTCCCCCTTGCATCAGGGGCCACAGAGAGCCTCCCCCTTGCATCAGGGGTCACAGAGAGCCTCCCCCTTGCATCAGGGGCCACAGAGAGCCTCCCCCTTGCATCAGGGTCCCCAGAGAGCCTCCCCCTTGCATCAGGGTCCCCAGAGAGCCTCCCCCTTGCATCAGGGTCCCCAGAGAGCCTCCCCCTTGCATCAGGGTCCCCAGAGAGCCTCCCCCTTGCATCAGGGGCCACAGAGAGCCTCCCCCTTGCATCAGGGGCCACAGAGAGCCTCCCCCTTGCATCAGGGTCCCCAGAGAGCCTCCCCCTTGCATCAGGGTCCCCAGAGAGCCTCCCCCTTGCATCAGGGTCCCCAGAGAGCCTCCACCTTGCATCAGGGTCCCCAGAGAGCCTCCACCTTGCATCAGGGTCCCCAGAGAGCCTCCCCCTTGCATCAGGGTCCCCAGAGAGCCTCCCCTTGCATCAGGGTCCCCAGAGAGCCTCCACCTTGCATCAGGGTCCCCAGGGAGCCCCCCCCTTGCATCAGGGTCCCCAGAGAGCCTCCCCCTTGCATCAGGGTCCCCAGAGAGCCTCCCCCTTGCATCAGGGTCCCCAGAGAGCCTCCCCCTTGCATCAGGGTCCCCAGAGAGCCTCCCCCTTGCATCAGGGTCCCCAGAGAGCCTCCACCTTGCATCAGGGTCCCCAGAGAGCCTCCCCCTTGCATCAGGGTCCCCAGAGAGCCTCCCCCTTGCATCAGGGTCCCCAGAGAGCCTCCCCCTTGCATCAGGGTCCCCAGAGAGCCTCCCCCTTTCATCAGGGTCCCCAGAGACCCTCCTCCTTAAAATCAGGGTCCCCAGAGACCCTTCTCCTTAAAATTAGGGTCCCCAGATACCCTTCTCCTTGCATCAGGGTTCCCCTCCCCTTGGGGACCCCTGCAGAGACTCGGGGTGATGGGCCCCAGATTCGGGGCTATAGCCCCAAAAGCCACCCCTAGCGACGCCACTGCATTCTATACATTAAGGTGAAAAACCTTCTGTGCTGCAGCTCCTCCCAGACCACCCCCCCCTTTTTTTTTTTCTTACCTGAGCCTGATCCAATCCAGTGACAAGCACGAGGGCAGCAGCTCCAGCAACTGTCTCTGCCCTCATTGAGCAGACTTATAGCAGTGGGACCCATTGGCTCCCACTGCTGTCAATCAAATGGCATGACACAGGAGTGGGGGGCGTGGCCGAGTCCCTCTGTTTGTGTCCATGGATGCAGCAGCGGGAATCGGGAGCGAGCATGCACTGGTGCCTCCACAGAAAACGGATTTCCGTGTGGGCACCCGCCAAAGAGGAGGGGCCTGGAGTGCCTGCAGGGGACCCCAGAAGATGAGGATCGGGGCTGCTCTGTGCAAAACCACTGCACAGAGCACGCAAGTATAACATGTTTGTTATTTTAATAAAAAAAAAAAAAAGGAGGCTTTAATGGCACTTCAATGCTGGTTCCAATAGAAAGGCATCAGAACTGGACCACGGAGCAATGGAAGAAAAGGTCCTGGTCTGATGAATTCAAGAATGGTTTGAGGAACGCAACGAGTTTGAGATGTTGACTTGGACTCCAGATTCTCAAGGTCTCAATCCAATCTAGCAACTGCGGGATGTGTTGGAAAAATAAGTCTGATCCATGGAGGCCCCACCTTACACCTCCCACCTACAGGACTTAAAGGATTTTCTACTGGCGGCCTGGTGCTGGATACCACCGAATGCCTTCAGAGGTCTAGCGAAGTCCATGCCTCCACTTTTTATGGTCCTAATGTTATATCTGATCAATGTAGAGCTTGTATTGACCTAGTTGCATTTTTCATAAACCATCTGCAGAAAATTATTTCCCATCAAGCTGGTAAATAATTGTATCCATATCAGGAATGTGACTGGTATTTGATCTCTCACACTGGAAACGATTGACCCTCAGTGGAGCCAAAGCACCTACATAGTTAAAATGTCCATCCTTTACTGTATTAGAAGGGGAAGCATTGAGAGGGTTTGTAGGGCAGTCTTCTATCAGGCCCATAGAGAGGAGTCTTGCATTGCATTGTGAAATGTTGGATGGCTGAGAAGTTGGCACAGCATTCAACAGTCAAGTTAAGCGCTCCCCAGGACTCCCCCCATACCGCCGGCAAGTACTGAACCTCCCGGTTCCTTCTACAAAGACTACTGTTCGTTTTAGTTTTGTTATGGTCGTGACATAACATTTCAGCTCCTGGTGCTCATAACCTGCTGGGTGCTCCATTGTTGGATAACGCACTTGAACTGACTTCCCTATTCTCATCCCCACCCTTTCCCCTTGTGCTTCCCTTTATCCGTGTATACATCAAGAGTACGACGGCACAGGATCTACCACTTGTTATCACAGATATAAATAATTACTTGATAATAAATGCTATTATTAAAATTCATCATTGCTACTTTATATTGTCACACAAAGGTTGGGACATGGTAAATCCTGCTCTGAATTCAGTTATACAAAGATGAAAATAGGAAAGTTCGCCTTTGAACAGGAGCTTCTTTTATTTGCAGTGCAAATTTTCCAGCTGTGGATTCATTGGGTGCTTTGGTTTGGGCCAGTGGCCTCCAAACTGAGGCCTGCAGGCTGGATGCTTGCTTTTAGCTGGCCCTCGTGGGAAATATCTCTCCCACTGACACCAACCATGAGGGACTATCCCTTCCACTGACACCAACCATGAGGGACTATCCCTCCCACTGACACCAACCATGAGGGACTATCCCTCCCAATGACACCAACCATGAGGGACTATCCCTCCCACTGACACCAACTATGAGGGACTGTCCCTCCCACTGACCCCAACCATGAGGGACGAGCCCTCCCACTGACACCAACCATGAGGGACTATCCCTCCCACTGACACCAACTATGAGGGACTATCCCTCCCACTGACACCAACTATGAGGGACTGTCCCTCCCACTGACCCCAACCATGAGGGACTGTCCCTCCCACTGACACCAACCATGAGGGACTATCCCTCCCACTGACACCAACCATGAGGGACTATCCCTCCCAATGACGCCAACCATGAGGGACTATTCCTACCAATGACCCCAACGATGAGGGACTATTCCTCCCACTGACACCAACAATGAGGGACTATTCCTCCCAACGATACCAACAATGATGCCAATGATGGACTATTCCTCCCACTGACACCAATGATGTGGGACTATTCCTCCCACTGACAGCAATGATGTGGGACTATTCCTCCCACTGACACCAATGATGTGGGACTATTCCTCCCACTGACATCAGTGATGAGGGACTATTCCTCCCAACGATACCAACAATGAGGGACTGTTACCCTCACTGACGCCAACGATGAGGGACTATTCCTCCCACTGACACCAATGTTGATGGACTACTCTTCCCACTGACACCAATGTTGAGGGACTATTCCTCCCACTGACACCAACAGGGGGGGGGGGGGGGGCTATTCCTCCCAAGGACATGAATGAAGGGGCACTTTTCCTCCCTCTGAACACAAATGATGAGAGTCTATTCTTCCTACTGACACCATCGATAAAGGGTCACTTTTACTCCTAATGACACCAATGATGGCACACTATTCCTCCCACTGGTGCCAACCAATGGGGCACAATTTTTGATGGCGCGTCAAATGCGGCCACGTGTGCCCGTCAAATGCGGCCACGTGTGCCCGTCAAATGCAGCCAATTTTGCCCGTCAAATGCAGGGTCTGATGCCCTGCATCCTGATTGGCGGGGAGGAAGGTTAGTGTGAAAATTAATTTGCTATCATCACACAATTGGGTGGGATCAGGGCGCACTCTCTGCGCCCCAAGCCCACCCTATTTTGAAGCCTATAAGAACCTCTGGCTCTAATCAGGTGCTTCAAAAAGTACCACCCCCTCCCGCCCCGCCATAGAAATCCAGGAATCCAGCGTCCTGAAGGGGGCCGGGAGCATTGATGGGAGGGCGGCGCCCCGTGCGCCCATAGTGTTCGGGCCGCCACTGTCAGACACCAATTATGGGGCACTATTCCTCCCACTGACACTAGTGATGGGGCACTAATCCTCCCGCTGACACCAGTGATGGGGCACTAGTCCTCCCGCTGACACCAGTGATGGGGCACTAGTCCTCCCGCTGACACCAGTGATGGGGCACTAGTCCTCCCACTGACACCAGTGATGGGGCACTAGTCCTCCCGCTGACACCAGTGATGGGGCACTAGTCCTCCCGCTGACACCAGTGATGGGGCACTAGTCCTCCCGCTGACACCAGTGATGGGGCACTAGTCCTCCCGCTGACACCAGTGATGGGGCACTAGTCCTCCCACTGACACCAGTGATGGGGCACTAGTCCTCCCACTGACACCAGTGATGGGGCACTAGTCCTCCCACTGACACCAGTGATGGGGCACTAGTCCTCCCACTGACACCAGTGATGGGGCACTAGTCCTCCCACTGACACCAGTGATGGGGCACTAGTCCTCCCACTGACACCAGTGATGGGGCACTAGTCCTCCCACTGACACCAGTGATGGGGCACTAGTCCTCCCACTGACACCTATGATGGGGCTTTATTCCTCCCACTAATACGAATGGTGGGGCACTATCTAATACCATTGACACCAGGGCATTTTCTACTCGCACTGGCTTTAGTCCAGCCCCCCTCAGAGTCCGATGGGCAGTAAACTGGCCCTCTGCTTAGAAAGTTTGGAGACCCCCCGCTCCAGAGGAACCCTGGCAGAGAATGGCTGAACTAGATGGCAAGCCATGGTCCAGTGAGAATTGCTTATATATGCTCGTATATTGGTCTGGTTTGGCTAACCCTAGTCTGACTGTACAGTTTTTGTACAGTCAACTTTAGATTTACCAATACTATGTAATATAAGGACCTACCTAAAGTGGTCAATCAATTTATATCCAATCAAATAGGCTCTTACAGTACATATAACAAACAACAAAAAATTCCCACCACATTTACTACACCATCTAACAGATGTGTTCCTTGCAAATCTGTTTCTTTGCATATATATGTGGAAGCCGCAGTGTCTCGTCAAGGCCCCACCCTGACCGCTTGGTGATGTAGAACTCCTTTAAATCCTCATTTAATACAATTGCTGTCCAGTGTACCTCACTGATTAGCAGCACTCAAGCCCTGATGAAGGGGGAGCCTCCAAAGCGCGTTGTATATATCCTGTGACCTGTTGTGTAGATAGGAAACTTCTAGTGGAATTAGTGTAAACCTGCGGTGGTCTCATCCTCTTTTTTATATACAGAGTCCAAAGACTGCTGTGCCGGATTCAGGAGCAGAGCCCATCAAAGAGAAAATTACTTGGTGGTTGCAGCTTCCAGCTGTTGTAGGCAGAGCTCGTTCCTCCTAATGATGGGAACCATCACACTAATACCAAAAGGTTACAAGAATGAGGGATTCTCAAAATAAATCTGTCTTCTCAGTAAAAGTCAGCGAGACCCAGAGAGGAAGTGAGTCTCCCTCCGCCCGTTCCAGCTCCACATGTCGGTAATTGTTAGTGTCTGCTGTAAACCACCGCAGTATACAGATGAGTGCAGCATGCGATCCGGGGAAGAAACACTTTTCATGTGCTGACAGGGGAGACCCACCAGATGTCATTTGGGAAATTGTCTCCAAATTCTTCTTGTAGCTTTGCTGAGCAAGAATATGCAACCAATGTTTGACAGAATATAGACTATCCATTTACTAGAGAGCGGTGACATCACTGAGAATGCAGCCTATCCACTCACTAGAGACCGATGACATCACTGAGAATACAGCCTATCCATTCACTAGAGAGCGGTGACATCACTAAGACTGCAGCCTATCCAATCACTAGAGAGAGGTGACATCACTAAGAATGCAGCCTATCCATTCACTAGAGAGCGGTGACATCACTGAGACTGCAGCCTATCCATTCACTAGAGAACGGTGACATCACTGAGAATACAGCCTATCAATTCACTAGAGAGTGGTGACATCACTGAGAATGCAGCCTATCCATTCACTAGAGAGCGGTGACATCACTGAGAATGTAGCCTATCCATTCACTAGAGAGCGGTGACATCACTGAGAATGCAGCCTATCCACTCACTAGAGATCGGTGACATCACTAAGAATGCAGCCTATCCATTCACTAGAGAGCGGTGACATCACTGAGACTGCAGCCTATCCATTCACTAGAGACCGATGACATCACTGAGAATACAGCCTATCAATTCACTAGAGAACGGTGACATCACTGAGAATACAGCCTATCAATTCACTAGAGAGCGGTGACATCACTGAGACTGCAGCCTATCCACTCACTAGAGATCGGTGACATCACTAAGAATGCAGCCTATCCATTCACTAGAGAGCGGTGACATCACTGAGAATGCAGCCTATCCATTCACTAGAGACCGATGACATCACTGAGAATACAGCCTATCAATTCACTAGAGAACGGTGACATCACTGAGAATACAGCCTATCAATTCACTAGAGAGTGGTGACATCACTGAGAATGCAGCCTATCCATTCACTAGAGAGCGGTGACATCACTGAGAATGTAGCCTATCCATTCACTAGAGAGCGGTGACATCACTGAGAATGCAGCCTATCCATTCACTAGAGTCTGGTGACATCACTAAGACTGCAGCCTATCCACTCACTAGAGACTGATGACATCACTGAGAATACAGCCTATCAATTCACTAGAGAGTGGTGACATCACTGAGAATGCAGCCTATCCATTCACTAGAGAGCGGTGACATCACTGAGACTGCAGCCTATCCATTCACTAGAGAGCGGTGACATCACTGAGAATGCAGCCTATCCATTTTGTTTTGTTTTTTGGGGGGAGGCAGCATTTTATTCAATTAAAGTGGGCCGGTCTGGATGAAGTCCAGGGCCAAATTTTTTTCCCAGTCCAGCCCTGGCTAGAGATGGGTTTGAAGTTTGGCTAGAGATGGGTTTGAAGTTTGGCTAGAGATGGGTTTGAAGTTTGACTAGAGATGGGTTTGAAGTTTGGCTAGAGATGGATTTGAAGTTTGGCTAGAGATGGGTTTGAGGTTTGGCTAGAGATGGGTTTGAAGTTTGGCTAGAGATGGGTTTGAAGTTTGGCTAGAGATGGGTTTGAAGTTTGGCTAGAGATGGGTTTGAAGTTTGACTAGAGATGGGTTTGAAGTTTGGCTAGAGATGGGTTTGAAGTTTGGCTAGAGATGGGTTTGAGGTTTGGCTAGAGATGGGTTTGAAGTTTGGCTAGAGATGGGTTTGAAGTTTGGCTAGAGATGGGTTTGAAGTTTGGCTAGAGATGGGTTTGAAGTTTGACTAGAGATGGGTTTGAAGTTTGGCTAGAGATGGGTTTGAGGTTTGGCTAGAGATGGGTTTGAAGTTTGGCTAGAGATGGGTTTGAAGTTTGACTAGAGATGGGTTTGAAGTTTGACTAGAGATGGGTTTGAAGTTTGGCTAGAGATGGGTTTGAGGTTTGGCTAGAGATGGGTTTGAAGTTTGACTAGAGATGGGTTTGAAGTTTGGCTAGAGATGGGTTTGAAGTTTGGCTAGAGATGGGTTTGAAGTTTGACTAGAGATGGGTTTGAAGTTTGGCTAGAGATGGGTTTGAGGTTTGGCTAGAGATGGGTTTGAAGTTTGACTAGAGATGGGTTTGATGTTTGACTAGAGATGGGTTTGAAGTTTGACTAGAGATGGGTTTGAAGTTTGACTAGAGATGGGTTTGAGGTTTGGCTAGAGATGGGTTTGAAGTTTGGCTAGAGATGGGCTCAGAGTTTTCACCCTGAAGGATTGAGAAGTCCATGGAGAAAACAAGAGGGGGCCTATGAGAGGAGCCTGTGACTCACGCAGGGGCCACTGATTGATCACTCACACATCCTGGGAATCCTCCCTTATTGGTCATCACAGCTGCTGTTTATATTGCAGCAAGATTGATTCACATTTTTCCTCTCCTCCTCCGTGTCTGGGACCATGTTAGTTTAGCAGTTGCCACTGAAAACAACTTTAAATAAATGTTAAACACATGGGAGATTCTTTCCAATATATTCTCTGAGCCGTAGGCTGGGAAGGCGATGTTATGACGTTACTGGAACTCTTCTGAAAAAAGAAAATCCCCTCCCCACCATACCCTAAATTAGAAATGCCATCTCATTTGCATACAGTAGATTAGTGTATAAATGGAAGATTTGGACAAATTTATAGAGCGACAATTCCCCCTCCTCTCGGCACACTGCTAAAATTCCCCTCTCTGCGCACAAAATCTCCCCCCATCCCCCAAATCCGCTTGCTCAAAAAATGACCCCAACCCACCCCATCACACACACCCTCTACTGCAAAAATACTCCCTCAATTCCCCCCCTAGCACAAATCTTCCCCCTTCTCAATAAAAATCTCCCTGAATCACCATTCTTAGCACCCCCACCAAACTACCCCTCCTAGAACAATAATTACCCCCTGTCACCACCCCAAATTCCCCCGTTCCAACACAAATCCCCCCCCCCCCCCCCCCCAATCCCCTTGTGGCGCCCTCCTGTCTCCCATGATATCACTGTGCCCAGGGCAGCTGCCCATCCTGCCCACCCCTTGTTTCCTCCTGCCCACCCCCCTGCATCCAGGGCCCATCACCTGCAGGTGAGCAATTGCATGCCAGCGGCTGCGATTTAGCTGCAGGAGCCCTCAGCCTCCCACTGTTTTTAACATGGCTGCCTCCCGCATCTAGTTACTGGGAACCCCCAGTGAGGTTCTCATATGTAATCAATGACGGCCCCCATATGCAAGCGTGAATGGAGCCTTGGTTGCATTTTACATGCGACTTAGGTTCAATACAATTGTACGCTGTAGAACGCATGTTTTGATGAAAGCGCATCAAATATTTAGCATGCAGGACTTCTTGTAACCTACAGCACACCTAAAACGCACAGGAATGAAAGGGGTATTCGATGGAAGTATATCAGGGGCAGGACAGTACCTTAGTGGCTAGAACTTCTGCCTTGCAGCATTGGGGTGTCAGGTTTGTGTCCTGGACAGGACTCTATCTGCATGGAGTTTGCATGTTTGCCCTGTGCTTGTGTGGGGTTTTCTCACTGAACTTCACAGGAGTGTGTTCCTGTGTGACCTGGCGGTGGCTGCATTCCTAAAACTGATAACAAACCTTGATTGACTATTGCACCTCTTTGTCTAATGCGCTCCACATTTCTTCACCTTTATTGCAGGTCATTTTCCCTGTACTTCTACCATTTCTGAAACCCATTACTTGCCATTGGGAAAAAAAAAAAAACTACTACTCTACTTTCGCTTATGACATCTCCGTTCCCAGTTCTCATCTTTCACAATTGCGCACACCCGGCATTAGTCTATGTGGGACCTACGACGCCAGAGCACCAAACTGAGAAGACGATCTGAATCCATATCATCATTTATTGCTGTTTTCCTTTTATAACGCGCCTTACATTCACAAGCGTTGTCCTCTCATCTTTCATAGAATTGCGCTCGGAACGTCTCATTAAATGAAAGGGAAACTTAGCGGTTAGGTTGGGATCTTTGAAGTGGGCACAAATCCTATTCCCGGCTTTCCATGCGGCCTTATTTCACCCCACTTTCTTCTCCTGTAACATTGAAATTAGCCTGTGGGATGAGGGCGAGTTTAGCCGCAAGTTTGAGTCCCGTTAGCCCGGCCTTATGTAGTATCAGTTCAGAGAACGGATTGACTCACATTGCATTTTTATCTTCAACTTTCAATAGTTTGTATCGTCGCTGTTCTCATAGGATCGAAAGGACAGTCAAAGGATGGGGGTTGATGATTTTTTTGAGGGACCAGGCTTGGCTTTTAGGACCCGTTCACACCAGAACATGAAAGGTGCGGTAGATGATTTTTTTGAAGGACCATGCTTGGCTTTTGGGACCCGTTCACACCAGAACATGAAAGGTGTGGTAGATGATTTTTTGAAGGACCATGCTTGGCTTTTGGGACCCGTTCACACCAGAACATGAAAGGTGCGGTAGATGATTTTCTGAAGGACCATGCTTGGCTTTTAGGACCCGTTCACACCAGAACATGAAAGGTGCGGTAGATGATTTTTTTGAAGGACCATGCTTGGCTTTTAGGACCCGTTCACACCAGAACATGAAAGGTGTGGTAGATGATTTTTTGAAGGACCAGGCTTGGCTTTTAGGACCCGTTCACACCAGAACATGAAAGGTGTGGTAGATGATTTTTTGAAGGACCAGGCTTGGCTTTTAGGACCCGTTCACACCAGAACATGAAAGGTGCGGTAGATGATGATTTTTTTGAAGGACCAGGCTTGGCTTTTAGGACCCGTTCACACCAGAACATGAAAGGTGCGGTAGATGATGATTTTTTTGAAGGACCAGGCTTGGCTTTTAGGTCCCGTTTACACCAGAACATGAAAGGTGCAGTAGATGATTTTTTTGAAGGACCAGGCTTGGCTTTTAGGACCCGTTTCACACCAGAACATGAAAGGTGCGGTAGATGATTTTTTTGAAGGACCATGCTTGGCTTTTAGGTCCCGTTTACACCAGAACATGAAAGGTGCGGTAGATGATTTTTTTGAAGGACCATGCTTGGCTTTTAGGTCCCGTTTACACCAGAACATGAAAGGTGCAGTAGATGATTTTTTGAAGGACCATGCTTGGCTTTTAGGACCCGTTCACACCAGAACATGAAAGGTGCGGTAGATGATTTTTTGAAGGACCAGGCTTGGCTTTTAGGACCCGTTCACACCAGAACATGAATAGAAAAAAAAAAAGAAAAGTAAAAGGAGACAAATTGACAAACAGAAAAAGAAAAGTAAAGGGAGAAGAATTAGCACCATGGGGTATAAAATACACAACTGTCACTACCGTGCTTGCCCGAAAATAAGCCCGGGTCTTATATTAATTTTTGCAACCAAAAAACACACTAGGGCTTATTTTCGGGGTAGGGCTTGCAATTTAATCCCCAGTGTGCACAGCGTAAAAGTGCTTGCAAACTCCCAGAATCCTCGCCACCACAGCAGAATATAATGCAAAGGGTATGTGTCTCTGCACTCTAACCATGTCGCATACCTTCCCAAAGCGCCGCTCGGCGCTTCCGTGACCCACCAAATTGTTCTTCCCTGGCACAAGGACTGCAGAGGGAGGGGGGCCCAAGATCCCCTGATGACAGCTGTCAGAAGAGGAGGGCAGCAGGGGATCAGCTGAGCATGGCTCAGCACTTTCGTGACCCGTCTGAGCTCTCTTACCCGCTCCAAGCTTTGCAGAGGGAAAGGGGGCCCAAGATCCCCTGATGACAGCTGGCAAAAGAGGCAAGCAGCAGGGATCAGCTGAGTGTGGCTCGGCACTTCCGTGACCTGCCCGCTCTCCTACCCGCTCTGTGCCTTCCCCCCGCTGACAGCTGGGGGAAGGGGAGGACTCCAGCAGCAATAGAGAGGACTCCAGCAGCCCACAACCAGCCTAAACTAGGGCTTATTTTTGGGCTAGGGCTTATATTGCAGCCCTCCTTGAAAACTGGGGTAGGTCTTATTTTCGGGGTAGGTCTTACTTTTGGGGGAAACAGTAGAACTAGAATGTTTTGCATAAAGGATTTTTGCTTAATGTATCGAGTAGATCACGTCCCCGCCTCTTCCTCTTCTTCAGCATTGCGCGGTTTACCCGTCGCTGGTTGTTGTGTGCACACCTGACCGTTCATGAAGTGGTCCGTTATGATGGATTTACCCATTTCCAGAAAGGCAGAGGTGGCATGGGGCTGTGATGCACCATATGGGGGAAAATAAAATAAAAAGCAAAAAAGAGTTGCAAATGATCAGAATTTTTCAATAAAGCAATTTTGGAGTGGTGGAAAGTTTTTGGTTTAAACACAATATATCTGTGATTCGTTCGTTTTAAATTTCCTTTTTTATGAGCATCTTCTGACGCATCGCTTGCGCACTTCTCTGTGAGCCGCCATTCCAGGCTCGGCACCTTTGGGGATTCGTGAGCAACACTGACTGCGGAGTTCACTTGCGGCCAGCTCTCCGGGGGCCCCGGGGAATTTTTGATCCTTTCTATTCGGCTAAAGCAAAAAGGGGGGATATGTCTGTTTCATCCTTTCCCTGACCCAGGCCTCCGAACAGAGGGGAGAGATGGGAATGGAATAGGGAAGGGGGGGGGGGGGGGGAACATCTGGCGATGGTTAGTAGGAACTGCTAGTTGGAACATTATGTATTATGATGAATTAAAGGGAAAATATTCCATGGAGTTTGATGTCCTCGGTACCGTGTTGAATAGAGGCCGCCGTATCATTTCAGGCTTTAACATGGATTTCTTCATCTAATGCCGAACTTTTAATCTTGATCCAGATTTATACTAGGCAGAGGCATGCAGATTTTCCCAAATAGCTAAGAATATATCCAAAGCCTTAATAAAAAGGGAACCCCACCAAATGGCTAAATAAACTGAACCCAATGTATGTAATAAATGCTTTATCTGCCAAAAGATATTGGAAGTATTAAAGCTGAACTCCGGGATAAGCAGAAATTGTCTAAACCAGGGGTCTCTAAACTTTCTAAACAAAGGGCACGGTTTACTGGTCCGTCGGTGTGAGTAGAAGATGCCCTGGCATCAATGGGGGCAAACAATCATTGTCATTGGTGTCAGCGGGAGGAATAGTGCCCCATTGTTGGTTTCAGAAGGAATAATGTCCCATCCTTTGTGCCAGTGGGAAGAATAGTTCCCCATTATGGTAACACTTAGAGGAATAGTGCCCCATCATTGGTGTTAGTGGGAGGAATAGTGCCCCATCATTGGTGTTAGTGGGAGGAATAGTGCCCCATTATTGGTGTCAGTGGGAGGAATAGTGTCCCATCATTGGTGTCAGTGGGAGGAATAGTGTCCCATCATTGGTGTCAGTGGGAGGAATAGTGTCCCCATCATTGGTGTTCAGTGGTCAGTGGGAGGAATAGTGTCACATTGGTGTCAGTGGGAGGAATAGTGTCCCATCATTGTCAGTGGGAGGAATAGTGTCCCATCATTGGTGTCAGTGGGAGGAATAGTGTCCCATCATTGGTGTCAGTCGGAGGAATAGTGTCCCATCATTGGTGTCAGTCGGAGGAATAGTGCCCATAATTGGTGTCAGTGAAAGGAATAGTGTCCCATTATTGGTGTCAGTGGGAGGAATAGTGTCCCATCATTGGTGTCAGTGGGAGGAATAGTGTCCCATCATTGGTGTCAGTGGGAGGAATAGTGTCCCATCATTGGTGTCAGTGGGAGGAATAGTGCCCCATATTGGTGTCAGTGGGAGGAATAGTGTCCCATCATTGGTGTCAGTCAGAGGAATAGTGTCCCATCATTGGTGTCAGTGGGAGGAATAGTGTCCCATCATTGGTGTCAGTGGGAGGAATAGTGCCCCATCACTGGTATCAGTGGGAGGAATAGTGCCCGATTATTGTATGAATTGTACCATTGTTAGTATCAAGGGGAGTATCAGTGCCCCATCATTGGTGTCAGTGAAAGGAATAGTGCCCTTCCTTTGTGTCAGTGGAAGGAAAAGTTCCACATTATTGATGTCCGTAAAAGGAATAGTGCCCAGTTGTTGGTATCAGTGGAAGGTATAGTGCCCCTTTGTCGGTGTCCTTGGGAAGAATAGTGCCCCCATCATTGGTATCAGGGGAAGGAATAATGTCCCATCATTGGTGTCAGTGGGAGAAATAGTGCCCCATAATTGGTAATAGTGGAAGGAATAGTGCCCCATTATTGTATCAATTGTACCATTGTTAGTATCAAGGGGAGTATCGGTGCCCCATTATTGGTGTCAGTGAAAGGAATATTGCCCTTCATTTGTGTCAGTGGAAGGAAAAGTTCCACATTATTGATGTCCGTAAAAGGAGTAGTGCCCAGTCGTTGGTGTCCTTTGGAAGAATAGTGCCACATTATGGTAACAATAGTAGGACTAGTACACCACCATTGTTGTCATTGAAAGGAATAGTTCCCCATTATTGTATCAATGGGAAGAATAGTGCCCCGTCGTTGGTATCAAAGGGAGTATCAGTGTCCCATTATTGGTGTCAGTGAAAGGAATAGTGCCCTTCATTGATGTCCAGGGGAGGAATAGTGCCCCATCATTAGTGTCAATAGAAGGAATGGTGCCCCATTATTGTTGTCAGTGGAAGGAATAGTGCCCCATTATGGTGCCAGTGGGAATAATAGTATTATTCCCACTGGCACCAAGGGTCGGCAAAAGGCAGGCTAAGGGCCACAGTTTGGAGATCACTGGCTTGTGCATTCTCCCTTGACTCATGTTGTGCTTTGTCTGTTTCTCCATGTCTGTGCAGTAATCCAGTGTGAATCCGGCCTCTGTGTAGGGACTTCCTGTAATAAAGAACAGTCACTGCTGCTCTTTCCTTGTGCCGGGTGACTGGTCGTGTCTCTATCTGCTCTGTAGTCTTTAAAACATTTCATGGGTTGACTTCCATCAAGGCTTTGGTTTTCTCTGTTCCGGTTTCTTGGGAGATGCTGCAAGAATACAGATAACAGGACCACTTCTGTGTCCTATCTGGTCTTCAAAAGCATCCTGGGATAGTTGAGGTTTTACTGCACTGGATATTAGGGAGTAGCTATGGAAGGTCGTCTGGTATGAGGAGACCAGAAGAAGACCTCCTTGCTATCGGCTTCATCCAGCTGCGAATCCACATTTAAGCTCTGGTCTCCATAAGCAAGTAGTGTTCGTTGGCATTAGATTGGAATGTTCAAGGTGGGGGTTGGTTTCTATCAAGATTCGTTTTTTTCTGTTATATATGTAGCGGACATAACCCCTGGGGGCGGCCTTGACTTTTCTGGGCTTGCCAATTACCTCCTCGTAGCTCGTCCTTCGATTTCTAGGGGTTCCCAGAGTTGGTACTCAGTAATTTCAGAAGCTGACACACAAAGTCCTTTTTGAGGATTTTTTATTTTTCAGGGGTAACATCCAACATAACACAGTCTCAGGTAGGAATAGAGGGCACGGGTGATAAAACTCAGGCACTTTGAACTGCTGACATCCACTGAATGTCTCTAGTTAGCCCAGAGAGTAGCCACTCGCAACTGGGCGCTTCACTGCTGGATAAATCTCTAGCCACAGATTTAGCAGCCAACATGTGATCCGGAAAACTTTGCAAAGTCTCTGCCACAGACTAGATTGCAACTGAAGATAAGTAGGAACCTTTCTCACAGTACCTGGATCTCTCAGCCGCCTTGGTGATACTGTGAGTAGTGTGGATTCTTTAGTGTCCATACATCTCAGCTCCCAGGCTCTTACCGAGCAGCCAGCTTCTTGGCCCTCCTCTGAAGAGTCCTCCCCTGGTCTCTTGTACGAGTTTCCGTGACCCTCCAATACCGAGAGCACCCCGGGACGCCTCCGAATCCTCCTTCAGTTACTGGGCCTCGGACTAGCCAGTTCCGAGGCTCGGGAACGGACGGATCCCCACCCCAGACCATGAGGGCCTCTGGGGCTGGTCAAGATGACCATGCTTACGGAGACGGCAGACACTCCTGGGTCCGGGACCCATCACGGGGCTGACCTGGACCGGAACCAGGAATCAAAGAGCAAGTCGAACCCTGAACACGTGACTTCAGCACCTTAAATACCCCTTCCCAGACTACACAGCGGGGCCAGACGTGCCCACTGATTGGCTCTGAGAAAGATTGGTACCTAACATGTCCAACCAGGCTTGGTTCTCAGCCTGTCACAGGGGCCTCACTGCACCTATCACCAGGTGGCACTTCAGTACAGCCCAGCCAGACTGATGCCAAAGCAACCCTGTACAATTAAACCCCAGAACTCTGTTACAGTTCTGGGAAAAAATAAATTTACATTGATAGCGCACACTTTAGTAAAGTGTGGGCGCTACATATAATATGGATTTGGAGGAGTAATTATGGAAGGCTGACTGGTATGATGAAACCAGAAGAATCATCCTTGCTCTTTGCTTCATCCAGCTATGAATTCAGTTTATTCTCTATTCTCCAAAAGCGGGTAGTGGTAGCTGGGATTAGGTTGGAACCTAATCCCAACCAAAGTTGAGGGCTGGGTTCCATCCAAGCTTGTTCTTCTCTGTTCCTGTTTTGATCTTTTTTTTTTTTTTTTTTTTGTGCAGAGGATGTGAAGGAGTTTTTATGGAAGACTATCTGGTATGAGCAGACCAGAAGTGACACCTTTTCTATATCTGCTTCATCCAGCTGCGATTGTTTTGCTGGAAAGATGAAGAAGGGCACCTCCAACTCTTAAAGCCTTGGAATTCCTTCAGAAAGGAATGGTGTACTTTTGTACAGGTGTTTACGGGTCTTGGATTCCTGTTCCCGAGGAACATAAAGAAGGAAAGCAAGATTTGGTCCAGTGGCGTACTAAGGGGGGGTGCGGGGGGGCGGGCCGCACCGGGTGCCACACACTGGGGGGGTGTCAGGCCGGCGCCCCCCTCCGCGATGGAAGCGGGGAGTCGGGGACAGCGCGCCGAGCGCTGATATATCTTGCGCAGCAGCGGCGCGGTGAGTGACAGCCAGCGTCAGGTGAGGTGAGAGGAGGGAGAGGGGGAGGGTGTTCGCCGCTCTCCGCGGCTCTCCGCGGCTCTGATCTGTCTCGGCTGTGTCATACAGCCGAGCAGAGTGAAGCCGCCGGCTCCGCCTCCCCCTCCTCCTTGTAGTTTGCTGTGTGTCCCGCGCTGACAATCCTCCTGACCATGAGGTACATTAAGGGTCGTAGGGGGGGGGGGGGGGGGGGTCTGTACTGTAGTAGGGGGGGGGGGTCTGTACTGTAGTAGAGGTGGGGTCTTTACTGTAGTAAGGGGGGGGGGTCTGTACTTAAGGGGGGGGGGGTCTGCATTGTAGGGGGGGGGGGGGTATCCACTGTAGGGGGGGGTCTGTACTGTAGGGGGGCTCTGCATTGTAGGGGGGTCTCCACTGTAGGGGGATCTGTACTGAAGGGGGGGATCTGCACTGTAGGGAAGTCTGTATTGCAGGGGGGGGGGGTCTGTATTGTAGGCGGGTCTGTGTAACATGCAGGGGGTCCAGAGCTGTTAGGGGGGGGGGGGGTGTCTGTGTAATGTAAAGGGGTCTAGAGGTGCAGGGTGCTGTGTAATGTAAAGGGGTCCAGAGTGCTGTGTAATGTAAAGGGGTCCAGAAGCGCAGGGTGCTGTGTAATGTAAAGGGGTCCAGAGTGCTGTGTAATATAAAGGGGTCCAGAGGTGCAGGGTGCTGTGTAATGTAAAGGGGTCCAGAAGCGCAGGGTGCTGTGTAATGTAAAGGGGTCCAGAGGCGCAGGGTGCTGTGTAACGTAAAGGGGTCCAGAGGCGCAGGGTGCTGTGTAACGTAAAGGGGTCCAGAGGTGCAGGGTGCTGTGTAATGTAAAGGGGTCCAGAGTGCTGTGTAATGTAAAGGGGTCCAGAGGTGCAGGGTGCTGTGTAATGTAAAGGGGTCCAGAGTGCTGTGTAATGTAAAGGGGTCTAGAGGTGCAGGGTGCTGTGTAATGTAAAGGGGTCCTGGGTGCTGTGTAATGTAAAGGAGTCCAGGGTGCTGTGTAATGTAAAGGGGTCCAGAGTGCTGTGTAATGTAAAGGGGTCCAGAGGTGCAGGGTGCTGTGTAATGTAAAGGGGTCCAGAGTGCTGTGTAATGTAAAGGGGTCCAGAGTGCTGTGTAATGTAAAGGGGTCTAGAGGTGCAGGGTGCTGTCTAATGTAAAGGGGTCCAGAGTGCTGTGTAATGTAAAGGGGTCCAGAGTGCTGTGTAATGTAAAGGGGTCCCGAGGTGCAGGGTGCTGTGTAATGTAAAGGGGTCCAGAGTGCTGTGTAATGTAAAGGGGTCCAGAGGTGCAGGGGTGCTGTGTAATGTAAAGGGGTCCAGAGTGCTGTGTAATGTAAAGGGGTCCAGAGGTGCAGGGTGCTGTGTATTGTAAAGGGGTCCAGAGTGCTGTGTAATGTAAAGGGGTCCAGAGGTGCAGGGTGCTGTGTATTGTAAAGGGGTCCAGAGTGCTGTGTAATGTAAAGGGGTCCAGAGGTGCAGGGTGCTGTGTATTGTAAAGGGGTGCAGGGTGCTGTGTAATGTACACAGTAGTGACAAAGAGATATTTAAGGATGCAGAGGTATGCAGGGAGCACAGTGGGGTGTTTTTACGTTTTAAGGTGGGGGGGGGGGGGGGGTGCCAGATATAGGATCCGCCCCGGGTGCCAAATGCACTAGGTACGCCCCTGATTTGGTCATTACCAGTCTTTGGCCGGGTATAACGATAGGGTCAATCTACTTGCCTAAATCACCAAGTATTTTGGATAGAGCGGGAAATGGTTAAAACCCATATTTTTGCCACCTGTTACCAATTGGGGTGATTTCCCTTCACTTCTTGCCCTGCGAGTATGAGTAAATGGGAGGAAATCTCTCCAAAGTGAGGTGAAGTGCCTTCTTGGTTGTCACCGGAGAACGTGTCCCCCATTGGAAGACTTTTCCTTCTATTTATGTTCTAGGGACAACTTCAAATTATTGATGTTCCCTCAACCCAATAGGTTTTGGGCAAAGTCTGATAGGATAAAGTCAGAGAGTGTGAAAGAAAAATGTTTGTAGGATTTCTACGTTTGCGTTCTTAGATTTGAGGAGAAACGTCTCCGGGATCACCCAGAAATTAGAATGCTATTTTGGACTAATGCCGCGTACACGCGATTGGAATTCTCGGCGGAAAAAGCTCTGGCGGTTTTTCCGACGGAATTTCCGCTCAAGCTGTGTTGCCTACACACGGTCACACCAAATTCCGACGGTCAATAACACTGCAGCATACAACACGTTCGACAGCACTATTAAAGGGAAGTTTAATACTTCTGAGCATGCGTCAAATTGTTTCCGAGCATGCGTCGGAATTGCGTACACACGATCGGAAAATCCCATAGAAAGGTTTTCCGTCGGAAAAATTAAGAACAGGTTCTCAATCCAAAGTCCGTCGGAAATTCCAACAGAAAAAGACCGATGGGCATACACACGGTCAGAAAATCTGATGACAAGCTCCCATCGGAAATTCCGACCGTGTGTATTAGAGTAACCAAGTTGAGGTTGTTTGGGGAGGTTATGTAGATGCCTACTGGGAGTATTCTAGGGATCCTAGCCATGCTTGTTGGAACAGCGAGGAGGCCCCAGATCAAGATTATGGATATAATATTTCACCTGGCTGGCCTTGGAACTCCTTGGATTCCCTCAGGAAGGGCTTATGCCGCGTACACACGGTCGGAATTCTTGTCGGAAAAAGCTCTGATGGTTTTCCCGTCGGAATTCGGACGGAATTTCGCTCAAACTGTCTTGCCTACACACGGTCACACCAAATTCCGACGGTCAATAACACCACGCCTTAAAAAACGTTCGACTGCACTATAAAAGGGAAGTTTAATGCTTCTGAGCATGCGTCAATTTATTTCCGAGCATGCGGCGGAATTTTGCGTGTCGGAATTGCATACACACGATCGGAAAATCCGATAGAAAGGTTTTTCGTCTGAAAAATTAAGAACAGGTTCTCAATCCAAAGTCCGTCGGAAATTCCGACAGAAAAAGACCGATGGGCATACACACGGTCGGAAAGTCCGATGAAACGCTCCCATCGGACTCTTTCCATCGGAAATTCCGACCGTGTGTACGCGGCATTAGAGTCTATGGTTAGGCAATTGAAAGTTTGAACCCAACTTTCCCAAACAGTTTTGCTTGTGACCACCTACAAGGCCAAAGGGTTTGAATATGATGACCAAGCTGTGTATGTAAAATGTTATTTTCCATTTAGCGCATTGCAATAAAATAGACCGGGGTGGATTTACTAAAGGCAAATAAACTGCGTTCTTTTGCAAGTCCAGTTGCTCCAGAGTTTAGTAAATGAGGGGAAACTCTGCTGATTTCCATCATCCAATCATGTTCAAGCAAAAATGCTGTTTTTTTCTTTTTCTTTGCATGTGATTGAGTGTTTGCAAATTGAAGCTTCACTCCATCTACTAAGATCGGGAGCAACTGCATTCTCAGAGTGCAACTGCAGTGGCAAAGTGCACAGTCTGTTTGTTTGCCTTTAGTAAATCCACCCCATTGTGAATAATATATGGAATAATAATATGGAAATGAGGGGGAAACAAAAGGTCAGAGAGAAACCTGGGCACAAGAGCTGTCAATCTAATTGGTGTAGGCAGGGTATGCTGATTGTACCATTCCATCCGCATCCAGGCAGTCCTGTGTTACCCCTCTGAGCTCTGGATTGTATCTAAGGATTATTAAGTACATATGAGCTGTCAAACAGGTCAAATGTATTAGTCTGCACTACTAAATGTACCAAAGGTGTCTTGTCTGGTGGTAATAGATTACTTCTTTAGGACATATTCTGCTGAATGGTTGCCAAGCTTTAAAAATGATCTGTTTGTAGAGCTGAGACTTGTGGAAATAATTAGTGTTTTTTTTTTGGTTAGAGCAGGAAATGGTTAAAACCCATATTTTTTGCCATCTGTTACCCATTGGGGTGATTTCCCGTCGCTTCTTGTCCTGTAAGTATGACAGTAAATGGGAGGAAATATCTCTAAAGTGAGGTGAGGTGCCCTCTTGGTTGTCACCTGGGCACGACGTTTCCTCTTTGGAAGACTTTGCCTTCTATTTCTGTTTTAGGGACAGCTTCAAATTTTTGACGTTCCCTCAACATTCAGTCCTCGTGACTCGAGGGAGTGAATCTTCCATGAATGAAGAGCAATATCAACCTGGCAGGGGTTCTAATACTTCTCCCACTCTATCCAAGACTTTGGCTCTAGGCCCCATTCACACCTCAGCGTTTTGGACTTTGACCTCTAGGGACACACCTTCTGACTTTTGACCTTTTTGGAGCAGGTCCTGATTCCAATTCCCGGAGTCTTAACCTTGTTCTTCAAGGGAAAACCCCAACCCTAACCCCTTAACCCTAACCCTAAACACTTAACCCTAACCCTAATTCCAATCCCTGAGTCTTAACCTTGTTCTTCAAGGGAAAACCCCAACCCCTTAACCCTAAACACTTAACCCTAACCCCAATCCCTGAGTCCTAACCTTGTTCTTCAAGGGAAAACCCCAACCCTAACCTTAACCCTAACCCCTGAGTCCTAACCTTGTTCTTCAAGGGAAAACCCCAACCCTAACCCCTTAACCCTAAACACTTAACCCTAACCCCAATCCCTGAGTCCTAACCTTGTTCTTCAAGGGAAAACCCCAACCCTAACCTTAACCCCAATCCCTGAGTCCTAACCTTGTTCTTCAAGGGAAAACCCCAACCCGAACCTTAACCCTTAACCCTAACTCCAATCCCTGAGTCCTAACCTTGTTCTTCAAGGGAAAACCCCAACCCTAACCCCCTAACCCTAAACACTTAACCCTAACCTTAATTCCAATCCCTGAGTCTTAACCTTGTTCTTCAAGGGAAAACCCCAACCCTAACCCCTTAACCCTAACCCTAAACCTAACCCTAACCCTAATTCCAATCCCTGAGTCCTAACCTTGTTCTTCAAGGGAAAACCCCAACCCTAACCCTAACCCCTTAACCCTAACCCTAAACACTTAACCCTAACCCTAATTCCAATACCTGAGTCTTAACCTTGTTCTTCAAGGGAAAACCCCAACCCTAACCCTTAACCCTAACCCCAATCCCTGAGTCCTAACCTTGTTCTTCAAGGGAAAACCCCAACCCTAACCTTAACCCTTAACCCTAATTCCAATCCCTGAGTCCTAACCTTGTTCTTCAAAGAAAAACCCTAACCCCTTAACCGTAACCCTAAACACTTAACCCTAACCCTAATTCCAATCCCTGGGTCTTAACCTTGTTCTTCAAGGGAAAACCCCAACCCTAACCCCTTAACCCTAACCCTAACCACTTAACCCTAACCCCAATCCCTGAGTCCTAACCTTGTTCTTCAAGGGATAACCCCAACCCTAACCTCAACCCTTAACCCTAACCCCAATCCCTGAGTCCTAACCTTGTTCTTCAAGGGAAAACCCCAAACGCTGGAGGAGGAAAAAAAAAACAGTCAATCTCAATGGAAAGGGTTCATGTCTCCACTACAAAACACCTGATGCTCAAAAAAGTTCTGGAGCTTTATTTGTTGCTCGAAACGGGCAAATTGGTGCATTTTTAAAGCGATTTTTATTTTTATTTTTTGGTCCCAAAGAAATGCACGGAAATGCTTTGTTAGCATTAGCGTATTTTGTCACGCGTTCAGTTGTTTTTTTTTTTTTTTTTTTTCTGCTCAAATGCAATAATTAACTAACAAATAAATAACAATAATAAATAGATAAATAAATAAAATTAGTGGTGCACCAAAATAAAAAAAACTGAAAATTCAGGACGCACTTGGCCGAAAACCGAAAAAACTAAATGGACAGTCTTTAAAAAATATTTTTATACATATAATTGTATTATATTCGACTTTTTAATGAATATCATGAATTTTTAAATGATTATTAATTTATTTTTGGCCATTATCGGCACCTTTTTGGCTGATAGGCTGCTTTTACACTGAGCAGTTTTTAAAGTGCATTTGCGTTAAAAAAAAAAGCGCAAGAAAAATGCATCCCTTTAAATTCTATATATGTCCTCACACTGGTCCGTTGCGCTTCCATTGCAATGTTACAAATCTTGCTTGCTGCATTTGTGGTGCATATTTGGTTAGTTAAAAAAACTGCACCAAAAACACACCTCCCCATTGAAATGCACTGTAAACGCGGCAAAAACGTATAAAAAATGCACCTGTTGCATTTTTGATGCAGTTTTTGAGTCAAATGACCTGTGAAAAACGCACCACAAACAGGGTAAAGTCGCAGCAAAATCCGGGGCGTTATTTAGCGGCCAGTATTGCCATTTTTTTCTAATGGCAAAACGCTGATAACCCTATTTTCGGTTGATAATTTTTAGCGGCCAATATATCAGTGCATCCCTAAATGAAATGCATAAATAAAAAATAATATTCATAAATAAATAAAATAAATTAATAACCATAATAAAAATAAATGACCCATAACCTTTATCCCTAACAAAACAATATGATATGATAACAATAATATTAATAATAATGATAAATAAATCAACCCCTGATTATAACCCTTAACCCCTTACAAAAAAGTAAAAAAAAAAAACATAAATAAATAAAAGTGGATTGAGAAAAACAAACATAGCAACAAATGATGAATTGGATTATATTTTTCTCTATTGACTAGTAAAAAAAACGGATCACCCAGAAATTAGACTTAATGCTATTTTGAACTAATGCCCCGTACACACGGTCGGAAATTCCGACAGAAAATGTCCGATCGGACCATATTGTCGGAAAATCCGACCGTGTGTGGGCTCCATCGGACTTTTTCCGTCGAAAAAATTTGAGATCCTGCTCTCAAATTTTCCGACAACAAAATCTGATCGGACTTTTTCCGATCGTGTGTAGAGAATTCCGACGGACAAAGTGCCACGCATGCTCAGATCAAATTAGGAGACCAAACCTATTGGCTACTAGCCTCTACGTAGTCCCGTCATATGCAACGAACGTCACCACGTTCAGAATGATCGGATTTTCCGACAACTTTGTCTGACCGTGTGTATGCAACACCAGTGTCGGACAAAATCTGACGGATTTTGTGGTCGGAATTTCCGACCGTGTGTACGGGGCATTAGGGTTACCAAGTTGAGGTTGTTTGGGGAGGTTATGTAGATGCCTACTGGGAGTATTCTATGGATCCTAGCCATGCTTGTTGAACAACGAGGAGGCTCAAAAACGCCCAAAAAAACGCTCAAAAACACGATGCTCAGGTGTGAATGTAGCCTTATGCCGCGTACACACGAAGGGACTATACCACGGGATTGTCCGCTGGACTCAAGTCCACCGGACAATCCCCTCGTGTGTGGGCGCCGGCAGACTTTTTGGCGCCAAAGGTCCGGCGGACTAGGTTTAAAGTTTTGTTTTAAAATTGTCCGCTGGACTTGGCAGTCCGGCGGACAATCCCGCCGTTAGTAGGCTAGTCCGCCGAACTTTTGAAATGAACGGACTTGCCGCTCATTGGAAAGTCCGTTCATTCCCGCTGACTTTTTCCAGCGGATTGTCTGCCGGAGAAGTCCGGGCGTGTGTGGGCAAGTCACACGCTCGGAAGTCCGGGCGTGTGTGGGGAAGTCCCGCCGGATTAGGTCCGGCGCACAATCCGCTGGACTAGGTCCGGCGGACAAAGTCCGAACGTGTGTACGCGGCATTAGATACGCTTTAAGGCGCTCCTTGACTTCTACCACATTGGCAACTAACTGTTGCACAAGGACTTGCTCTAGAATTGGTCTCAGATAAGCCATGGTTACCTACCTCCTGATAAACTACAAGTCCCAGCATGCACTATTAGACATGTGATTCTGCAAAGTCTTCTGCTAGCTTTGGGTGTCCTATGATTCTTCATAGCAGGACAGCAAGTCTAAACTATATCTGATGAGAGTTGTTTGTATTATTAATTTGGCGGAAGCTGGAAGGTCTCAGGTCACCGATGGACCTTCTGTCTGTACAGAGTTCACTGTTGATCGGGATCATCGTTGGGAAAGGAATCAGATCGTCGTAGTTTTGTTTTTCTTGTAGTAGAATGTGGTTGCTCCATCGCTGGACGGGGCCAACTCCTGCAGTTTTGGCTGCGTTTTGTTTTTTCCACATTTTTTTTGTTGACATTTTTCCAAGACCCAAGTTCCTGGTGAACCTTCTTCTAATGTCATCTGCTGGTCTTCAAGAATTCATGTTCGGCTGGGAGGTTTCAGAGGAAACCTGTGATGTGGAGGCAACCATGGCTGACCTCCTTGGTGAAGACGTATTCTTCTGGTTTTAACGTGAATCTTTGATTTGCCAATGCTTGTGCTCAGTGATAGAAGTGCTATAATATGGATTTATGTGTTGCTATCTGTCCGTACATTTTCCCTTTAAATTGACCAATAACTATGTAGTGCCTAGAGACTACCTGATTGGATTTTAATGATTGGACTGTATTGGTGAGCCACAGGGCTTCTGCTAAGAAATCCTGGGGCCCCTTACAGCCTATCTGACATGGCCCCGCCTTGCACTAGTGTAGGGCTACAGCAGGTGGGGGGGAGTCGGTATGCATTCTCACCACCTGTCAAATGCTCTCTGAAGACATATCCAAACGCTGACTGCACTTCAGGGAGCAAAGCACATGTGAACAAGCCCTCAACTTTTCTTTTTTTTCTTTTTTTCTTTTTTTTTTTTTTTTTGTTACATTTTTTTTTTCTTTTTTACTTTTTGTTAACTGCCCTGTTGGGAGAGGAAGAGGGGGGGGGGGATATCAGGGAGCTAATCAGTCCCCTAATGTCTCCCTTAAATTTCGCCATCCCCTTCTCTAAAGCCTCAGCTGCACAGATGAATGAATAGGAAGCACTCCGAGGCTTCCTGCTCATTCACAAATTCAACCATAGTGAACACCGTCAATGATGGATCAACACAGGAGCGATTGGTACGGATTGCTCACTGTGTTTTTTCAGGAAAGGAAGGAGCCAGTAAATATGACATATTTTACAGCGCCCCTGCCCCCCCCCCCCGATCCTAATTTAGACCCCCCGTGTGCCCTCAACAGAAGAGGAGGGAAGACAGGAGCACTATGAGGAAAAGATTACACAGGGGGGCCTGGATAGCAGGGGGGGTGGGGGTGATCAGAGCAGTGGAAAGGGGGGTGGGGGGCGCGCAGGTACTAGAACCGATCACCCTGCAGCACAGCCATAGGGAGTAAGCGGGGGAGCCACAGGAGGATCGATGTCGGCAATAATACAGTACAGCCGGCCATCCTGCTCGGAAAGTGCCTGGGCCCCCCTTTTGTTCTGATGGGGCCCGGCTACAATGAAAATGTATTTTAGTGCACAGCAACTCACTCAACTCACTCTAATCCTCATTGTTTTTTTTAAAAGATGAGATTGTGTTGACTTAAAGAGGAGGGCCGGGCAAAAAAAAAAAAAATTAAAAGTCAGCAGCTACAAATACTGCAGCTGCTGACTTTTAATAATCGGACACTTACCTGTCCCGGGGTCCAGCGATGCGGGGGAACGAGACCCCCCCCTCGTTCCCCGCTCCGCTCACGACGCCGGCATTCTTAATGTGGGAACCCGGCTGGGCTTCACAGCCGGGCACCCACTGCGCATGCGCGAGCGGCGCCGTGCGCCGTGATTCGACGCTCACTCATCTGGGACACATGACATGTCCCAGATGACTGTGCGTTGCCTACAGGAAGTGACTTTTAGCCCGGGCAATGAAGGTGGCAGACTTCGAGGGACCCCCTAGCAACAGGCATTTAGAGGTGAGTAAAAAATTTTTTTTTTTTTCCAATTATTTTTTTTTAATTTTTTTTATGATTTTTAAGCCCCTTTTTGTTTTTTGGTTGCAACCCCACTTTAAATAGATACCAAACGTGTAACGTCTCAAAACTACATGCACCCGAGCAACAGAAAAAAAACGATAGTACTCACAATTTTATATAGAAGATGCTATAAAAAAAAACTCTATACCTCATCTGTACATTAGTGTGCCCTGTGATACTTGGTATCTTTTGTGCAATTGGCATTTCCTATATTCATTTTTTTTATTTTTTTTTATGTGTGTGTGGGTTCTTTAAATGGTTTTAATTTATTAGGTTTTATCATTGTTGAACACATTTCTGTTTGTAGTTTTGATATCCAAATGGGGTTTAAAAACCACCTTAAGTCTCTGGTGTCCACCCTGCCGCCCGTGGCTTTATGATGTGTGGCCCTCGGTAATCTGTAGTGGGAATATAGGTTAGAGCAGGCTTTCTCAACCTTTTAACCCTAGAGGAACCCCAAAAATAATTTTTCAGGTCTCGAGGAACCCTTACTAAAACCAATGCATCAGGGGTCAATAGAACAATGCCCCTTATGCTGGTGGTCAATAGGAAGAATGTTCCCCTTAAAATGGTGCTAGGAACGCCACCCTTAAAGACAGCTAAAAAGATATTTGGTGTCATGCTGCTGGCTTTGCTAAGTGATGCTGAACCTTTAACTCTGTAGGCACCATCAAAAAGGTGGTTCATCGGCCACAGCTCAAGGAACCCCTAGCAACCTCTGGAGGAACCCCAGGGTTCCACGGAACCCTGGTTGAGAATGGCTGGGTTGGGGGAATAGCATTGATCTCTACCAGCCTCATGTAACATCTTCCCAGTTTCCTATTGTCTTCTGCAGCTTCTCCCCACCAACAATGTATCCTGTCCTCACTCTCTGACCCTCATCTTCTCTATTAGGTCTACAGCCTCTGACAGTCCTCAAGTATTACACATTGAACATTATGTGCAGCCTTTTGATAATGTCAAATTTTATAAAAAGTTTTTATTATTATTAATTGTTTTTAATTTGTTACGTTCCATTTGTTTAGATACGGCATTCGTTATTTTGGATAAATTTTTACTTCGGATAAATTCGTATTCGTTACGTTCGCTAACAGCCAAATTTGAAAAGAAATGTTCATACTTTCGGATTTTTGAATTTCCGAATTTAGAATTTCTGAATATTCAAATTTACGAATTAATAAACTTAGGAATTTACGAATTTTTGAAATTACGAATATTCAGAAAAATTTGTTAAAAACGAGTTTGTGTTAATTCGGATACTTCCGAATGAACAAACGTGTCGAAACGAATTGCACATGTCTATTGTTTTCTTGGGCTCAGCCTGCTGTCATCTGACAGATGTGAACCACGAAGGGCTCCGGGCAGATCACTTCCAGGTTCACTGAACTAATGAAAGATCAGGTATGTGATCTCCCCTCTGTGCTCCCCAGAAGAAGCAGGAACCAGCCGCCCTGATCACCTCTATATTAATATCCTAAAGCTGCTGATACACGAGCTTGCTCTAACCCTTTCAGTGCCATGACGTGCTACACCTCATTGGCGACAAAAAATGCGGTGAGGGTTTGGTGATTTTGTTTTGTGTGCTACTTTGTAGCAATCACGTTGCAGTTTTATAATAAATCGGTCTCCTAATCCACCTTACTGCTCCCGTTCTGTACTGCCTTGCTGTGCGCAAAAGTTGATAAAGCCCAACAATGTTTTTTTTGGAAAACCACCCAACAAAGATTTTTATTTCCAAGCCAGGCCCAGTAGAGCCTAAACGGCTTCACCGTCGCTCTGTAACCCTGCCAGCCATAGTCAGTTGGATAAAACGGTGATGAGAGATGTCATTTTTGCAGCACATCTTCTTGACGTACCCTCCGGCCCTCGCAGACGTCTCCGGAGAGGCTTTTGTTTTTATTGCACCATTTGTGGGTTTGGAAGGAATCGGACGTTCAGGAAATAGTTTATCTGATGATTGTAGGATAACGATTTTTTTGTCACTTTCTGGGCAAATGAATGAGGCCGATTCTGGAAGCTCTGGTGTTAATTGAACTCTGTGATCCGCCATCCATCTGTATGTGTGTAGAACGTCCTCCCTGCATCCTGTCTATGGCAGATTGCGAATAACTGGATATATCTGGTCTATGGAAGAAAAGCAGGCTAGTATAGAGGTGCCAGTACAGTATGTTCTTTTCTCAAAACTCTTTGATGTGGTGAAGTTGTCCTGTCCCCTTAGCAGAAGAACACCCCCAAAGCATAATGTTTCCATGTTTGACGGCAGCATTCCTCCTCTTCCAAACACGACGAGTTGAGTTGATGCCAAAGAGCTTGATTTTTGTCTCATCTGACCACAACACTTTCACCCAGTTCTCCTCTGAATCATTCAGATATTCATTAGCAAACTTCAGACTGGCCTATACATGTGATTTCCCAATGACCACCAATGTAAGGAGCATTCTTCCCGCTGATCATCAATGTAAGGAACATTCTTCCCACTGACCACCAATGTAAAGAACATTCTTCCCACTGATCACCAATGTAAGTGACATTCTTCTTCCCACTGACCACCAATGTAAGGAACATTCTTCTC
This sequence comes from Lithobates sylvaticus, assembly GCA_028564925.1. Classification (NCBI taxonomy): domain Eukaryota; kingdom Metazoa; phylum Chordata; class Amphibia; order Anura; family Ranidae; genus Lithobates; species Lithobates sylvaticus. The sequence goes on from CM053031.1 coordinate 19,594,866, forward strand.
ACTGAACACCAATGTAAGGAACATTCTGACCACCAATGTAAGGGACATTCTTCTCACTGATCACCAATGTAAGGAACATTCTTCCCACTGATCACCAATGTAAGGAACATTCTTCTCACTGATCACTGTAAGGAACATTCTTCCCACTGATCACCAATGTAAGGAACATTCTTCCCACTGATCACCAATGTAAGGAACATTCTTCCCACTGACCACCAATGTAAGGAACATTCTTCCACTGATCACCAATGTAAGGAACATTCTTCCCACTGATCACCAATGTAAGGAACATTCTTCCCACTGATCACCAATGTAAGGAACATTCTTCTCACTGATCACCAATGTAAGGAGCATTCTTCCCACTGATCACCAATGTAAGGAACATTCTTCCCACTGATCACCAATGTAAGGGGCATTCTTCCCACTGATCACCAATGTAAGGAACATTCTTCCCACTGATCACCAATGTAAGGAGCATTCTTCCCACTGATCACCAATGTAAGGGACATTCTTCCCACTGATCACCAATGTAAGGAACATTCTTCCCACTGATCACCAATGTAAGGAACATTCTTCCCACTGATCACCAATGTAAGGAACATTCTTCCCACTGATCACCAATGTAAGGAACATTCTTCCCACTGATCACCAATGTAAGGAACATTCTTCCCACTGATCACCAATGTAAGGAACATTCTTCTCACTGATCACCAATGTAAGGAACATTCTTCCCACTGATCACCAATGTAAGGAACATTCTTCCCACTGATCACCAATGTAAGGAGCATTCTTCCCACTGATCACCAATGTAAGGAACATTCTTCCCACTGATCACCAATGTAAGGAACATTCTTCCCACTGATCGCCAATGTAAGGAACATTCTTCCCATTGATCACCAATGTAAGGAGCATTCTTCCCACTGATCACCAATGTAAGGAACATTCTTCCCACTGATCACCAATGTAAGGAGCATTCTTCCCACTGATCACCAATGTAAGGAACATTCTTCCCATTGATCACCAATGTAAGGAGCATTCTTCCCACTGATCACCAATGTAAGGAACATTCTTCACACTGATCACCAATGTAAGGAACATTCTTCCCACTGCCCACCAATGTAAGTGGCATTCTTCCCACTGACCACCAATGTAAGGAGCATTCTTCCCACTGACCACCAATGTAAGTGGCATTCTTCCCACTGACCACCAATGTAAGGAGCATTCTTCCCACTGGCCACCAATGTAAGTGGCATTCTTCCCACTGACCACCAATGTAAGGAGCATTCTTCCCACTGACCTCCAATGTAAGGGACATTCTTCCCACTGACCACCAATGTAAGAAGAAGTCTTCCCCAGTGACCATCAAACTAATGTACTGTAATCAGTAGATAATATATATATTTCCGAGGTTCCTTGAGACTGGAAAGGTATATTAAGGGTATCTCCATGTTAAAAAGTCGGAGAAAGCCTACGTTAATAAGTCCAGGTTTATTTGAGATGTAAGTGATTGGGTGTCCATATACTTTTAAATTTCATTTTCTTGTCTTTTTTTTTTATAATGATGCTTCTTTAAATCTTTTCTGGTCTCTGCCTCCCGTCTTGCTTCTACCACTCTCGGTTGGCCTCTTGGAAGCCGCCTGTTCTCTCACATTATCCAGGATTGTGGCGTTCCTCGTCTTTTTAGTCCTGTAAAGTCAGGCAAGGACATATCTGCGGTTGCAGCTCTTCCAGGCTGGATAGTTTATAAAAACTCTGCTGCCAGAAAATGAACGTTAGCATGACTGACGTGCCCACCTAGTTCTCCCTCCGCCGGCAGGACGCGGCTGCCTTGTCTGATGCCCACATCACCAAACACCCATCATCCTCCTCCCAACCAGAGATGGACGGCCAGAGATTTCTGGTCTGGTTGAAGAGACTGAGCCGTTTTTACTGTTGTGGCTCCTTGTTTTAGTTCAGATGTCCTCCCAACCAGACCGAAGCCTGACACCTTTCTACATTAACATGTCTGGGAGGCAGAGGGACCAATCAAGGAGAACAGGGCAGCCAATCAGATTATACTTTCAAAGCCAAACCAGTAAGAGACTCTGATGGCTGCTTCAGGTACTCCACTTTGCTCATTATGCTTTTTTTTTTTTTTGTACGTATGTTTTGTATGTAAGTAGGACTAAACAGTATATAAAAGGGAACAAATTATGTTTTTATTATATTTTCTTTTTGTTTAATGATTTTAATTCTGGTGGAGATCTATTATTTTCCCCCAATTTTCCAGTTACTCTTCATTTAATTCACTTTCTGTATACAGAGCTCAGTAGCTGAAGCTGTTCAAAATCAAAAGCTAGAGTCTAGGCTTCTCATTCTCAATAATGTATACTACATATGCACAATTCCCCGTGGGACTTTCATGCATAAAAAAAATGATATATGACAACCAAAGGATCTACATATGTAAAACTAGTACCTTTTATAATGCAAAAATGAAGACAAATTAAACAAAAATTAAGAGACATGATATCTTAAAAGCAATAGTGTTCATACAAAAGCTCTGACTTCATTTAAAGAGCCCCCCTTAATTATATAACCCAGTGTGTCATCATAAATAAACATATACTCAGATCGTGAGCCTATGAACCACATCATCCCAACGCGTTTCGTCCATTTAATTTCAATATTTTATTTTAACACTTGACTTGTTTCAGCTAAGTGACTGCCCCCCTTCCCAGGCACTTTATCATTTTTTTTAACTTCCACTGACCACCAAGGCCTAGGCATTTTCTCTTTCCAATGGTCACAGTCTGCCCCTCCTAAAGTCTGAGGGACAGTAAACTGCCCCTTTTTTTAAAAAAACATTTGGAGACCCCCCCCTGGCATAGACTGTCAGAAGTGACTCGTGCAGATTGCAAAAGAAAGAGAGCAAACAGAAATCACACTTGGTGCTTTGGATTGGGGGAAGTGTACACTAAAGAAGGATGTGCTTTGTTCATTTTTCATTTCACAGGTTTCCAACCACTTTAGCCCTTCCCTACTCTATCCGAAACTGGAAAAAAAAATTGGCTGATGTATGTTAAAATCTACAACCACACACGATGAAATGTAGACGTGCCGTGTATTTGATCGCTGTAGGCAAGACCTTCATTTTGTTTGATGAAAGTGGCGCTCCTAGTCTTGTATTGTTCAGCCACACGAGAGTCTCCAGAAATGAAGGTGGTGTCTCTGTGTGAAGTCGTCCTATGTGTGCGGTGCTGGGAGTCATAGGCATCAACATGTCCCACCCCCCCCCCCCCCCGGGGGTCGGTGTCTCTATTACCTGTGTGTACTCAAAGGGCCCCTCTGGCAGTGAAGGGGGTTAATGGTTCGGCTTCCACATTCCAGGCCCCAGACAAGATCGCTGGCGGGATAAGACGCCACTGGGTTTTGGAAGGAACGTCATTGGACCGGGGACAATCTGTGACTGATCACGTTCGGCCTTTTGGCCATCAACAGCATGTCTAACGCACACTGCGGCATGCGCTGCGGACGGCGCTCCGGCGTGCTGGGCTTCCAGCGGTTGGCAGGCGGTCTCCTTTCCTTTCTATATATAGAATTTCTGACATGAGCAGTCAGGAAATGAACACCTTGAATGATATCTCCCGATCTCGTCTCCTGCATGCCTATCGGTGATCAGGAGCTGACGTTCACTTTACAAAGAGAACCTGTCTTAGGAATCAGTTGCCTATTTTATTTTAACCGCTTTTTGGACCGGGCCTTTTTTGGCACTTTTTTGTTTACATCTAACAATCAGCATTTTTTTGCTGGAAAATGACTTGGAACCCCCAAACATTATATATTTTTAACTACAACATACAAAGCCATTCACAAGTCCCGAGCTACATCACCAATCTTATCTCCAAATATCACCCAAACCGCCCTCTCCACTCCTCCCAAGACCTCCTACTCTCTAGCGCCATTGTCGTCTCCTCCCATGGATTTCTCCAGAGCCTCTCCCATCCTCTGGAACTCTCTACCTCAATCTGTCCGGCTCACTCCTACTCTTGCTACCTTCAGGCGATCCCTGAAAACTCAAGGAAGCCTATCACGGCCTCCAACTAATCTCCTATCACTTCCATTAGCTCCTCTCCCCAACAGTTATAACCTTTTGTACCACCTGCCCCACCCTGTTAGATTGTAAGCTCTTCTGAGCAGGGCCCTCTTATGCCCCGTACACACGGTCAGAATTTCCGACGGAAAATGTTCTATCGGACCATGTTGTCGGAAAATCCGATCGTGTGTGGGCTCCATCGGACTTTTTCCGATCCTGCTCTCAAATTTTCCGACAACAAAGTCCGATCAGACTTTTTTCGATCGTGTGTAGCAAATTCCGACGGACAAAGTGCCACGCATGCTCAGATCACATTACAATACCAAAGCTATTGTCTACTAGCCTCTACGTAGTTCCGTCGTACGCAACGAACGTCACCGCGTTCAGAATGATCGGATTTTCCGACAACTTTGTCCGACCGTGTGTATGCAACACCAGTGTCGGACAAAATCTGTCGGAAAAAATCAGACGGATTTTGTGGTCGGAATTTCCGACGGGGCATGATGCCCCATACACACGCTCGGATTATCCGAGGACCAGGTCCGTCGGACCATGTCCGTCGTACTTTGTCCGATGTTGGTGTTGCGTACACACGGTCGGACAAAGTTGTCGGAAAATCCGATCATTCTGAACGTGGTGACGTTTGTTGCCTACGACGGGACTACGTAGAGGCTAGTAGCCAATAGCTTTGGTCTTGTAATGTGATCTGAGCATGCGTAGCACTTTGTCCGTCGGACTACGCTACGCACGATCGGATTTGGTGTGATTGGACTTTGTTGTCGAAAAATCTATCCAGCAGGAGATAGGACTTTGTCCGTCGGACAATCCGATGGAAACTGTCCGATGGTGCCTACACACGGTCGGAATTTACGACAACATTGTCCGATAGGACAGAATCCATCGGATAATCCGACCGTGTGTATGGGGCTTTGGAGTGGTTGTAAACCCTAAAAAAACAAACAAAAACTAAAAATAACCTGCAAGACAAAGGCATAATGAGCTAGTATGCATAGCATAGCATAGCATACTAGCTCATTATGTATTACATACCTGAGATCAAAGCCACCGCAGCGGTCCTTGTACACCGCTCCGGCGGCCGACAGCGCTCCAGGGGGTTACTTTCGGGTATCGCGGCTCCGGTGCTGGGATTGGCCGGAGTCACTCCCGCGCATGCGTGCCGGAGCCGTCGGTAACAGCACAGCACAGTCTAACTTAAGCAACTGCACATTTGCATGTGCCGACGTTATCGGCGCATGTGCCGATGACGTTGGCACATGCAAATACAGGGATGTCTCCTAAACCGTGCAGGTTCGGGAGATATCCAGTGTAGCTACAGGTAGGCCTAATTATAGGCTTGCCTGTAGTAAAAAGTGGTTGTAAAGGGTTTACAGCCACTTTAACCCTCTTGTATGTTGTTGTACTGTAACTGAATTGTCTACCGTTTATATTGCAAAGCGCTGCGTAAACTGTTGGTGCTATATAAATCCTGTATAATCATAATTGTTTTAAAGCAGAGGCCCTAGAGAATAAAGTGGTGGGTTTTGCAATTTTTTCTTTTTTAATGTCGCACGGTATTTGCGCAGCGGTTTTATAAAACCAATTTTTGGGGAAAAGATACACTTTTTGGATATTAATGCAACAAGAAAAACACATTACCGTTTGTAAAATATAAAAGATGACGTTACGCAGAGTAAATGGATACCAAACATGTCACGGTTTAATACTGCGCATGCCCGTGCAACAAGTAACAAGCAAAAAGTCAATTTTACTATACATAGACTATTTAAAAGCCTTTACAGGGTACCACTTTAGGTTAACACAGGCAGTCTGGTGCTAGAATTACTGCCCATGATCTGATGTTCGTGGTGATACCTCACATGTGTGCGACGATTGTTGTTTGCGCGCGTGCGGGACCGACGTGCTCATGAGCACGGGTGGACAGGGACCCTTAACATCTCTATAATTCAGGAATTCATTTTTTTTTTTTTTATATTTACACTCTTGTTTTATTTTTATTTTTTACTTTTATTTCTGTCACAAAGATTGTAAACATCAATAGGTCCTCATAGCTTTTGATCACACCAAGATTTGTGAAGGGGCACACAGCACCCAGGAAGATCACTCCCCTGTCACCTTTTTTTCTCTTGGTGTCAGGTAAACTTGTCAGAAGTGATTTATGCTGATAGCAGAGGAAGGAAGCAGCAGACAGAAATGACACTCAGTGCTCTGGAATGAGACAGGAAGGGTTACCTGGAGCCCCCCCCCCCCCTCAGCCTCCCCTTATACTTGACTGAGCCCCATCCCAATCCAGTGATGTGCATGAGAGCAGTGTCTGTCTCTGTCTCTCTCTCTCTCTCTCTCTCCTCCCCCCCCTCTCTCGCTCTCTCCCCTCTCTCTCTCTCTCTCTCTCTCTCTCTCTCTCTCTCTCTCTTCTCTCTCTCCTCATTGGCTCACAGAGCAGCGGGAGAGCAGTAAGGAGACATTGGCTTCTGCTGCTGTCAATCACAGCCAGTGAGCCAATGAGGAGTGAGAGTGGGGAGGTGGGGAAAATGTCCATTGACAGGAGCACGGCTCGGGAGTGCCCCCATGGCAAGACGCTTGCTATTGGGGGCACTTGGCAGAGGGGAGGAGTCAGGACCACAGGTGGGGGACCCAAAAAAGAAGAGTATCTGGGCTGCTCTGTGCAAAACTATTACACAGAGGAGGTACCGTATATACTCGAATATAAGCCGAGATTTTCAGACCCTTTTTTAGGTCTGAAAGTCCACCCCTCGGCTTATATTCGAGTCACCGCCGTCTGCCTACATGAACAGCGTGTCATGTAGACCGACGGCGGTGTTCAAAAGCCGCACCGCCTCCTCCCGCCCATCCGTGATAGGCGGACACTAATTTTCCCAGCAGTACAGTGTTCCGCCTATCACGGATGGCCTGTCATTCTCATCTCATGGACGAGGATGAGAGAATGTCTGTGATAGGCGGAACATTGAACACTGACTGCTGGGAAAAAAGTGTTCCTCCTATCACGGACGCGGAGGAGGAGGAGGCGCGGCTTTTAAATTTGTAATGGCGCCGTACACGCTGTGGGGGGGACAGAGCGGGACCTCATCGGCTGCATGGACACAGGACCCCGGACCCACGGACCCACAGGTCGGCACAGGTAGGCTGCAATGGGGACACGGGCTGCAATGGGGACACGGGGGTCTGTACAGGGGACATGCAGATGGGCATTGCTGACCCTTTTTCCACTTACAGTAGCTGCTGCATTTTTGCCCCTCGGCTTATACACGGGTCAATACGTTCCCCATTTTTTTGTGGTGATTTAGGGGCCTCGGCTTATACTCGGGACGGCCTATACTCGAGTATATACGGTAAGTATAACATGTTTCTCTTTTCTTATTAATACCTTTTAGAATCACTTTAATTGGGCACATATGAAGGGTCATAAATATGTATTTCAACATGTGCCAGAGACTGAGATCTTCGTGTTCAGTGGGATGAGGGTTAACTGGCTTTAGAAAAATAAAATATGCGTCCAAATCGCCAAACCATTATTGCTGAACCTAAAAGTAAATCATTTCTACAATAAAATCCCATCGCGGAGCAATGGAAGATTCCCAGCGATCGGCGTCACCGCTCCCAGGACCCGCGTACTACAGAGCATTGGAGGAGATCATCGGAGATACAAGTCGGAGGTCCGTCTGGCCAGAACTGTCCAGGAAGCTTCTGTCCATTCCTGGAAACTATTTATAATGTTCTTCCTTCCTACAAAACAACATTTCTTGAACACGTGATGTTTATTTTGATCGAGGCGCATCAAAGCGTCCAGCCGCCCCCCTGAGCTCCGGACTGGACAAGCAACGACGGCCATTTCTGGGGCTGATATTAGAAGATGGTCCCTTGGCATCCAGGACTGCGCAGTCCCTCAACGTAGAAATCGATTGTTCTATGGATTCCTTCCCGAACTATAGAGGTCTGTATGAACACATCGACATTTCACAATGTACAGCGACGGTATCAAATTAGCACCGTGTTTTCTTATTAACCCCTTAGTAACTGAGGATAAAACAAATGTTAATGCCTAAGCACAATTTTGCAACTTTGAGTTAGTAAATCTGTACATATCATTACAAACTACTTTGTGTAGTTTTTTTTCAGGGCGTATTGGGATTACTTGTCAAGAATTTACATGATTGTGTCATTGTTATCTTCATGCTTGTTCTGGGATTGTGTAAGGGGGTTAGTATGACAGTCGGTGGGGGGAGAGAGAGGTCAACATCAAGTGAACTGACTTTTTTATGGTCGCTTATGGTAAGCACCCTGTCGGGGGCAAAGGTTTTCTTGAAAAAGCTTTTAAGCAAAAAAAAAAAAAAAGTATTTTCTGGTGACTCTTCTCCAGGACCGTTTTTAAGGCAGGGAAAAAGGGGCAGCTGCACTGGGCCCCATCATTGTAGTGGGGCCCAAAGCAGCTGCCTCATACTTGCCAACTATCCCAGTTTAAATTCCCTTGAAGTTTTAGTCCCGTGCTGTGTCCCGATATCTCAGTGTAAACCTCTGTTGCTGCTGCCCAGCTCTGCCCTGTTGCCATGCTCAGATGACTCACCTGCAGACACTGTGTTTACATGTTAATAACCTGCATTGATATGTAAATAGTGGTGGCAATAATATGTAAATAGTCGTGGACAGCGGCATTGATATGTAAATAGAGGCGGCATTCATATGTATATCATGTCCCTCTGAGGTCACATCCACCATCACTTTTTCTGCCCACTGGGGAGGTAAAGGGGCATGCTTGAAAGTTCTGCCTACAACTGTGGTCATTAAGCCGAACATCAGCCCGTTCTGCAAAAGTAAGCAAATTAGAGGTGGAACCCGTCTTCAAATAACATGGTGCTACAGCACCCTGAATTTTGGTGCATGTGAATACGCATGGCAGGCAGTGAACAGATGATGTGCTGTAACCTTTTGCAACCAATCAGTGAGCAGTAATAAAGTGCAGTAACATCTAACAACCAATTGGTGAGTGGTATAGATGTACAGCAATCTCTAGCAACCAATCAACAAGCAGAAGTCATGTGCTGTAACCTCTAGAAAATAAACAGTGAGCCATAATGTGTGCTGTAACCTCTAGCAGCCAGTCAGTGAGCGGTAATGATATGCTGTAACCTCTGGCAACCAATCGCAATCGCTGCCTGATCTGATTCAGTAAACTGATATTGAGTCTAGCTACTATTTATTGTATGTCTCAAAGCATGTGGAGAGTGAAATTGCATGAAAGAGGGGGCCCAAGAAAATGTTCAGTCAATATTAAAGACGGCCCTGCTCTTCTCCATTAAAAAGTCAGAATTTGGCGTGAAAGGCAGTGGACGGAGTTTCTCATTCCCGGCACAAATTGGAGTGAAGTTTCGATTTTTTTTTCTCAATCTGCGAGGCGATTTGCAGAGATCGGATTCCTCTTATCTGGCTTGTTGGTGGTTTTCTGACAGTTCCACACGTGACGCTCAGATGTGACTCTGTGTCATCACATTGCGGGGAGAGCTCCTGCCAGCGCCCCGCCTGTGTGCATGTAAACTCCGAATCCAGCTGATGTCCCTCCACTCCTTTTCCTTCCTCCAATCAATCAGTGATTTGCAGAACACAATGGTGCAATGTTCCTGCCACGGCCCGGAGATGTAGAAGAAAACACGGGGCGTCCTCTTGCCTGACAAAACACCGCCGTGCTGCCAGATGTAAAAAAGCGCGGAGAGACGTTCTGTCCCTTTTTTCCTCTACAACTGTCTTTTCCAACCTGAGATTTGTATCAATTTGTGTCAATAATATATACTATATATACTCGAGTATAAGCCGACCCAAATATAAGCCGAGGCACCTAATTTTACCACAAAAAACTGGGAAAACGTATTGACTCGAGTATAAGCCTAGGGTGAGAAATGCGCATTTGCAGCCTCACTGTGCCCATTTGCAGCCTCACTGTGCCCATTTGCAGCCACAGGTCCCCCGAACTTCAAACTCGGTACTTAAAGAGGAAGTAAAGCCTCCTCAAAAAAAAAAAACGGAACCTGCAAGGCAAAGGCATAATGAGCTGAAATTGAGGTTGCGGACCTGGCTGTGCTGCCTGGCAGGAGTGTATGGATCATTAGACTGGCTGAACAGGATGAAAACTACAGTAGATGTCTATTAGGTGTGAGCTTTGCTGTCATTTTTGCTCCGCTTTCATATATTACGACATGACAATAAACACTCGTCCAGCTGCAGCTCCCCTGAATATCAGCAGAGCAGTCGTTTACATTCTGTACTTTTCCATAAAGTTATTTTTGAAGTTGTTTATTATTATTATTATTATAAACATCACGCCTCAAATCCCCCATGGTGCTGCACAAAACATTGCAAACCGGGTGAGAAAATACCTGCACCGAAAATATCAAATACGGCGAGTACATAGAAAAAGGACTGACTGCAACACAGAGCGATGGATCCATCCATCTGTCCGTCCATCCATCCCGGGTATGTGAAAAGCTAAACTCCAGGCAGATATAAAAGACAAATGACTGCAGCTCTGTGATCATTAATACATCATACAAGCAGAGTAAGTACCTGACTGTAACCTACTATCAGCCTCTCGCAGTCCCCTGTACAGCAGGGCTGGAGTGTGGGAGGAAGAAGCAGCACAAGTAGCCAAATCAGTTCATATGCTGACAAGAAGCCTGCTGATAGGAGGTGAGAACAAAGTGACCGAGAGGTGAGCCCAACACTGTGCTGCTTCTCCTTTCACTGTCCAGTCACAGGCTGGGGGGCAGGTCCAGGAGGACCTGGGCTCAGAGGAAGTGGGACCAGACACTGTTTTCTAGATGGAGCTCATCGGTATCTCCTTCCTTCTGTGGTGATGCACCCAAGAATTCATTTTTATCCCCCGCTCCTCCCCACCGTGAACACGCTCCTTGTTTTGCATTTTTTTTTTTTAATGAGTCGTTCCCCCAAAAACAAGACACAGTATGAATGAGAACAAAATACTTTTTTTAGATAATTAAACAAATATTCAGACAATTATAAACATCAGGTCTAAAAATAGGGTGTATATAAAGAAAAAAGGGCCAATAATTCATAATAATATAGTAATAATAATAGAAATAACTAAAATAATAACAGAAATAATAACAGTAGTAATAATCATAATAATAAAAAATAGTAGTAATAATAGTAATTAAAAATACTACTACTAATAATAGTAATAATTTCAATAATAATATTTGTGATAATAAAAATAATAATACAAATAATAGTAGTAATAATAATTTAAAAATAGTGGTAATAATAGTATTAATTAAAATACTACTACTGCTAATAGTAGTAGTAACCATAATATTTATAAAATTGTAGTGATAATAAAAATATTACTAATAATGGTAGTCATTTTTGTGATTTATGACTGCTGCATACTGATTGTGATTGTAGTCTTCGAATGCTATTGACCTTTATATATACAGTACGATATACATCATTTTTGCTTTTTTTTGTTTTTAATAAGCATATGATCTTTCCATATAAACTATCGATCTATTGAATGGACATTTTGAGCCTATGTCGTTCGCTCTTTCTGGGTGATTGTTGTTTCTACGTTTGTACTATTTTTTTTTTTGTTTATTTGCGAACAATAAAGTTATCTTAAAAAATAAATAAATAATAGTAGTAATAGTAATACAAATAATAGTAGTAGTAATAATAAAATTAATAATAATAATAAAACAATAACAGTAGTAATAACAATAATACAAATTGTTGTAATAATTTCAATAATACCACTAATAATAAAAATAACAATAATTACAAAAATAATAGTAGTAATAATAATTAAAAAATAGTGGTAATAATAGTATTCATTAAAAGGACATTACTACTAATACTAGCCATAATGGTAATTATAATAATTTAAAAATAGTGATAATAAAAAAATAATACTAATAATAATAGTAATAATAGTGGTAGTTTCTGTAATTTATGACTTCTGGATACCATTGTGAATCACCATTGTGATTGTATTCTTCGACCTTTATCCTCTCGAAGTACGATATGCATAATTTTGCCCTTTTTGCCAAAAAAATTTTATATAATATATTGCGTACGGTATATGATCTTTCCACATAAGCTTACGATATATTGAATGGACATTTTGAGCTTATGTTGCTCGCTGTTTCAGGATGATTGTTGTTTCTTTATGTTTGTACTTTTTTTTTCTTTTTTTGCAAACAATAAAGTTATCTTTAAAAAAAAAAAAATAGTAGTAATAAAAATAATGGCAGTAGTAATAATAACAATAATAGTAAAATAATAATAACAGTAGTAATAAACAAAAAAAAAAAACTAAATATAGTATGAATAGTAATAATATTAGTAATACAAATAATAGTAATAGTATAAGAATTATTATTATATAATAGTAGTTTTTTTTTTTGTTTTGCAGTTATCTTAAAAAAAAAAAAAAACAAACAAACCAAAAAAAAATTGGTAGTAGTAGTAATAATAATAATAATAAAAGAATAACAACAGTGGTAATAAACCAAAAAAAATGAATAATAGTAGTAATAGTTAAAATATTAGTAATACAAATAATAGTATAAGAATTTTTATTATATAATAGTCGTTTTTTTTTCTTTTGTTTTGCAAACAATAGTTATCTATAAAAAAAAAAAAAAAAAAATGGTGGTAGTAGTAATAATAATAATAGTAATAATACTAAAAGAATAACAACAGTGGTAATAAATAAAAAATAATAATAATAGTAGTAATAGTTATAATATTAGTAATACAAATAATGGTGGTAGTAATAATAATAGTAATAATAATAAAATAATAATAACAGTAGTAATAAACAAAAAAAATTAAATAATAGTAGTAATAGTAATAATATTAGTAATAAAGATAATGGTAGTAAAAATAGTATAAGAATTATTATTATATAATAGTCGTTTTTTTCTTTTTTGTTGTGCAAACAATAGTTATCTCTAAAAAAAAAAAAAATAAATAATACAAATAATGGTAGTAGTAATAATAATAATAGTATTAACAATAATAATAATAATAAAAGAATAATAACAGTGGTAATAAATAAAAAATAATAATAATAGTAGTAATAGTTATAATATTAGTAATACAAATAATGGTAGTAATAATAATAATAATAATAATAATAATAAAAGAATAATAACAGTAGTAATAAACAAAAAAAAACGAAATAATAGTAGTAATAGTAATATTAGTAATAAAGATAATAGTAGTAAAAATAGTATAAGAATTATTATTATATAATATTAGTAATAATAATAGTTGTAGTAATGAAAAATAATAACAGTAGTAATAATAATAAAAAGACAATGTAAAATGCGGATCTCAGCTCTCAGGACTGGCGCTGGTCCTCGCTGCAGTCCCGTTTTGTCCTCCAGTCCCCGCAGCCTCTCCCTCTCTCCCCCCCCCAGCCTCCTGTCAGGACATTCCTGGGCAGATTACAACATCAGACAGTTTGGTATTTAAAGTGGATTTGGAGGAATGTAAACAGAAGGGAGGAAAGGGGCAGGGTGGGGCGGAGGAGGGGAGGTCAGGTAGAGTGGGCCCTGCTAGGGGGAGGCAGGAAAGCTGCGGGAAGAAAATCCGGAGGAGAGAGGAGGCCGAGAGAAAACGCAGCCTCTGATTGGTCCAATGCATTGACACTGAATAATGTAAGTCATCTCCTGTATTGTTACTATCAGTATGGATGTTATATACAGTGTGTACTGGTATATACAGGTAGACTCAGGATGGGGCTCCGGCCTTGCCGGTGTGACTTCATCTTCATCCTGACACATAATGTCATCGCAGGTAATTCTCATCACGCCCCCTTTATCAGCGCATCGGGTCCGATAAACTATCGATGGTGCAGATCGAGGAATTCCAACAAACAATCTGCAAAAATGTAACAAAGTTGCAACAAATGATCTATAATATTGCAGTGCCCATCATTTATTCAGAGTCCGGCACCGCCTCCTTCTTGCCGCACAAATGCGCTTAGGACTTGCCCCCCGCACACACCTGTCATATTAGGACGCAGTGGTGCTGTCCTTACAGCCGCATGTCCCCCCCCCCCCAAAAAAATAAATGGATGGGACACCGGCCCGGGTATCACCCATCACCTTTACATAGGTCTGCGCAGCCTATTCCATTAGGGTGTTCACCCCAAAGCTCATATGTGTGCATATACTGTATATATGTGTATATACATATATATATATATATATATATATATATATATATATATATATATATATATATATATATATATATATATATAGGGCAGTAGGGCAATGGGCAGTGTCGGTAGAGCAGTGGACAGTGTTAGAAGGGCGGAGATTGGTGTCGGTAGTTTTTTTTTTTATATATTTTTTTATTATTACTTTTTTACAATTTTATTATTTTTTTTTACGAAAAAAAATTTACAATATTTTTTTTTTATATATATTTTTTATTATTACTTTTTTACAATTTTTTTATTTTTACAAAAAAAAACACTTACAATATTTTTTTTGTTACGACTTTTTTTACAATTTTTTTTAGGAGCCCCATTGGGGGGCTTTAGTGAAATATCATGGGTCTAAACAGACCCCTGATGTCTCACTTTTGAGACAGAGAAAGGGACTGAGGACAGGTATTCCCCAGCCCCTTTCTCTTCAGCCAAGCAGCTGGGGAAATCTGCCCAGCACAGCGTGATTAGGATGTGCCCAGGCACGCCTGGCATACCCTGTTCACACGCCTATGCACCTTTTACACCCCAGTTCCGGCAAAGCACAGACCTGCACGGGGCCCGCGGTAATACATGGCGCAACATTTTGAATTCAGTTTCTGCGACCGATCGGTGAAAATATTGCATATAAAAAGGCCCCGTCCACATAAGAAAATTCCAAATTGCGGCAGAACGAGCAACGCATGTTTGGGCGCCATTATTACTAACTCGTCATGCGACTTTGGTGTCAGAAGTCGCACGACGAGTCGCACAAGTGTGAATGGAGCCTTAAACCTGGAAGCTGATTGGTGCAGCTCTGCGTGGTAACCAGATTCGGAGTGCTCCAGTAATTCCCGGTCCTGCCATGTTCTTCCAGTATCACATAATTCGATCCATGAGGATAAACAATGTTGTAGAATAGTCTCAGCTCAATCACACGGGAATGTAATAAAAAAATTTATAAAAAAAAGTGCAAAAAAAAAAAAGAAGTAAAGGTGTAATGAGCACCGATGTGCAGGAATGCATAAAATGTATAAAGAAAGGCGCAGACACGCATGAATAGAGCTCTCCGTATAGAAAGGGGAATGTTGTATTCCATTCACACCTGTGCGATTCAGGAGGAAACGTTCGCTGTAAATCGATCTGGATTTAGGCTGCTAATGTTTCCTCTATTAGAAGAAAAGTCCATTATTTGTAGGAAAATCGTCTCATTCCTTTCCTCTCCCAGCAATCTACAAATGATATAAAAAAAAAAAAAAAGGCAGCTGGTTTCCCATTATTGGAAGGTCTTTTCTAAGCTATAGGTGTCGATAGCCAATCACTACAACCCCTTCAATGGAGACCTTAAATCCCACCTCCTGCCTTGCACTGTACTGGCTCCTTCCTCTCCTGGACTGAAATGGCTTACTCTGTTTTTACTGCACACTGTGAGCTTCTCACAATGTGCATCAGAAGCTGCAGCAAGTCAGAGAGAGCCTGCCTAAAGGACATCCAGAGTGATCTAGCCCGCACCTTTCCTGCAGCTGTGGAACCCACAATGTCTCAGTAGTCGGCAGCAGAGAGGACAGAACTCCTCCTACGGATCCTGCACTTCTCCATCTAGCCGCAGAGAGACGTGTCTGTGCATCCCCCCCCCCCCCCATCTCAGCAGTCGGCAAAAAAGAGGAACGCAGGACTCCCCCTCCAGATCCTGCGCTTCTCTATGCAGTCGCAGAGAGACCCATCTCTGCCCCCCATCTCAGCAGTCAGCAGCAGAGAGGAGGACAGAGCTTCTCCTACAGGTCCTGCACCTCTCTGTGCAGCACCCCTGGTATAAGCAACCATAACCTGTAATAAAAAAAAGAAGAAATCCAGATCACTTCCTCAAAGGAAGTGCACTGTATTGCTCTAGTCACAGTGGGGCTTCTTTACTGAAGCTGGAGAGTGCAATATCAGGCTACTACTCTGAGGAAGTGATCGGGAATTCTTCTTTTTTCTTTCTTTACAGATTGTGGTTGTTTACACCAGTGAATTTCACTTTTTTATAAGCAAATATATTTACTGGAAGAAGTTGATTCATTCAGTGTTTACTATTGTGGTTAGCTGTAATTGTCCCTGTCTGTACCATGTGATCACTGTGACCAATCACTGAGATCAACACAATAAATGGCATGAATTAAAGCTATTCATTGAATAATATGGGGGGGCAGTTATGAGATGTTGGGGGTAGATCAGTATGTGGTGGATATATTGAATATGGGGGGGGGGGGGCATTTATAAGGTGTTCGGAGGGTGGGGGGTTAGGTCAGTATGTGGTGGATACATTGAATATGGGGGGGGGGGGGCAGTTATAAGGTGTTCGGGGGGGGGGCTAGGTCAGTATGTGGTGGATATATTGAATATGGGGGGGGCATTTATAAGGTGTTCGGGGGGTAGGTCAGTATGTGGGGGGTTTATTGAATATAGGGGGGACAGTTATAAGGTGTTCGGGGGTAGGTCAGTATGTGAGGAGTATATTGAATATGGGGGGGGCAGGTATGAGGTGTTGGGGGTAGGTCAGTATGTGGTGGATATATTGAATATGGGGGGGGCAGTTATAAGGTTTTTTGGGGGGGTAGGTCAGTATGTGGGGGGTATATTGAATATGGGGGGGGAGGGGCAGTTATAAGGTGTTCGGGGGGTCGGTCAGTATGTGGTGGGTATATTGAATATGGGGGGGGGGGGGGGGGTCAGGTATGAGGTGTTGGAGGTAGGTCAGTATGTGGTGGATATATTGAATATGGGGGGGGCAGTTATAAGGTGTTCGGGGGGTAGGTCAGTATGTGGGGGGTATATTGAATATGGGGGGTCAGGTATGAGGTGTTGGAGGTAGGTCAGTATGTGGTGGATATATTGAATACGGGGGGGGCAGTTATAAGGTGTTCAGGGGGTAGGTCAGTATGTGGTGTATATATTGAATATGGGTGGGCAGTTATAAGGTGTTCGGGGGGTTAGGTCAGTATGTGGGGGGTATATTGAATATGGGGGGGGGGGGGGGTCAGGTATGAGGTGTTGGGGGTAGGTCTGTATGTGGTGGGTATATCGAATATGGGGGGGGCAGTTATAAGGTGTTCGGGGGGGGGGTAGGTCAGTATGTGGGGGGTATATTGAATATGGGGGGGGTCAGGTATGAGGTGTTGGGGGTAGGTCTGTATGTGGTGGATATATTAAATATGGGGGGGCAGTTATAAGGTGTTCGGGGGGGGTAGGTCAGTATGTAGGGGGGCATATTGAATATGGGGGGGGGTCAGGTATAAGGTGTTCGGGGGGGGTAGGTCAGTATGTGGGGGGTATATTGAATATGGGGGGGGGGCAGTTATAAGGTGTTCGGGGGGGGGGGGTAGGTCAGTATGTAGGGGGTATATTGAATATGGGGGGGGGGCAGTTATAAGGTGTTCGGGGGGGGGGGTAGGTCAGTATGTAGGGGGGTATATTGAATATGGGGGGGGGGTCAGGTATGAGGTGTTGGGGGTAGGTCAGTATGTGGGGGATATATTGAATATGGGGGGGGGGGCAGGTATGAGGTGTTGGGGGTAGGTCAGTATATGGGGGGGAGTTGCAATCAGTACCGGCAGCATACGGTACACTGATCGGTCTTTGGCTGTGTCCGGTGGACACAGCGGCTCATGCCGTGGCCCAGGAGGACGTCATATAATGACATCATATAATGTAGGCCAGGTGGGAACTGGTTCCAGGTTTTTTTTTTTTTTCAAAGCTTAATTGAACAAGCTGAAGATAGAAGCTGATTGGCTCCCAGGCACAGCTGCTCCAGATTCTGAGGGCTCCAGTTTTAGTACATCTCCCCCATTGTGTCCATATTGTCACCGTTCTCCAGGAGAAGACACAGGTGGTAGTTGTGTATATATTGAACCGTCTTATAATGCCGGCGCATTTGTCCTCCTCCCATTTTTTTTACCCCCCACCTTCCATGGTCTTTGGTGGTTGTCGTTGTTTCCCCCCATCTGTAGAGTGAGGGAGGTGCAGGAATGAAAGTCATAGCGGGATTGTTTATGATGTGAAGTATATAAGCAGCGCTCTGCGCCATAAATCTAGGAAATGCCCCAAAAGCCGATCCTCCTAATGGCTTCCATATTGGAGGGCCTTGTATCGTTTTATTGCAGGAAAAAGAATGTCAGCGAATGCGATTTATAGATTCTACAAATTTGTCATGTGGAAAGCAGCTTTTCATCTAACCAGGACAATTATGGAATACTTCAGCTGAAGGAAAAAAATATATTAGGAGAAGGCGATTATATTTCTCGGCTGGTTTCTGCACCGGGAACAGAAGACTACAAGCTACTCGCTCTGCCCTGTGCCAGGCTAAAGGAAAACTCTAGACAATTTTTTGTGTATATGTGTGTGTGTGTATATATATATATATATATATATATATGTGTGTGTGTATATATATGTATATATATATATATATATATATATATATATATATATATATATATATATATATATATATATTATATGTGTGTGTGTGTGTGTGTGTGTGTGTGTGTGTGTGTGTGTGTGTATATATGTATATGTATAATATATATGTGTGTGTGTGTGTGTGTGTATATATGTATATGTATATATATATGTGTGTGTGTGTGTTGTGTGTGTGTGTGTGTGTGTGTGTGTGTGTATATATGTATATGTATATATATATATGTGTGTGTGTGTATATATGTATATGTATATTATATATATATATATATATATATATATATATATATATATATATATATATATATATATATATATATATTATATGCAGTGGCGGCTGGTGTTTTTTTTTTTTTTTTTTGAGGGGGGGCTCTAATCGGGTGCATCCAAAAAAAAAAAAACCCTGGCCGCTGTAATTCATGCGCCCAATGCCCTAAAAGGGGCGGACTCATGCATAGGGGGGTCATGGATAGATTCATGCTATGCTTGAATCTATCCATTGCATCTAGGGGGTGACCTGAAGAGAGGGGGCGTCGCCCGGCCGCCCCCTGATAGACGGGCTGTATGATGACAGGCTGCCTCCCCCTGCCCTGCAGCCTCCTGGAACGTGTCAAATGCCCCAGGAGGCTGCAGAACCATCCACAGAGCACCATGCAAGCTCATGCATCGCAGTGGGTGGGGAGCCGGCTGTGGTTCTTCAGGAAGTCACAGGCAGTGCTGGTGTTCTGCTGAGAAAGTTCCCCCCCCCCGGCGGATAAGGACCCCCCTGTACTGCGCAGGCGCAGCGCTTGCGCAGTACTAAGCACAACGAAGTCTCCGGAAATAGCTGAAGCTGAACACAGTGAGGGTGCCTGTAACAGGGCCCCTCGCGGGCTCGCTTTGCTCGCCACGCTTCAGGCACGGCCTCGCTGTGCTCGGCATATTTTTATTCTAACTCTATGTCCACTTGGATGGTGGGGCTCGAACCTGGACATAGGTTAGAATATAATGCGCATGCGCCGTGTACAGCTAACTGACTGTTGTTCAGCTTTGACTATTTTCGGAGACTCCGTTGTGCTTCGTACTGCGCAAGCGCTGCGCCTACGCAGTACATGGGGGTCCTTATCCGCCTGGGGGAACTTTCTCGGCAAGACACCAGGACAAGATCATCCAGGGCAAAGATGCCAAATTGCGCTCTCCCCTCATTATGTGCAAGCCTATGAGGAGTGGGAGAGAGAGAGCACAGCCTACACCGCCTCCCAGCTCTCTTTTTTTCTCCTTGCCACTTCCAGTGCTGGGCTGACAGAAGTAGTGATGCCGCGGTCACTACTCCTATCATCCTTACAGAAGAAGGAACTTGCGGTGCCCCCCCCCCCATCACTACAATACATGCTGCACCCAGGGAAGCTGCTCCTTCTGCCCACCCATTGTTCCAGCCCAGGTCACAGGCGGCTCCCATAACCAAAAAATGGCAGCAACGGGGGCAACCCACAGCAGTAAGGAGAACCAGCTGCAGGAAGACCGCACTAGACTGCAGGTATTGGTAAGTATCTGATTCAGCAGCTACTGTCTTTGTTTAAAAAAAAAAATAGAAACAAAAAGAATAAAACAAAAAAAAGGATAAAATAAAAGGATAAAATAGAATAGATTGGAATAGAATATAAAAGAATAAAATAGAACAAATATAGCCATCTTCCAAAATTCGAATTTCAAATAAACTGAATTGAATTTTGAATCAATTTAAAAATAATGGATATACTGACTGAATCTGAATATATAAAACTAATCGCAAAGTTCCAAAGGTATTTTTTTTTACCTTTAATGCATGCTCTGCATTAATGCCCCGTACACACGGTCCGATTATCGTACGACAGATCGTACGATTTCTGTTGTTTAAAACACCAATATCGTAGATATAACAAAATGCTTTCAATGGTGTATTTAACAGACCAAAGGGGACACAATAAGAGAAGTTCCTCCTTGGGGTGTTCTTCATACCCTTTAGGTTGGAGGGTGCTATCTATGCCCTGGAAACTTTGAAGAATTCCTCTAAGCTGCTAGTCAAAGTTTGTTTTGTGCCTCTTTACTCCTCCGCTTTGCTCCAGCCCATGTTATTGTAAGAGGGAAAGACTGCTCTCTCTGTCTGCGCTGATGTCATAGCTGAATGGCATAGCTGAGGCCAAACCCCCGAAATGCCTCATTGCAGAGTTCCTCTATCTGCTCCAAGCTGTGGAGAGCAATGCAGACACTCCTTCTCCTCCTCCTCTCTCCCCTCCCTTTCTCTCTCTCGCTCACTCCAGAGGACCGAGCATATACGAAAAGTCTTCCCAATTCAGCACTGATGCTGAGGACTAAATCTCCCCTTTAAGCGCCCCGCGGGTAAGTGTCAGACCCCCTTCCTCTGCTTGTCGAGGCTTGTCATTCTGCTTGACACCCTTTTAAACCCAGTTTGTGCCTTTTTGCTGCAACTTGTCGTGACAAAATAATCTCGGAGTTATTGGTGACAACGTTGGCTAGACTGTTTCCAACTCTACTGGAGCATCGGAAGTTGGAGAAGAGAGCAGTGGAGGCTCTTGGGTTTCATGTACTTAAATTGTTATATGAATAGTTATTTCTTTTTTTAGATAGTTATTATTGATTTATAAAATTCATTGCTGTACATTGACATGTAGACAGTAGGGACCGGTCAGGTTTTCGGGAGCAGATCAAAGGAACTATTATTATTATTATACCTTCACAAGATTTGGAGAGACCAGGAGAGGAACCAAAAAAGAGAGTTGTGTTGCTATTCAAGGTTTTTGTGTTTAATGCATTTACATTGTATTGCTGGTTGTTCGTTGGAGTCCATTACTGTATATTTTCATAGCCATAACAATGACATTTTGACAGCAGACGGGTTTTGGCAAGACTTGCCAAAGGAACCAAAAAGTTCCGTAAATGACAGCTACACGAAGTTCAAGGCTTGGCATTGTGCCCGAAAGAGCTTGCAATCTAGATGTCCGAATGCTTTTTCATAAAAGTGGACAGGTGTGGCTTTGCAGCAGTTGTGGAACTACAAGTCCCAACACTTGTTGGTAGTAATGCCAGCCAAGCACTTAAAAAATGTTGTAGTCAATTTTGTCACGGAAATTGAAAAAATTTCTTCATGGCAGCCTTTGATCATTGTGGTCATTTTGGTTGGTTGCTTAAGTCTAATAAACCTGGTGGTTGAAAGATTGCTGTAGTTATTAGTTGATGGAAATCTCAAAATACACAGCGTAAAGCTGACAGGGCAAGCTGGTGCTTGTAGTTCCACCAAAGCTGGAGACCACCATACTTTTACTAGCAGCTATAAATCATAGTCTAGTGCAGCTTTTCTCAACCCTTTTAACATGTAGGAACCCTTGAAATATCTCTTGGGTCTCTGAAACCCCTAACAGTTATTTCTGTATCATGCATGGTGGTCTCTGAGAAGAATCCCCCCTTACAGTGGTCAGTGGCGGAAATCTTACATTGATCAAGGAACCCCTAGAAACCTATGGAGCTTCCACTGAACCTTAGTTGAGAAAAGTTGGTATAGGGAAATGCCAAACTTCTGTACCTCTGTTGCTGCCTTTCATATAGTCGTAGTTGAGAAAAGCTGGTCTAGAGAGATTCCAAACTTCTGTACCTCTGTTGCTGGGGTCAATAGTTGACAGGACCAGACAAGCTGGTGCTTGTAGTTCACCCAAAGCTGGAGACCACCAAACTTCTTTTAGCAGCTCCAAATCATAGTCTAGAGCTTTTCTCAACCCTTTAAAAATGTAGGAACCCAGAAAATAACTTTTTTGGTCATTAAAACCCCTGACCGTAATTAATGCATCTACAACCCAAGCATGGTGCCGGGGTTGATAGTTGATGGCATCCCCTGAACCTTAGTTGAGAAAGGCTGGTCTAGAAAGATTCCAGACTTTCAGTGGCTGGGGTCGATAGTTCTTTCCAGTCTCAGAAACCCTTGACGGTAATTTCTGTATCGGCCAACTCATGTATGTTTGCTGTGGTCTATAGTTGATGGCTTCCACTGAAACCTAGTTAAGGAAAGCTGGTCTAGAGAGATTCCAAACTTTTAGTTGTTGGGGTCAATAGTTGATGGAAAGCGCCGAAATATGCAAACAGCATAAAACTGACAGGGCAAGCTGGTGCTTGTAGTTCCACCAAAGCCGGAGACCACCAAGCTTTCCCTAGCAGCTCCAAATCATAATCTGGAACATCTTTTCTCAACCTTTTGTGTAGGAACCCCTGAAATACCGTTCAGGTCTTTGAAACCCCTGACAGTAATTTCTGTATTTACAACTCATGCATGTTGGTCACTGGGAAGAATCCTCCCCTTACAGGTAGCGAAAACTTAATTGGGGTCACAGGTTGCCTATCTAAGAGGTAGAAATTGTTCATTGATCAAGGAACCCCTAGAAACCTATGGGGAGGACCCTTGAGTTCCACTGAACCCAAGTTGAGAAAGGTTGGTTGAGATTCCAGACTTTTAGTTGCTGGGGTCGATAGTTGATGGAAAGCTCCGAAATATGCAAACAGCATAAAACTGACAGGGCAAGCTGGTGCTTGTAGTTCCACCAAAGCTGGAGACCACCAAGCTTTCCCTAGCAGCTCCAAATCATAATCTGGAACATCTTTTCTCAACCTTTTTAACATGTAGGAACCCTTGAAATATCGTAATTTCTGTATCTACAACTCATGCATGTTGGTCACTGGGAAGAACCTTCCCCTTACAGGTAGCTAAAACCTAATTGGGGTCACAGGTTGCCTATCTAAGAGGTAGAAATAGTTTTTTGATCAAGGAACCCCTAGAAACCTATGGAGAGGACCCTTGAGTTGGACTGAACCCTAGTTGAGAAAGGTTGGTTTAGGTAGATTCCAAAATTTCAGTTGCAGGGGTCGATAGTGGAGAAAGGATGGTCTAGAGAGATTCCAAGCTATTAGTTGCTGGGGTCAATAGTTGATGGAAAGCTCCGAAATATGCAAACAGCATAAAACTGACAGGGCAAGCTGGTGCTTGTAGTTCCACCAAAGCTGGAGACCACCAAGCTTTCCCTAGCAGCTCCAAATCATAATGTGGAACATCTTTTCTCAACCTTTTGTGTAGGAACCCCTGAAATATCGTTCGGGTCTCTGGAACCCCTGACAGTAATCTCTGTATCTACAAATCATGCATGTTGGTCACTGGGAAGAATCCTCCGCTTACAGGTACCTAAAACATAATTGGGGTCACAGGTTGCCTATCTAAGAGGTAGAAATTGTTCTTTGATCAAGGAACCCCTAGAAACCTATGGAGAGGACCCTTGAGTTCTACTGAACCCAAGTTGAGAAAGGTTGGTTTAGGTAGATTCCAAAATTTCAGTTGCAGGGGTCGATAGTGGAGAAAGGATGGTCTAAAGAGATTCCAAACTTCTGTTGCTGGGGACGTCAGTTGATGGGAAAAATGCAAACAGCATAAAGCTGACAGGGCAAGCTAGTGCTTGTAGTTCACCAAACCTGGAGACCACCAAGCTTCCACTAGCAGCTCCAAATCATAGTCTAGAGCAGTTGTTGTCAACGTTTACAGGGAACACTGGGCTTCCACAGAACCTTAGTTGAGCAAGGCTGGTCTAGAGTGAATCCAAACTTCTACTTCCATGGCAAAACTTGAACTTTGTAGTTCCTCCAAAGCCTGAGACCCCCCTGAGTATAGCCAGGTCTCCTCCTTGTTTTACACCAGAAGTGGCTAACTCCAACTCAGGAATTTTAGTGGACGGGGAAGCCAAAGATGGAACAAAAATCTCATGTCCCAACTGCAAAGTATTTTGTTTATCTTTTGATGCTCCTCTTTCCTGGCCAAACCTCCTCCTTTTCAGGACCTTGTTCTGTGTGTTTGCTCTCCATACAAACACTAGAGATGCCAGCTAGAGGAATGCAGTTAACCAGTTTAGGATTGCAGAGGTTAAATATTAAGCTGAAGTGGCACCTTGTTAAGCGTCGGGAAGAACATTTTTGTCTCTGTTCCTTGGTGCCCCTCGTTCTTGGAAATGTGGCTGCAAAAGGACGATTCTGATTTGGATTTAAAGAGCATTAAAATTTCATAGCTTGTTCTGTCCATGCATCGAATAGACGAGCAATAAATAACTACAGCTGCTTGATTGAGTTGCAGATCAAATCACGCGTCTGGATTAGGACAATTTTGCAAGAATTTAACGATTTTGACCGTCGCTTGATATCGGAATGACGTATAACAAGAATGAAAGCAAAGAAACAATTCACATCGGTGCCGACTATAGAATTCTCCCAACATTTGGTGAAAAACTGATTTTATAGTATGAGAAGGAAATGATTGTTTGCACAGTGAACCTTAGAACTGCAATAATTATCCGTATATAAATTATCAGTAAATAAACTGCATAGGCACAGGAAGCAATCAGCTTTGTCAGATTTCTGGTAGGATCAGCAGGTATTTTTGTCTCCCTCTGATGTCTCTCAGCCAATGAGGAGGCAGATACCTGGGAGAGCAGCCTCTCCCATGCACATCGCTGGAACCCGTTCAGGCTTGGGTACGTTTTAAGAGGGAGGGAAGCTACATACTAAGACCCCTTTCACACCACACCGCCCATAGCGTCAGTGGTAAAACGCTGCTATTTTTAGCGGCGTTTTAGACCCCTTTCACACCAAGGGCGTTTTGCAGGCGCTTTAGCGTTAGAAAAAGCGCCTGCAATCCGCCCTCAAACTGCTCCACCATTGTCTGCAGTGTGAAAGCCCGATGGCTTTCACACTGCAGCGGTGCGCTGGCAGGGGGCGTCACAAAAAGTCCTGCCAGCAGCTTCTTTGGAGCGGTGAAGGAGCAGTGAACTCACCGCTCCTCCACCGCTCCTCCACCGCTGCTCCACATTAAAATCAATGGGGCAGCGCTGTAATACTGCCGGCAAAACGCAGCTATTGCGGCATTTTGCCAGGGGTTTTAACCCTTTCTTGGCCGCTAGCGGCCGAAATGCGCTGCAAATCCGACGGTAAAAACGCTGCTAAAAATAGCAGCTTTTTACCGCCAACGATATGGGCGGTCTGGTGTGAAAGGGGTCTTACGGTCAGATTTGTGGCGCATTTCGGCCGCTAGCGGGGCGCTTTTACCCCCCCTGCTAGCGGCCGAGAAAGGGTTAAAAACCCCGGGAAAATGCCGCAATAACGGCTGTTGCCGGCGGTATTACAGCGCTGCCCCATTGATTTCAATGGGGAGCAGCGGTGGAGGAGCGGTGAGTTCACCGCTCCTTCACCGCTCCAAAAAAGCTGCTGGCAGGACTTTTTGTGATGCCCTGCCAGCGCCACCGCTGCAGTGTGAAAGCCCTCGGGCTTTCACACTGGAGACAATGGAGCAGCAGTTTGGGGGCGGATTGCAGGCACTATTTCTAATGCTATAGCGCCTGCAAAACGCCCTTGGTGTGAAAGGGGTCTAAATGTTTCTTTTACTTTCATGCATAGAATGCATAAATGTGAAAAACCTTCAGCCTTTAACAAATCAAAAGGGAGCAAATAAGAGAAGTTCATTATTAGGGTTCACTCACTCGTATGATCAGGGGTCAGTAAAAGCAGGTGGTTGAGCCTTGGTTTTACCGCCCTACAACTGCCCACCTGAATGTAGGTAGTCAGCTGCTCAGGGCTGTACACCTGGTTTTCAGCTGTGGCAAAAATTAAACCGCATTCAGTGGGCGATGCCCTTCTCTGAATATGACGCACGCAAGTCTATGGGGTCACACCACAGCTGTAATTGTGGGGCAGTAGTGGAGTAGGAGTATGCTATGTGCAGAGTGCAGAGTTCAGGAGTATGCTATGTGCAGAGTGCAGAGTTCAGGAGTATGCTATGTGCAGAGCGCAGAGTTCAGGAGTATGCTATGTGCAGAGCGCAGAGTTCAGGAGCATGCTATGTGCAGAGCGCAGAGTTCAGGAGCATGCTATGTGCAGAGCGCAGAGTTCAGGAGCATGCTATGTGCAGAGCGCAGAGTTCAGGAGCATGCTATGTGCAGAGCGCAGAGTTCAGGAGCATGCTATGTGCAGAGCGCAGAGTTCAGGAGCATGCTACGTGCAGAGTTCAGGAGCATGCTACGTGCAGAGTTCAGGAGCATGCTACGTGCAGAGTTCAGGAGCATGCTACGTGCAGAGTTCAGGAGTGTGCTACGTGCAGAGTTCAGGAGCACGCTACGTGCAGAGTTCAGGAGCACGCTACGTGCAGAGTTCAGGGGCACGCTACGTGCAGAGTTCAGGAGCACGCTACGTGCAGAGTTCAGGAGCACGCTGCGTGCAGAGTTCAGGAGCACGCTACGTGCAGAGTTCAGGGGCACGCTACGTGCAGAGTGCAGACTTTAGGGGTGCGCTATGCACTGTGTGCAACCCCAACACCCCCCCCCCCCCAAGCTTCTACACATCTTTGCTGTCTCCTACCTGGCCCGGTTGATGTACAGTACCTCCCTCTGTAGGCGGCTCTAATACCCGTGTAGTCGGCTCTAGTACCTCCCTGTGTAGGCGGCTCTTCCTCGCCCTGCAGGGAAATTGTTCTCCCTCTCACATTCTGGAGATCTCTCCCCGCTGTGAGTGCATGTAGGCATCTGTTAGCCTCTAAGGGCAAAGATATCCCTCGTGAACACAGAAGGCTTCTGTATTGTAAGTGACAGTGGGGAGCAGAGGGTGAGAGCCGGTGGTGGTGGAATGGAGGTCCGCCACATTCCAGCCGCAAAACTGGGTGCAACAGGCCACGTGACCGGGCCTGGCGTTCTGTATGTGGCCTGTGGGACTTGTGTTTGACATTTGTGCCTTCAGGGTTTCAATACATTTTTAATGTGTACAACCATTGTGCCTCCTTCCCGTGACCAATCGCTTCTCATTTTCATGTTGAATGAACAATCTCTTGGTTCTAGTCCATCGCACTGATTTCTGTATATTATATTCAGTACACGTCGTACTGTCCGGGTGTTATATGGAAGGATATAGAAAACAATAGGGAGTTACACCTCCTCCTTGTCCCCTCCGATCTGTTCATATACAGTCTGCGGTCTCTCTATAGGGAACGTTCGATTTCACGTTCCTTTTGATTGGAGAAGTAAATTACGTACTGCCAAGTCTCCCTTGTTTGTGGTCTGTATCCCGGCTCTGTTACAGCTTTCACCCCCTTAGAAAAAGGAAGGGGGTGGGGGGAGATCGTTATTGCGTGAGAACAATAAACGCCACCTTTTGAAAGTGAAGCCGCAAAGCGATTTAAGCGCTAATCGTGTATTTCTGAAAGCCGTGAAAAGGCACCGCTGCACCTGTCCTCCCCATCCTGACAGATCTAGTTAGCAGATTAGTCCATTGTGCGCAGAGAAAGTGTCAGATTATCCATAAACAGGATGTGAGCGCGGGCCCCCCGGCGATCGGGCTCCCGGCGATCGGGCGGGAGAGCTGTCATAACAGCGAGAATGTGTTTAGGTAAATATAAATAAGGACGATACGCCAAAAAACTGAGAAAAGAAAACCTCGGAATGACTCGGCTTAGTTTAGTGTCTGGTATGGCTGCAGTAAATACAATATCTGGGTAGAAAAAGATCAAAGATACAAATAAATGCAGCACTGTGTTCATTAAAGCAGATCTCCATACAAAATGAAGGAGATAGAAATAAGTCGCCTGATAAAAAAAAAAAAAAAAAATAGAAAAATGTATCCCCCAAATCATCCTTGCATCAATGGTTACATTTCATTTGCTCATTCCCTCTAGCGTTCTCAACAATTGTTACATTGTATCTCTTCTTGCACAGATCTATGTACTTCCTAGGCTCCTCTGCTCCTTCTAGTGGCCATAATGCGGCATTGTACTACTGGCCACAATTAAAATAACATTCGCTCCGGAGAGAAAATGGCCTTAACCACTTCTTCACGCAAATTGACGCATCTGTGCGTCGGTAGCTTGACAGCGAGCTGCCATAACCCCCAGGTATTTTCAGAAACGGCGTGCAGTTCTCTTTTAGGGTTAAAGTGGTCTCTGTGGCGGATTCGCCACAAGATCACTTTTATCTGGGGAGGGAGGGCCTCACCCCCCCAACGTGTCAACCCTCCCCCTCCTGCCACACTCTGGTAATCTCCGCCGCTTACCGGAGCCGTTGGTAGCGGCGGAGACGCACCTGTACTTCGGTACCTTGACAGCCAGCTGCCATAACCCCGGTATTTTCAGAAACAGCGTGCAGTTCTCTTTAGGATAAAAGTGGTCTCTGCGGCGGTTTCGCCACAAGATCACTTTTATCGGGGGAGAAAGGGGGGACCCTCCCACCACGTAACCCCCCCCCCCGCCACGCTCTGGTCATCTTAGTTGCTTACCGGAGCCATCGCAGCGGCGGAGATGATCGCATCTTTTCCCCTCTGAGTCTGGATGCTGAGGGAGGTTAAGATCGACCCCCCCCCCCGCACAGCTCCATAACATTAGATGGCGGAAGCGACGTCAAAATGCCACTTCCGCCAAATGGTTCCAGGCCCGGTTCACACCTATGCGAATTGGATGCGGCTTACACCGGATCCAATTCGCATGACCTGATCCTGATGTAAACCTGACCCGATCCTGATGTAAACCTGACCTGATCCTGATGTAAACCTGCCCTGATCCTGATGTAAACCTGACCTGATGTAAACCTGACCCGATCCTGATGTGTATCCTGATGTAAACCTGACCTGAAGAATGAAGGCAAAAGGGGATCAAAAACTGACGTGAAACGCTGCTACTTTGTCAATTAGCTGTGAAAACGGAGCTTCAATTCGCACAGCACATGTGAGAACATATCCAGTGAGCGGCAGTTGTATGGTGGAAAATGCCTTGAGGTCAGAGGTGAATGGGGCAGACTGGTTCCAGATGATAGAAAGGCAACAGTGTGTATATATATGTATTATACATTACAGGCATATATTATATTTTTATGCATATTGTGTATGTATGTGTGTGTGTGTGTGTGTGTGTATATATATATATCATATATATATATATATATATATATAATATCATTTTTTATTTATTTTTTGATAATAAATCGGTATATATTATATATACAGTTACATCAGTACATTGGCAGGGCATCCGAATTCCGAACTCGTATTGAATCCTTCCCCAGCAGTCATTCATTGTTAATATACAGATTACAACATTTAAATGATCCCTGGAGGTAGCTGACATTATGTATTATATACATAGACGCCCCACATCCATCCTCACTCCTGAGAACACATTAGCAATCCTTACACCTGCTGTACTTTGTAATCTTAATGCAAATAGCTTACATACAGTGTGTGTGTATATATATATATATATATATATAAGGTGTGTGACATCAGGGGACGTTGTGTTTTTTTTTTTTTTTTTATAAAGGAATTGACAAAAACTGCCTCCTGGCTATTTATTTTTGAAACTTTTTTTTTGGGCAAATGAGTAGGGGTACAATGTACCCCATACTCACATGGGGGGGGGGCATGGGATATGGGTGCCCTTTTGTTAAAGGAGGCTTGCAGATGCCGATAAGCCCCCCACCTGCAGACCCCCACAACCACAGTCTTAGGTTGTCAGGAAGAAGCCCTTGTCCCCATCAGCATGGGGACAAGGTGCTTTGGGGTGGGGGGGCCCATTTCCTGACCTGCCAGGCTGCATGCTCGGATTAGGGTCTGGTAGGGATTTTAGGGGGACCCCATGTCAGTTTTTTAAACCTTTTTGTATTGCTGGCAGTTTAAATGTCATTTTGTTTTCTTTATAAATGTCAGTTTTGCTGCGGCAGGTTCTATACATGGTACAGAGGCACCACGTTACAGGCAGACTAAGGGGACCCCCAGACACTATATGTAAAGGAATTTTTCGTTTTTATTGTTTCACTGTAAGCATCAATAAATCACTGCTCCTGTAAAAATGATCTTTTTTTAAAAAAAATGTTTTGCATTGGTGCATTGCCCCAGGGCAGTACCTGGACCCCCAGTTATGGCCAATAACTTGCATATAAGCCTTCAAAATGGGCAAACTTGATTTTTTTAAGTTTGGGTCCGATAGACTTTAATAGGGTTCGCGGTTCAGGTCCGAAGTATTGCGATGTTTGAGAGTTCTGGTGCGAACAGATGGGGGGGGGGGGGGGGTTTGGCCCATCTCTATTTTCTATAAGAAGTAATAAGAGCTCTGCTGACTCCCACTCAGTAGTAACCCCTGGCTCTGTTGATCCCCCTGCTCAGTAGTAACCCCCAGCTCTGCTTAATCTCCACTCAGTAGTAACCCCCAGCTCTGCTGATCCCCCCACTCAGTAGTAACCCCCAGCTCTGCTGACCCCCCCCACTCAGTAGTAGCCCCCAGCTCTGCTGATCCCCGCCTCAGTAGTAACCCCCAGCTCTGCTGATCCCCCGCTCAGTAGTAACCCCCAGCTCTGCTGATCCCCCGCTCAGTAGTAACCCCCAGCTCTGCTGATCCCCCCACTCAGTAGTAACCCCCAGCTCTGCTGATCCCCCCCACTCATTAGTAACACCCAGCTCTGCTTATCTCCCATTTTGTAGTAACCCCCAGCCCTGCTGATCCCCCCACTCAGTAGTAACCCCCAGCTCTGCTGATCCCCCCACTCAGTAGTAACCCCCAGCTCTGCTGATCCCCCCACTCAGTAGTAGCCCCCAGCTCTACTGATCCCCCCACTCGGTAGTAACCCCCAGCTCTACTGATCCCCCTCTCTCTCTCTCTTTCTCTCCCTCTCCGGTCCCCACTCACTTTTTTTTGTGACAGGGGGTTTTATTGGCATTCAGAGTTCTTCATTCAAAAGTGAGTCCATTGCCACATTTTGAAGCAAGTGTAAACAAGCCGGCTTAAGATTTTAGGGATCGGTCTGTCTGCTTCCACCTGTCTGACATGAAGTAGGTATGACACGGGGTGTGACGAGGGTTTATCTTCCATTTCTTCCCCTTCCCTGTCATCCGCGATGAACAGGCAGGTCGATTGTCCTGTGACAGTAAAACCTCTTCTGGCAGGAGGCCTGCGGCGCGATTGGCTGCTATCGGTAGGCTTTGCGTGCGTGGTGTGTGCATGCTGGGATTTGTTTGCATTCTTAAGCTGAAGGCATTTAGCAGAAACCATACAGCTGAATGCAATGTTATTATTACGCCGGATTACATGTAATGCAATCTATCTATCTGTTTATGCAAGCTCTCCGACATGTCCGTCATGGAGAGGAGATGGAGAAATCGCAGCCGCAGGGAAAGTCCAACCTTTTTTATTTGGATCACCCAGAGAAACCTGTGTTTGTGATGTGACATACACCATACATATGTGTCTAACTATATAATGATAAAGGTGCATTAAAGCGGTATTAAACCCAAAAGCAAACACTGAATATACTACGGCTTACCAGATCTTAGATGTGGTGGCTGCATTCGTTTTCTTTCTTTAGTCTTTCTTTCTTCTATTTTCATCTGGTGATCCGGCCAGTAAATCTGTTGCTTTTCAACAGACCCAGTTCTCCACCAGAATATATCAGTAACTCAGATGGGACAAACCATTTACCGCTGACAGAGGTCCTTTCCACCAAAGGAAAAAAAAAATGCTGTAACTGTAAAGTGTGAGCTGCAAGTTTCAATTTGTTGGTGTGTTCTGCCCCCCCCCCCCGGCTGTTGTCCAGAGGTGCCCCCTGTGCTCCTTCATCCAGAACGGGGGCGCTCTAATACAGGAGGTGTGTTACCAGTGGCGGCTGGGGCTCAGGGGCGGACTGACCATTCGGACACTCGGGCACTGCCCGAGGGCCCTGGGCCACTAGGGGGCCCCATCAGGGTTGCCAGCCTCAGTAAAACCAGGGACAGTATGTAACAATCAGTGTTTTTTTTTACATCTGTCTCTGAAATGTCCCTTACCGACATCCCTTTGGTCTAAAAATCCAGAGATTATAGCTGCCCCACCTCTCCAGTACCTTCTCAGCCAATAGAAACATGTCTGTGTATACTATGTGTACATGTATGTGTATACTGTGTGATTGTATACTGTGTGATTGTATACTGTGTGGCCCCATAATCTGTGATTGTCTGAGGGGCCCCATAATCTCCTATTGCCCGGGGGCCCCATGAGTTGTTAGTCCGCCCCTACTGGGGCTACATTTTTTTTTTGGGGCAAACAACCCCCCCCCCCCCCCCGGTCAGTCAGTCAAACCCTCCACCCCACATTCGCTCGGTCGGTCAAAATCCCCCCCCGTCGCTCAGTCGATCGACGAACCCCACGCTTACCCCATCTAGGTCGCAGGCCTGAGACTCCTCCTCGGCGGCCAATGCGGTCGCTTCTCCTCTCGACCAATTGGGGCTCAGGACCCACTTCCTGATTGGCCAGGAGGAGAATCAGGAAGTCAATAGCGAAAAAAAATTCGCTATTGTCACACAACTGGGTGGGCTCAGGGCGCAGTTCTCTGCGCCCCGTGCCCACCCTTTTTTGAAGCCAATTAAAAGCCTCCATCTCTAGTCATGTGCTTAAGAAAAAAAAAAACCCATTGGAATCCATGCGTCTGGTGCCCTGCATGTAGATTAGGGGACCAAAAATGTAAATGTATTTAATGTGATAGACCAACACAAAGTGACACATAATTGTGAAGTGGAAGGAAAATGATAAATGGTTTTCAAACTGTTTTACAAATAAATATGTGAAAAGTGTGGGGGGGTACATTTGTATGGCGCCCCCCTGAGTCAATACTTTGCAGAACCTCCTTTCTCTGCAATTACAGCTGCAAGTCTTTTTTGGGGATGTCTCTACCAGCTTTGCACATCTAGAGAGGGACATTTTTGCCCATTTTCTTTGCAAAATATCTCAAGCTCTGTCAGATGGGATGGAGAACTTCTGTGAACTGCAAGTCCTACCACAGATTCTCAATGGGATTTAGGTCTGGACTGTGACTGGGCCATTCTAACACATGAATATGCTTTGATGTAAACCATTCCATTGTAGCTCTGGTTGTATGTTTCGGGTCGTTGTCCTGCTGGAAGGTGAACCTCCGCCCCAGTCTCAAGTCTTTTGCAGACTCTAACAGGTTTTCTTCTAAGATTGCCCTGTATTTGGCCCCATCCACCTTCCCATCAACTCTGACCAGCTTCCCAGTCCCTGCTGAAGAAAAGCATCCCCACCACATGATGCTGCCCCCACCATGTTTCACAGTGGGGATGGTGTGTTCAGGATGATGTGCAGTGTTAGTTTTTCACCACACATAGAGCTTTGCTTTTAGACCAAAAAGTTACATTTTGGTTGCATCTGACCAGAGCACCTTCTTCCACATGTTTGCTGTGTCCCCCACATGGCTTCTCACAAACTGCAACTGGGACTTCTTATGATTTTCTTTCATCAATGTCTTTCTTCTTGTCACTCTTCCATAAAGGTCAGATTTGTGGAGAGCACGACTAATAGTTGTCCTGTGGACAGATTCTCCCACCTGAGCTGTGGATCTCTGCAGCTCCTCCAGAGTTACCATGGGCCTCTTGGCTGCTTCTCTGATGAATGTTCTCCTTGCCCGGCCGGTCAGTTTAGGTGGACGGCCATGTCTTGGTAGGTTTGCAGTTGTGCCATACTCTTTCCATTTATGGTTGATGGATTGAACGGAGCTCCGTGAGATGTTCAAAGCATGGGAGATTTTTTTATAACCTAACCCTGCTTTATACTTCTCCACAACTTTATCCCTGACCTGTCTGGTGTGTTCCTTGGCCTTCATGATGCTGCTTGCTCACTAAGGTTCTCTAACAAACAGGGGCTTCACAGAACAGCTGTATTTATACAGAGATTACATTACACACAGGTGGACTCTATTTACTAATTTGGTGACTTCTGAAGGCAATTGGTTCCACTCGATTTTAGTTAGGGGTATCAGAGTAAAAGGGGACTGAATACAAATGCACCCCCCCCCACACTTTTCATACTTTTTTGTAAAAAAATGTTGAAAACCATTTATCCTTTTCCTTCCACTTCTCAATTATGTGTCACTTTGTGTTGGTCCATCACATAAAATCCCAATAAAATACAATTGTGTTTTTGGTTGCAACATGAAAAAAATTTGAAAAAATTCAAGGGTATGAATACTTTTTCAAGGCACTGTAAGTGTCCCTATACTAAAAGTCAGTAGCTACAGTATTTATAACTGCTGGCTATTATTTATTTTTTTTTTTGGGGGGGGGGGGGGGGGGGGGGGGGCTGAAGCTCCTCTCTTTAATGTCATTTCAAAAGTCATTCAGTTAGGATTTCCATCTATAAAAACACTGCATGGGAACAGTAGGAACATTCATGTGACTTGGAGAAGAGTCTTGTAGAAGGACTGTCCTTTGTAAAGTCCTCGCTGTGAGCTATGAGTAATCCCAAATGTCATCAGCGACGTGTAGGACCCCATTGACATGCTGATCCCACCATCAGGGTGATGCCAGTGTGCCGACCCTGGTAGTGCGGAACTCTCAGAGGGGACATTGAGTGTGGTCACCATCCATGGTGGGTTCTATCATAGCTATTATAAATCGGGAATGTCTCCGGGACCTCTCAGAAGGTCTCTCTCCCCTCCTGGAGGTCTCTCTCCCCTCTTGGAGGTCTCGCTCCCCTCCTGGAGGTCTCTCTCCCCTCTTGGAGGTCTCTCTCCCCTCTTGGAGGTCTCTCTCCCCTCCTGGAGGTCTCTCTCCCCTCTTGAAGGTCTCTCTCCCCTCTTGAAGGTCTCTCTCCCCTCTTGAAGGTCTCTCTCCCCTCCTGGAGGTCTCTCTCCCCTCCTGGAGGTCTCTCTCCCCTCCTGGAGGTCTCTCTCCCCTCTTGGAGGTCTCTCTCCCCTCCTGGAGGTCTCTCTCCCCTCTGTACCCTTCAGTTACAGGCACGTATCCCCCCCGTCCACCCTTCCCAGCAGCTGCACTCAGGATAGGACATCTCCTTCACTATTTTTGTGTGCCTGCGGTCTATTTATACTTTCATTCTATTGATCTCGGTGTGGCACAGGACACAGAGGAGGGGAAATGAGCTCCTCGCCCTCATCCTACACTCCTTTATTTATTATTTACATGCATCTAATGGATTTGGTACCTTTCCAAGCTGCTTTGGTGAAAGCAAAGTTCCTATGCGCCTATTCCTGAAGAACTACAAGAACCAGCATGCTGTTGTTGCACTAAGGACCGTAAAAGAAAACCCTGTCGCCAGACCATTCATTTCAACAGCACTGATCGCGTCAGAATATTTTATGCACGTTGGTAACCTGTAAGGTCACATTGCATGGTGATCTGCAGGGGATCATTCTTTTCAGAGGCAGTTTAGAGCTGGTTTAACCACTTGCCGCCCGCCATATAGCAATATGACGTTGCCAGGATATCAAGCCGCTGCATGCCCCCGGGGGGCGCGCATTGCAGCGATCGTTGTTTTTGATAGTCTGTGATCAGCCGTGTCCAATCACAGGAAGAGCTGTTGATCTATTAGACTCAAGTAGAGGAGAGACGACCGGCTGCTCCTCTAACAGGGGGGGGTGGTCTGTGCTGATTGGTTACCGGCTCAGCCCCCCCCCCCCCCTGAGGATGCCCACACTGGACCACCAGAGATGCCCACCACTAGTCACAACCAGGTATGCCACCCATGGCCACCAGGGATGACAATCAGTGCCCACAATGGATGCAATCAGTGCCCACAATGGATGCCAATCAGTGCCCACAATGGATGCCAATCAGTGCCCACAATAATACCTGCCAATCAGTGATGCCCATCAGTACCATCCATTAGTGTACATCAGTGCTACCTATCAGTGCCCATCCATGCCCATCAGTGCCACCTATCAGTGCCCATCCGTGCCGCCTATCAGGGCCCCATCAGTGCCGCATATTAGTGGCCATCAGTGCCACCTCAGGGCCCATTCGTGCCCATCCGTGCCGCCTATTAGTGCCGCATATCATTGCCACCTATCAGTGCCCCATCAGTGCCGCATATTAGTGGCCATCAGTGCCGCCTTATCAATGCCCATCAGTGCAGCCCCATCAGTAAAGGAGAAAACGTACTTAATTACAAAGTCTTGTAACAGAAACAAAAAGAAAAAATTTCGTTTTTTTTATATGTTTAGCAAAAAATAAAAATCCCGGAGGTGATCAAATACCACCAAAATAAAGCTCTGCAGGGTTCAGGGGTGTGCTGTGTACAGAGTGCAGGGTTCAGGGGTACAATGTGTACAGAGTTCAGGAGTACGCTGTGTACAGGGTGCAGGGTTCAGGGGTACGCTGTGTACAGAGTTCAGGAGTACGCTGTGTACAGGGTGCAGGGTTCAGGGGTACAATGTGTACAGAGTTAAGGAGTACGCTGTGTACAGGGTGCAGGGTTCAGGGGTACGCTGTGTACAGAGTTCAGGAGTACGCTGTGTACAGGGTGCAGGGTTCAGGGGTACGATGTGTACAGAGTTCAGGAGTACGCTGTGTACAGGGTGCAGGGTTCAGGGGTACGATGTGTACAGAGTTCAGGAGTACGCTGTGTACAGGGTGCAGGGTTCAGGGGTATGCTGTGTACAGAGTTCAGGAGTACGCTGTGTACAGGGTACAGGGTTCAGGGGTACGCTGTGTACAGAGTTCAGGAGTACGTTGTGTACAGGGTGCAGGGTTCAGGGGTACGCTGTGTACAGAGTTCAGGAGTACGCTGTGCACAGGGTGCAGGGTTCAGGAGTACGCTGTGTACAGAGTGCAGGGTTCAGGGGTATACTATGCACAGTGCACAACCCCAACCATGCCCCCACCCCAAGCTTCTACACATCTCTCTCTCCTACCTGGCCTGGTTCTACTGTAATACCTCCCTTTGCAGGTGACTCTACTAGTCATGTATTTAGCTGTAGCACCTCCTGTGTAGCTGGCTCTGCCTTGCCTTGCAGGGAGATCATTCTCTGTGTTTACAAGTGACAGTGGGGAGAGGAGAACGAGAGCTAGAGGTGGCAGAATGGAATTCCACCACCTTCCAGCTGCAAAACTGGTTGTGAGGGCCACATGACAAGTCCTCGATTCGACCTGCGAGCCTCGTGTTTGACATATGTGGTCTATGGACACACACAGCGCTGCTCAGGCTCGATCCTGCACAGGTGCCCCCATTGCAAGCGGCTTGCGTTGAGGGGGCACTCGACATGGGGGAGGAGCCAGGAGCGCCAGTTGGGGGACCCCAAAAGAAGAGGATTGGGACTGCTCTATGCAAAATCATTACACAGAGCAGGTAAGTATGATTTGTTTATTATTAAAAAAATAAAAAAAATAATTACATTTACAATCACTTGAAGTGAGAATGTTTTCTCGTTGGTCGCGTAGATGGAGGTTCTGAAGTTACAGCGCTATTTTTCAGCCAGGAATGTGTTGGCATGTCCTGTTATCCTGGTCTTGCAGCTGTTGAATAAATAGAGATAGGACACAAGAAAACATTTGGGTTGTCATGCTATTGTTACAAAACAATACGCAATATCGGGGGGGAAACGTACTTTTTCTCCAGATATTTTTTTAATGTAATTTGCGCCTCTTGCGCCGTTGTGTTTAAACATCTCCGAGCGAAACACCAAATTCTGTACTAAACCAGAATAAGCGAATACTAAAATCTGCATTCCTGTAGCTGGACGTACATTTTGGCAAAGACGTCAACCATCATATTTTCAACTACCAAATGGGCCATATTTATGGACATTTATAAAGTAAGGGAGACAGGGCCGTCTTTAATATTGATTGGACCCCGGGCAAACATTTTCTTGGGCCCCCCTCTTCCACGCAATTTCGCTCTCCAAATGCATTGAGACATACAATAAATAGCAGCTAGACTCAAAATCAGTTTACGGAATTAGATCAGTCGGCGATTGCGATTGGTTGCCAGAGGTTACAGTGCATTATTACCGCTCACTGAATGGCTGCTAGAGGTTACAGCACACATTATGGCTCACTGTTATTTTCTAGAGGTTACAGCACATGACTTTTGCTTGTTGATTGGTTGCTAGAGATTACTGTACATAAATACTGCTCACTGATTGAGTGCTAGAGGCTACTGAACATCTATACCACTCACTAATTGGTTGTTTGAAGTTACTACACATTATTACTGCTCACTGATTGGTTGCAAGAGGTTAGTGCACAGCATTACAGCTCACTTATTGGTTTCTAAAGGTTCCAGCACATCATCACCTCACTGCCTTCCTGCATAGTCGCATGCAACGAAATTCAGAAGGTGTGGCACCGTGTTATTTTGAAGAAGGGTTCCACCTCCAATTTGCTTAAATTTGCAGAACAGGCTGATGTTAGGCTTAATGACCACAGTTGTAGGCAGCATTCAGCAGAAGTGATGGTGGATGTGAACTCAGGGGGACATGATATACATATGAATGCCACCTCTATTTACATATCAATGCCGTAGTCCATGACTATTGACAGAAAGCTGGGCAGCAGCAGCAGAAGTTTACACTGAGATATCAGGACACACCACGGGACTAAAACTTCAAGGGAATTTAAACTGGCATAGCTGGCAAGTATGAGGCAGCTGCTTTGGGCCCCACTACAATGATGGGGCCCAGGGCAGCTGCCCCTTTTGCCCTGCCTTAAAAACGGTCCTGAAGGGAGATATGGAAGGGAAGCATTTTTCAGAGGGTGCTTATTGTTTTATGCATTAAATTTTTATAAATGGTGAATTTTTTGCAAATCACAAACATTGCCCCGTTTTCTGCTTGCCCTCATTTCATAAACACACTCCCCTGATTTAATGAAGTTCTGTGCATTATATAGTAAGCCCCTATGTCATCTTTTTTGGCCCCACTCGAGCTGCAGTACGTTCCGTGACTCATCGTTGCGCTGCTGACACATCCTCTCATAGCTTTGCAATGTGTACAACATGATAGTGTTGGCACCGTAAAGTCGTTTGGGATGGGTGTTTTGATGCCATTAAGTTCTTCTCACCTCCACCCCCTAAAGCACAGTGTGAATCAGGCAGCCCCAAGCTTCCCAGAGGGGATAAATTTATCTAAAGTCTCTGATGGTAAATCCCGGAGAGAGAGAGGGTGTGGTGCCGTGGCTTGCAGAGAAACAACAAATGACAGAACACTATGGAACACTGGCAGCTATACATACGCTGGCTCTGCTCCTTTGGTGTAGCGAGGATCATTTTTGGGAAGAGAGTTCACTTTTATTAGGATAACCAAAGCCACACATAGACTTCATGGGGTAGTTGGACCTGCAGTCACAATCCAAACTCTTCCAAGTAGCATACATGGACATTCGGCATGTTTGGTTTGGCAAAACACTTGAGGTTATGCCTATGGGGAGGGGTAGTAAAGGTACAGCAAGCAGTGATGGTGCTCACTTTATCTCCACAGGTATTAGTCAAGGATTTGCAACCTGTCCATTTACTTTCTTGCTCATTGACAGAGTAGATCTGGCCAAGATCTACCCTGATTGGATTGTTAACCATAACTAATAAGATCATCTAACCTGTACAATTGTTTTCTCACCAATGCTTGTCCACTCGGATCTGTTTTAACAGCTGTCCATAGACATCATAGAGCATAGTGTTCTGACTTGGCCAGGAACTATCATGATCGTACTGGACAAAGTTGTCCAACCTGTACAATTTCTTTCTCACCAAGGCCTGCCCACCCTGATCTGTCTGCAGCTGTCAATAGACATTGTATAGTGTTCTGTCCCGACCAGGATCCATCCTGATTGGAATGGTAATTGCATAGGTCAAGGTTGTCCAAGTCTCCAAGCCTCACCAAGACTTGTCCACCCTGGTCTGTCGTCAGTTGTCCAAAGACATTGTATATTGTTCTATCCTGACCAGGAGCCATCCTGATTGAATTGGTAATTGCATAGGTCATGGTTGTCCAAGCTGTACATATATTTTTTCACTGAGACCCGTCCCTCCCATATAGAGTTCTGACCTGATGGGGGCCTATCCTGATTGGATTGGTAATTGTATAGGTCAAGGTAGTCCAAGTCTTACCAAGACTTGTCTGCCCCATATAGTGTTCTGACCTAGCCATGATCTCTCCTGGTTGGATCTTCAAACATAATTGTCATTGTGGTCTAACCTGTACAGTTCCTTTCCCACCAAGGCTTGTCCACCTTGATTTGACTGCAGCTGTTTATAGACAATTAGACATCATATAGTGGTCTGTCCTGATGGGGGTCTATCCTGGTTGGATTGGTAATTGTATAGGTCAAGGTAGTCCAAGTCTAGTGTTCTGACCTGGCCATGATCTCTCTTGGTTGGATGTTTGAACATAATTGTCATGGTGGTCTAACCTACACAGTTCCTTCCTCACCGAACCTGTCCACTCTGATCTGTCTGCAGTTGTCAATAGACATTGTATAGTGTTCGGTCCTGACCAGGATCCATCCTGATTGGAATGGTAATTGCAAAGGTCATGGTTGTCCAAGCTGTACATATACTTTTTCACCGAAACCCGTCCCTCCCATATAGAGTTCTGACCTGATGGGGGTCTATTCTGATTGGATTGGTAATTGTATAGATTAAGGTAGTCCAAGTCTTATCAAGACTTGTCCACCCCATATAGTGTTCTGACCTAGCCATGATCTCTCCTGGTTGGATCTTCAAACATAATTGTCATGGTGGTCTAACCTGTACAGATCCTTTCCCACCAAGGCGTGTCCACCTTGATTTGACTGCAGCTGTTTATAAACAATTAGACATCGTATAGTGTTCTGTCCTGATGGGGGTCTATCCTGATTGGATTGGTAATTGTATAGGTCAAGGTAGTCCAAGTCTCACCAAGACTTGTCCGCCCCCATATAGTGTTCTGAGCTGGCCATGATCTCTCTTGGTTGGATGTTTGAACTTAATTGTCATGGTGGTCTAACCTATACCGCTGCTTTCTCACCAAGACCTGTCCACTCTGATCTGTCTGCCATTGTCAATAGACATTGTATAGTGTTTGGTCCTGACCAGGATCTATCCTGATTGGATTGGTAATTGTATAGGTCAAGCTGTACGATTATTTTTTGACCAAGACTTGTCCATCCTATATACTGTAGTGTTCTGACTTGGCCATGATCTCCCCTGATTTGATCTTCAATCAAGGTGGTCTAACCCAGTGGTTCTCAACCTCAGTCCTCAAGTACCCCCACAGGCCATGTTTTCAGGTTTTCCTTTATCTATCACAGGTGCTTTAATTCGGAGTCAATGGCTTGGTATTTTGGGCAGCTATTTTAGCTAAGAAAATTTCCCAAAACATGGCCTTTTGGGGGAACCTGAGGACCTAGGTTGAGAACCACTGGTCTAACCTATATAGTTCCTTTCCCACCAAGGCTTATCCACCCTGATCTGTCTGCAGCTGTTCAACGACCTCATACCAGATTTTGACCTGGCCAGGATCTACCTCGATCATTCCATGTCCATGGACATCTTAAAGGTATACTCCAAGTTGGAAATTAAACTGTGACATACAGTGCACACACCCTACAAACAGTAGAGATGTCCACTTTATCTTTACATGTATCACTCAAGGTTTTCTAGCTTGTCCAATTACTTTCTTGCTGAAAGGTATCTGCCCATAGACAGGTTAGATGTGACAAGGATCTACACTGACAGCAATCATCCGTTATCGAAATGTTAAAAATCAAACCTTGAGGAAGTATAGTGTACTACCTGCTCAGGGCTTTGGTTTTCATCCAGACATACCTGCAGTGCAGCAGTCCATCTTTTGTTAATGACCTGGGGGTCTAAGAACCCCTCTTTCTTGAAAACTTGATGTAAAAATAGAATTGTCAGTACTAGATAATTTCTCACAGCCCAACAGAGACTATGTCCTGTGTGGAAGTTTGAATTAATTGGTGATGCAAAGAGAGGCTTCAGGACATGCAGTACAGCTGCAGTGGATTACTTTGATTTTAGCACGTTTTACAATGTTTGCTGGATAGCATCAGTAATTTATTGATTTGTTTTATTTGTTTGGATTTGGACCCATTCCATTGTTTGCTTACCAGCCTCTTCTCTTCTGCTGCCAAATAACAATTAAAAAGGTGGCATTCAAGAACTGACCTTTCACCCATTTTCTGTAGCCTAATGTTTTCTGTTTATTGACCTACCTTCCTCTGCTTTCCTTTTTATCTTATTTCTTCTCTCACTCACTCTGCACTTGTCTAGTATTCTCATTCTTTTTATCATTTTTTTTCTGCTTCCCTTTCCTATTACTTTCCTGTCTTTCTTTGCCCTTCCCCACTTCATATCCCTAATTTCCTTCTCAGTTAATGGAGATATAGAAGAGTAATGTCAGAAGGAAACTAAGTGGTCCATCTAATTCAGGGTTTCCCAACTAGGGTTCCTCCAGAGGTTTCCAAAGTTCTGTGAGCAATATCTACCTCTCAGATAAGTTCTCACGGACACCATTGATCTTTTTAGCTATCTGTATGGGAGTAATTATATCCAATGACCACAAGTGTAATGCCGCGTACACACGGTCAGACTTTTCAACGGACTTGGTCCGACAGTCTTTTCGACTGACTTTGCAGCGGAGGTCCGCCGGACTTTCAAGCAAACTGACTTGCCCACACACGATCACTCCAAAAGTCCGACGGATTCGAATGTGATGACGTACGACCGGACTAGAATACGGAAGTTCATAGCCAGTAGCCAATAGCTGCCCTAGCGTCGGTTTTCGTCTGTCGGACTAGCACATAGACGACCGGATTTTTCGACCGGACTCGAGTCCGTCGAAAAGATTTGAAACATGTTTTATTTATAGGTCCGTCTGAATTTTGGGAAAGAAAAGTCCGCTGGAGCCCACACACGATCGAATTGTCCGACGGATTCCGGTCGAAAAGTCTGATCGTGTGTACGTGGCATTAGGAGTATTTTCCCCAGTGACCCTCACGCTAATGTATCATGAGTTGTAGATATAGAGATTTTTAGC
This sequence comes from Lithobates sylvaticus, assembly GCA_028564925.1. Taxonomy (NCBI): domain Eukaryota; kingdom Metazoa; phylum Chordata; class Amphibia; order Anura; family Ranidae; genus Lithobates; species Lithobates sylvaticus. Next base: position 19,638,472 of record CM053031.1, read on the forward strand.
AGGGGTTCCCTGAGTCCAGAAAATGATTTCAAGTGTTAAACAAGTTCTTGAAAAAGTTGAGAAAGGCTGATCTAATTTATGTAGAATAATTGTTGTGATTATAAGACCGGTGGGAACTCTGCACATTTAATTATATCAGTATGTTGTTATCTCTGTTTAATACTTTGTATCTATTTTATTGAAAAGATTTGTGCAAGAACTGGGTTTACATACAAGGAACGAGAACATTTCTGCATCTAAATAAGGAGACTGTGTTTTGTAGATAACTGGCTAATATGAGTGTAGCACTGACCCCCGAAGGAGCTGCTGATTTTATTGGGCTTACCGTTACCTTCTTTACCTCGTCTCCGTCTAGGGGTTCCCTTGGTAGATGGCCCAAAGAATTGCAGAAACTGACACTGAATCTTCCTTTTGGGTTATTTATTTAAACGATAACACAGTCTCTTAATCAGGGTAGAGGGTTTAGGAGGAAAGTTCAGGTCATTTTGGAACTGCAAGAATAGGAAGTCTCTTATAGAAGAAATCCAGAGAATAACCGTTTCACAGCTGGATTCCTACAACCCCCGAATAGACCTCCTCTCACTAGGCCTAGCAGCCGGCAAGGTGTTGGGTAAAGAAAAGTCTCTGCCACAGACTTGAATGTAGAACACTTGAAGAAAAGTCTCTGCCACAGACTTGAATGTAACTGAGGGACATAAACAAATTTAGAGAGCTATCATACGGTACCAGTATCTCTCAGCCAGTCCAGCGATACCGTATGAGTGTAAATCCATAAAGTGTCCTTCAACTGAGCCTCCAGGCCCCTTCAGAGAAACCTGCCTTGTGCATGGCCTTCTCCTGAAGAATCCTCCCCTGGATGCTCCTCCAGTTGCTGGGCCTCTCCTTAGATGAGACGGCACCGGACCACCCTTGAATGATTAGGCCCCGATATCCATTCAGGCCTGTCCCTGCAGTTGCTTCGCCTCGGGCTATCCAGCCCCGAGACTTGGAATTGCATGGATCCGCACCCCAGGCCAGGAGGGCCGTGAGGGCTGGTCAGGACCAAACAGACAGAAGATATCTTCTGGACCGGAACCCCGAAGCACGTGATCTCAGTACCTTAAATACCCCCTCCCAGATTGCACAGCAGGATAAACACTCCCAATGGCCTGGTTCAGAGAGAAAGAATGGCATCCAATACACCCAGATAAACTGCGTTCTCATACTTCCCGATGGTGACAGCGACACCTGCAGCCAAGTAGAACTCAGTGCAATCCAGCTAGACTGATACTGAAATCATAATTTAACAAAATGAGCCCTAAAACCCAACTGCGGTTTCAGGAATATTAATCTTCAAAAACACATAGCGTATGCTCATCAGGAGCCAGCGCTACATGAGCAAAAGACATTTACAATAAAATATTACAAATCATGATAGCCAGGGCCTCGAAAAAGCATTCTGTTTCGTTCATGGAGGTGAAGAACACCTTGACCATGATCCTACATGATTTCCACTCTAAGTTCCTCAAAGTGTGGGCTCCATGGTGGTCTTCCCACCCTGCATCTGACCAGCTTGGGTAATCCTTACTTTCCCTTGAAGATTTTCAATTTTTTTCTCTAGTGATAATTGTAGAAACCCAACAGGGGTTCTTAGTGCTTAATCCAAAATGAAAAAAAGTTTATGCTGACCATAAACTCCAGAGAGGTTGGGTAAGAAAGCCAATTTGGCAAGGCAAGAAAGATGATGCAACCTCTAAAATTAAGAGGAAAAAATAATCCCCTCTTTTAGTTAGATATTGATATTTTCCAACATTTAAATGGGATTTTTCTTGTAAACAAGTTAACATTTCCAGTGAAGTTTAATTGGACATTGAAGAAGGAAATAACTTGCACCATTGGGACCTCTCTCTATAGATAACAGCCCATCGCCGCGTGAGTCAGAGTTCTGTTTGCGGAGATAGCTGATAATTGATCACCATATGTTTGTATACCACGTTCCAAAACTCCATTATCTGTTCCATTAAAACAAGATGTTGTTGAAGTCACAAGCTAATATTGGGAGGCTAAAGTGCTTGGATCGGGGACAAGCTCCTGTGGGATTGGAGTGATGGCGTTTAAATTAAAAATGAAATTAGATTTACAGCCTGAGTTTTGTTTTGATGAAGAATTGTAATGCCTTTGTTCTGCAATAAGAATTGATATTTGAGCTGAAGCCTAGGCTCGGCGGTTTTTAGATAGGAGCCATTTCGGCTCTCGCTAGATCCTATGGATATTATAATGGATTTTAGGTAAACCAAACCGTAGACAGATAGATATTAATGTGTCCCCATATGGAGATATGTTCGAGCACTAAAGTGATAATGATTTTTTTTTTGTTTTTTTTTTTTTGCAGAAGTTGGACACACCCAAGGTCCTTTAGATGGAAGCTTGTACGCCAAAGTTAAGAAAAAAGACTCAACAAACGGGAGCACGAGCACAGTAAATGCCGCGGTCATCCCTCTATCTGCTGCCCCCAATCACATTGAACACACCTTGTCTGTGAGCAGCGACTCCGGCAATTCAACCGCTTCGACAAAAACAGACAAAACTGATGAACAAGTGGCTAATGCAGCCTCCAACCAAGGGTTGACACCTGAGGAAAAGAAAGAGCTTGAACGCCTTCTCAGTGGCTTTGGACTGGACACTGACGCACAGATGCACAACTTAAACCCGGGAACTTCAGTAACCGGAGCCATGTTGCATGTGGTCCCAGCGCAGGTTCATGTCAATGGAGATAGCCTGTCCCCACCAGTGGAAAGGGAGACCGATATTTTGGATGATGACTTGCCCAATCACGATGGACATAGTGTTGGCAGCTTGGGTACACTGTCATCCTTTGATGGTACTCCCAATGTAAGTGAGACTGGCTATCAGGAGTCTTCTCCTATGAGCATGTCATTAACCAATGGGCCAACGACCCTTAACGGCATAGAGAAGCTGCAAAAACATGGCTATCTTGGTAAGGAAACAATGATCAATGGCATGTATCCATACAACAACCAGAACATAACAAAAAGTACAACTATCCCACTGTCTCGAGATATGGGCAGTCAAATGAGGCCATCTGTATCTGCCCAGGACAGTCTGTCTTCCTACCAGGTCAGCCAGCCAACAATGTCCAATTGGGCACAACCTCAGTCTGCAATGACACAAAAGCACTTATATTATTATGACCCCAATGGGATGTACCGGTCTCAGTCCTTCACAGCTGCAGAACCGGTAAAATACGACCCCAGTTCACAGTTGCCTGCAGCACCAGCTCGGAGCGGAAGCAGCAGGGAGGCGGTCCAGCGGGGTCTCAACTCTTGGCAACAGGGTGGAAGTCGCCCACCATCCCGTCAGCAGGATTCTGTAACCGAGAGTCAATTTAGCAGCCCGGGTCTGCAACCAAGCACTTTTCAGACTGTTCCCCAAAGCCACAGTATCCCTGAATTCCCCAATATGGCCTCCCAGAAGGAGATTGAGCAGTCGATTGAAGCACTTAATATGCTAATGTTGGACCTGGACCCTTCCTTTTCACAGATGCACAAGTCCCAGAGTGTCCCTGTTGCTCCAAGAGAGGACAGAATAATGCCAGTTACAGGGTCACACTCTGCTCAACCTGCTCTGGCAGCCTATAGCTACCAGTCTTATCCTTCCTTCCCTCAGGTGGCACCTGAAAGACCAAGCAATTCGTATGCTGTCACACCAACTGGCACCCTCCCCGCCACCTCATTTAGCCAGCCTCATACGCCTATTGAGCAAAGTCCAAAAGCATATTCCTCTGGAATGTATGAGCCACCACGACCCCTGGAGGCGGCCAGACCTCTAAATGAATACCGAGAGCCCTACTCTGGATCTTATTCTCCATATGGTTATCAAACCCAACAACCTCAATCAGCCTTGGTCAGAAGTTACAGCTACGGAACGCCCACCGGCACCTCCAATATCCCACCGTTGTCTGCTTTTATACAAAGCCCTCAGTCATCTGCTGTAACTTCCCCAGTCCTCGCTCCGGTCAATGCCCAACCCCAGCAACCTATCAGAGATGCCTCGGAGGATGAGCAATATAACCTGGAAGGACTTGTCGCTCAAAGAGTTGCAGGTAAGAAACATATCTTTTGCTTTTGCACTTGGCAGAGACCAAATCCTGCCAAAAAAAACACAATAAAAGATTGTTTAACCAGCATGGGAACCCTTAATACTGTCTACTTCTGATTTTCACCAGGTAGCCATGCTTTATGATGACTCCATTTTATTAATAAAGCTTTTTTTTCCCCAGCGAAATAATTTATATAATCAAAAGACAGAGTTCTGATCTGTTACTATATTTTTTTGGTGAACATATTTGTTTTCATCCAGGTACAAATTGTTTAGGAGTTGGTTGTGGTGAAGATTGGTGGTCTTCACCGTTAGGATGACCGGTATGTTAAGCCCTACTTGTCCTTACACAAACCCTCTCCATCATTTTGTAGTAACTGGCCTCGTTTGTCATTTAAACATTGTTATGGTTACGGAGTGCCCAGGGTAAATATTTGCATGGTTGGTATACAAAAAATGTGGTCATTACAGGCCGTGTTTGGAATCCATTGACCACAGACAGAGTGTGGCCAACCTCACATTCCTCCCGGCTTGTTGCTGGACTCTCTTCCTCCTGGTGGAACACATGAGTCTACAGCTCGGTAAACTCAATTTTTCACACATGTTTAGGGACCCTTCAGTACTTAAAGGATAGCTGGCCTTATGGTTACTGGTAGATACAACACGGGACACATTTAGTGTTGGCTTTTCAGAGGGTGAAACAAGCCTTGAAATAATTACTTTATGTCTTTTTCTGTTTTTGGCAAAGCTTCGTGTATTACAAAAATTTTGTTCACAATTTATTACCGTATATACTCGACTATAAGCCGAGTTTTTCAGCACATTTTTTTACTCATACTCACATACTCGAGTCGAGCACTTTTCTGCAGCAAAAAAAAAAAATTCTGACCCGACTTTGGGGCCCCGTATCTCGGGGCCACTTGGGTCTAGGTGTGCCAACCCAGTGGACCTAGCACTATAACATATCCAAATTTGGGGTTCCTAGCACTAAGTGTCCCCGAGATACAGGGCCCCAAAGTCGGTTCAGAAAATGTCATTCTCTGCTGCAGAAAAGTGCTTGAGATTTTCTGACCTGAATTTGGGGCCCCATATCTCGGGGACCAAATGTTGTATTCCAACCCAGTGGAATTAGCACTACAACATATCTAAAGATGGGGTTCCTAGCACTAAGTGACCCTGAGATACAGGGCCCCAAATCGGTCAACTGTGTCCATCTGCATGGGCACAGTGAGGCTGCAAATGGGCATCGTTGACCCTCTTTTCCACTTACAGTAGCTGCGCATTTCTCACCCTAGGCTTATACTCGAGTCAATAAGTTTTCCCAGTTGTTTGTGGTAAAATTAGGTGCCTCGGCTTATATTCGGGTCGGCCTATACTCGAGTATATACGGTACCTTTTGTACTTTTAGTGCACTAATGTGACTTATTAAAAGCCAACAAATACCTTTATTTAGGACAGTGGTCTCAAAACTGCAGCCTGCGGGCAGGATGTGGCCCTTTGCTTGCCTTTTATCTGGTCCTTGGGCACAATTCCATACACTAACAACGATGATGGGGCACCATTTGCCCCAAGAGACATCAATGATAGGACTCTATTCCTCCCTTGAATACCTACATTGAAGGATTATTCCTCCAACTAAAATAAAAGGATGGGAAATGTTTTCCTCCCACCGGACAAAAAGGAACCCCCCTTAAAGCCTGAAGGACTTAATGGTGCGCTATGTACAGAGTGCAGTTCCAGGGGTGCCTTATGCACAGAGTGCATAGTTCAGGGATGCACTATGTACAGAGTGCAGGGCTTAGCGGTGCGTTATGTACAGAGTGCAGGGTCCAGGAGTGTGTTATGTACAGAGTGCAGAGTTCAGGGATGCGCTATGTACAGACTGGAGTATTTAAAGCGGAGTTGCACCCAAAAATGGAACTTCCACTTTTCGGATTTCCCATCCGGTGTCACATTTGGCACCTTGCAGGGGGGAGGGGGGAGCAGATACCTGTCTAATACAGGTATTTTGCTCCCACTTCCGAGCATAGATACCCGAGCCACCCATGGGTATCTGCGCCACTTCCGATGCCTTCTCCGTCCCCCCCTGCTGTCTTCTGGGAGACACACAGGTCCCAGAAGACAGCAGGGACCAGTGGAATCGTACAGGGCGAGTCGCGCAGTAGGAAACCAGGAAGTGAAGACGTAAGGCTTCACTTCCTGATTCCCTTACTGAAGATGGCGGCGGCAGCAGCACCCGAGAGCCGAGGGATAGATCGGAAAAGTAAGTGGCCTTATTTTAAAAGTCAGCGGCTGCAGTATTTGTAGCTGCTGACTTTTAAAAAATAAATAAAATTTGGCGGAACTCCGCTTTAAGGCTGTGCTCTGTACAGAGTGCATTGTTCAGGAGTGTGTTATGTGCGTACAGAGTGCAGGGCTTAGCGGTGCGTTATGTACAGAGTGCAGGGTCCAGGAGTGTGTTATGTACAGAGTGCAGAGTTCAGGGATGCGCTATGTACAGACTGGAGTATTTAAAGCGGAGTTGCACCCAAAAATGGAACTTCCACTTTTCGGATCCCCCATCCGGTGTCACATTTGGCACCTTGCAGGGGGGAGGGGGGAGCAGATACCTGTCTAATACAGGTATTTTGCTCCCACTTCTGGGCATAGATACCCGAGCCACCCATGGGTATCTGCGCCACTTCCGATGCCTTCTCCGTCCCCCCCTGCTGTCTTCTGGGAGACACACAGGTCCCAGAAGACAGCAGGGACCAGTGGAATCGTACAGGGCGAGTTGCGCAGTAGGAAACCAGGAAGTGAAGACGTAAGGCTTCACTTCCTGATTCCCTTACTGAAGATGGTGGCGGCAGCAGCACCCGAGAGCCGAGGGATAGATCGGAAAAGTAAGTGTCCTTATTTTAAAAGTCAGCGGCTGCAGTATTTGTAGCTGCTGACTTTTAAAAAATAAATAAAATTTGGCGGAACTCCGCTTTAAGGCTGTGCTCTGTACAGAGTGCATTGTTCAGGAGTGTGTTATGTGCAGAGTTCAGGAGTGTGTTATGTGCAGAGTTCAGGAGTGTGTTATGTGCAGAGTTCAGGAGTGTGTTATGTGCAGAGTTCAGGAGTGTGTTATGTGCAGAGTTCAGGAGTGTGTTATGTGCAGAGTTCAGGAGTGTGTTATGTGCAGAGTTCAGGAGTGTGTTATGTGCAGAGTTCAGGAGTGTGTTATGTGCAGAGTTCAGGAGTGTGTTATGTGCAGAGTAGAGGAGTGTGTTATGTGCAGAGTAGAGGAGTGTGTTATGTGCAGAGTTTAGGGATGCACTATGTACAGAGTGCAGTATTTAAGGCTGTGCTTACGTACAGAGTGAAGGGTTCAGGGGTGTGTTATGTGCAGAGTTCAGGGATGTACAGAGTGCAGTATTAAAGGCTGTGCTACCTACAGAGTGCAAGGTTCAGGAGTGTGTTATGTACAGAGTGCAGTATTTAAAGCTGTGCTCCGTACAGAGTGCAGGGTTCAGGAATGTGGTATGTACAGAGTTCCGGGATGCGCTATGTACAGAGTGCAGGGTTCAGGAGTCTGTTCTGTACAGAGTGCAGAGTTCAGGGATGCACTATGTACAGAATTTAAAGCTGTGCTCCGTGCAGGGTTCAGGAGTGTGTTATGTACAGAGTGGGTTTAGGGTGCACTATACACAGTGTACAACCCCAATCCCGCCCCCCTCCCCCAAGCTATCTCGCAACCCGCTCTCCTACTTGGCCTGGCAGTAGTATCTTCCCCTGTAGGCGACTCTGCTTAGCCTTGCAGGGAGTTCGCTCTCTCTCTCAGATTCTGGAGATCTGTCCCTGCGGTGCCCCACCATGAGTGTGCGTGCAAAGAAAAAACAGGGAGAAGGAGGCGTCCACCTGAGTGTAGTATTAGAATTATGACTTTAATAGGATACGATTAAAAACACTTACAAGATGATAGAATATGCATGCTTGTCAAAGTAAAGTGCGGTCCTGGCATTCCACATGGCTCTGTGGGTCCCACCGCTGTTCCGGATAGCTGGAAAGGATGGAGCAGATGGCTGGAATGGATCAGTGTTTCTCCAGGAGCGAGCGTGAGTGCAGGCAGGGATCTGTTCGATCCGGGAGCCGCTGAGAGCAAAGCTGTCCCTTGTAAACTAAGACCGCTTGGTTCACATATTTAGCGCTATACAAAGTTATTCATTCATTCAGTGTACATTGAACATTATGCGCGGCCCTTTGGTGATGTCAGGGGGCCGCGTTGAAAGCCCCCTTCAGCTCATAAGTTGACAACCACTGATCTAGGCGCCCCATCACAATATTTACGTACTGGTTGTCTCCCTCCTATATTCCCAGTACAGTGTAGACATGATGGCCCCCGTGACTTTTTTTTTGCATGACAAGCACACGCAGCAGGGGACCAAAACGGCGGTGGCAGCGACCGATTTAGGTTTCCGTACACCAATGGCGTCCTTACTGTACGAGTCCCGTCCTCCGGCATGTGTGGAATCCGGTGGGTCAGCAGCAGTTTTTAGTCTCTACAGAGCGAGGGGGCTGCATATTTCTTTCCCTCTGGATTTAGCCGCGTGCTTTTTGTGCGAGGAAGCTGAACGGATATATATATGTCCACCCAAAATGAAACTCCGAAATCGGATAGGGCGGTGTCGGTTACAGGACGGCAAATATAAACCGACTAATACGGTCCTTAGATTTATGTGTAAAGGACAAATAAACGCAGGAATACAAGATGTTCTGTGCAGGGAAGAGCCATCAATTGCCCTTCATAAAGATGTGCGGAGAACTTTGTTTGAGTCTCTCGAAAATCGATTGAAATTTCTAGTGAAGTGAATTCAGTCCTTTTGTGTTCTCACTTTAGGGCTCAGATGTTTAAAGCAGAACCCCAGACAAAAATAACAAGATAATAATAGAGAGTCCATTATTTTTCAAAGAGTTCATTATTTTTTTATTTTTTTTTTATTATTTTTAACCCAAAAGCAAACATTTATTTTTATATGTATATTTTTCCCTTTTTTTTCATTTTTTTTTATTATTTTTTAAATTTTAACCCAAAAGCAAACATTTATTTTTATATGTATATTTTTCCCTTTTTTTTAAATTTTTTTTTAATTATTATTATTTTTATTATTATTATTTTTTAAATTTTAACCCAAAGGCAAACATTTATTATCCACTTGAACTCCCGGAAGGTTTACCCTCCTTAATTACCCAGCCATTTTTTTTGGCGATACGACACTGTGTTACTGTGTTTTTTATTTTTTTACGCTATAAACAAAAAAAGACTGACTATTTTGAAAAAGAAAAATACTATATTTTTTACTTGTTTCTTTTTTTTTTTTTTAATCCGATAATTTTTATTGAAAAATCCATCCATTATTTTTTTTTATATTTTTTTTATTATTTTTAACCCAAAAGCAAACATTTATTTTTATATGCATATTTTTCCCTTTTTTTTAAATTATTTATTATTATTATTTTTAAAATTTAAACCCAAAGGCAAACATTTATTATGCACTTGAACTCCCGGAAGGTTTACCCCCCCTTAATGACCATTTTTTTGGCGATACGACACTGTTACTTTAACTGAAAATTGCGCGGTCATGCAACACTGTACATAAAGGAAATGTATGTCTTTTTTTTCCCCTATAAATAAAGCTTTTTCTTTGGTGGTATTTAATCACCTCTGTATTTTTTTTTATTTTTTGCGCTATAAAAAAAAAGACTAACAATTGTGAAAAAAAATATATATATTTTTTTTTACTTTCCTTTTTTTTTTTATCAGATCGTTTTTATTGAACACAAAAAAAGACTGACTATTTTGAAAAAGAAAAATACTATATTTTTTACTTGTTTTTTTTTTTTTTTATCCGATTATTTTTATTGAACATTTTTTTGGTATTTGATCACATTTTTTTTTTTTTTGCGCTATAAACAAAAAAAGACTGATGATTTTGAAAAAAAATATAACATTTTTTGATCTAAGGGGGCACTCTGGTGGAGGCATTTAATGTAAGGGGGCAATCTATTAAGGGTAGTTGATCTAAGGGGGCACTCTATTGTGGGTAGTTGATCTAAGGGGGCACTCTGGAGACATTTGATGTAAGGGGGCACTTTATTGTGGGTAGTTGATCTAAGGGGGGCACTCTGATGGAGACATTTGATGTTAGGGGGCAATCTATTGTGGGTAGTTGATCTAAGGAGGCACTCTATTGTGGGTAGTTGATCTAAGGGGGCACTCTGATGGAGACACTTGATGTAAGGGCGCACTTTATTGTGGGTAGTTGATCTAAGGAGGCAATCTATTGTGGGTAGTTGATCTAAGGGGGCACTCTGATGGAGACATTTAATGTAAGGGGGCACTTTATTGTGGGTAGTTGATCTAAGGAGGCACTCTATTGTGGGTAGTTGATCTAGGGGGCACTCTGATGGAGACATTTGATGTAAGAGGGCACTTTATTATGGGTAGTTGATCTAAGGGGGCACTCTGATGGAGACATTTGATGTAAGGGGGCACTCTATTGTGGGTAGTTGATCTAAGGAGGCACTCTATTGTGGGTAGTTGATCTAAGGGGGCACTCTGATGGAGACATTTGATGTAAGGGCGCACTTTATTGTGGGTAGTTGATCTAAGGGGGCACTCTATTGTGGGTAGTTGATCTAAGGGGGCACTCTGATGGAGACATTTGATGTAAGGGGGCATTTTATTGTGGGTAGTTGATCTAAGGAGGCAATCTATTGTGGGTAGTTGATCTAGGGGGCACTCTGATGGAGACATTTGATGTAAGAGGGCACTTTATTATGGGTAGTTGATCTAAGGAGGCACTCTGATGGAGACATTTAATGTAAGGGGGCACTTTATTGTGGGTAGTTGATCTAAGGAGGCACTCTATTGTGGGTAGTTGATCTAAGGGGGCACTCTGATGGAGACATTTAATGTAAGGGGGCACTTTATTGTGGGTAGTTGATCTAAGGAGGCACTCTATTGTGGGTAGTTGATCTAAGGGGGCACTCTGATGGAGACATTTGATGTAAGGGGGCATTTTATTGTGGGTAGTTGATCTAAGGAGGCAATCTATTGTGGGTAGTTGATCTAGGGGGCACTCTGATGGAGACATTTGATGTAAGCGGGCACTTTATTATGGGTAGTTGATCTAAGGAGGCAATCTATTGCGGGTAGTTGATGTAGGGGGCACTCTGATGGAGGCATTTGATGTAAGGGGGCACTTTATTGTGGGTAGTTGATCTAAGGGGGCACTCTGATGGAGACATTTGATGTAAGGAGGCACTCTATTGTGGGTAGTTGATCTAAGGGGGCACTCTGATGGAGACATTTGATGTAAGGGGGCACTCTATTTACCAGCTTTATCCTGGGGCGGGGAGGGGTCTCTGGGGTGATCTGCAGGAATGTGAAAAAAGATTAGAATGCCAGAGACTCAGTAAATCTTTATTGTCAAAAGAGAAAGCCAACCTGTTTCGGGGGCTGAGTACTTCCCCTTCTTCAGGGTGTAGATGTTGGTAGGATGGACGGCGACCCAAACTAACACTTTACTTATGTTTTGATCTTGCAATTTGTTGTCCAGCGTTCTCATTCACTACCATCATCTAACGCCCGATGAAGGGTGGAGTTTTGATCCCCCAAAACCCGTTGGCTTTCTCTTTTATTCGCTTGTCCTGTCCAATAATATTTCCTGGACTTCTATCTTTAACGCTCTCGTCCTTTTTCAGGTTCCTTTTGGCCATTTGGGTTGCTCAGCCTAGTGAGGGCCATCAGGAAGATAAGTCATAATTTGTGCCCCTCTGAGGGTGAGGGTATGCCTAAGCATCACTGGGGGTGTTGGCATTGTAGTGCTTTAGCAAGTTTTTATGGGTGACAGGTGAACTTCAAGGCGCCCTTCCCTTCCCTGCCGCCAAAGAGTGCCGAGTCTAGAATCCTAATGGAACTTCTGGCTGCAGCTTCCCAAAAAGCTTTTAGCGAGCTTCACAGCTGCTTGAATTTTTAAACTGCTGCTTAAAATATCCGAGTAATCTCTCGCAACTACCTCTGTTTGCTGCAATAAATCACAACCGATTGCTTCCATTTACGATCGCAAATGCGGAGAGATGTAATTCATAGCTTGGTGAATATGATGACACTGAGTTTACGCTGCTAGCAGCAGATTATTGGGGGCCACAAACTATTATCTTGCAACTGTTTGTAGCAGTGGTCTCCAAATTGCGGCCCGGGGGGAGGGGTTGCATATGTGGGCCTTTGCTTGCTTTTTTCCAGCCTCGGGCAACGCTTTTTCCTACTGACACCAACGGTGGGGCAACATTCCTTCCCCTAATACCAATTATGAGACATTGTTTACTCCCATTGACACTGGGGTATTTTCTACTCCCACTGACCACAGCCCCGCCCCCGCCAAAGTCTTAAAGTTGTTTGAAAGCCTCAAGGTTTTTTACCTTCATGCCAGGGGCGTAGCGATAGGGGTCTCAGGGGTCTCAATTGTGACCTGGCCCCATGCTCCAAGGGGCCTATGCTGGTCCCCTGTGCCGAAATCCATAGTACGACAGCACAGTGCGAGGGAGCATCGGAGGGGGTGAGGCGGGAGGTGGAGAGTGAGATATGATGGCGTGGTAGTGCGGGATAGGAGCAGACAGCAGCCCCCCCTGGACAGTGACAGCATGGCATGAGACAGACTGGCATGTTAATTGTAACCCCGTGCCATGTCCCTGAGCCTGCTTTGCCCTTCTGCCCCTGAGCCATATACCAATCATTGGAGAAGCCGGGATTAGAGATTGGTAACCCCACTCCCATCAGTGAGCCGGCCCTGCCTGCCTGTTCCTGAGCCATACACCAGTCAGTGGGAGGGGGCAGAGAGGGGGGACGGGCAGAGGAGCCCATGGGGGGTCAACAAAGTATTATATTAATTACACCCGACCACCTACTATGACTGACCTAGGTCCTGCTGCCCCTAGATAAACCAACAAAAATAAAAACTGCTGACACCAGCGGTGGAACTGTCAGGGTAGGAAAGGTCACCCTTGCGACTAGGCCCTGTCGCTCTGCCACCGTGGGGTGGCCCCAAGACAGCAGGAATGGGGCCCACTGCAGAACATGTGAAACGGTCCTGCTATGGGACCGTAATAAAGGGCCCTGTGACTGGAGTAAAGGGCCTCGGACCCAGAGGGAGGGGGTCAGGGGGGCACTTCATGGTTTCTTGCATCGAGGCCCTGAAGGTTCTAGTTATGCCTAAAAAAACTTTGTGTGCAGTGGTCCCCCCCAGGCAGAAGAGCGCTAGGCTTTCCCTTCTCATCAGGAACCTCTTCTTGACCCTAGTTCTGTCCCTATCAGGCGGGGGTACCTGTCCCTACTCTACCAACTAGCAAAATTCGCGCCAAACCTTGGGGTTCAGGGCCATAAAAAGACACAAGATGGCCACTGGAGTGGCATGGGGCAGAAGCATTCAATGGGATAGCTTCCCCAATGGCCCAGGAAACCATAGAAGAACCAGATTCCTCCTGGCTTTCTTTCCAACTGCAGTGCCTCTGCAGAAGAGCACCACCCGCAGTGGAGAAAGTAGACTGCGCCTGCCTACACACTATAAAGATGCCATTTTAGCTTGATGCCATACTGTCTACACAGCCCCAGTTCTCTTATGTACCACGACTTTCAGTAGGTTTCATAGTTGGCTAAACTCTACCGTATATACTCGAGTATAAGCCGAGTTTTTCAGCACATTTTTTTTATGCTGAAAATGCCCCCCTCGACTTATGCTCGAGTCAAGCACTTTTCTGCAGCAGAGAATGACATTTTCCGACCCGACTTTGGGGCCCCGTATCTCGGGTCACTTGGTGCTAGGAACCCCAAATTTGGTGTGCAAACTCAGTGGAAGATACGGGGCCCCAAAGTCGGTTCGGAAAATGTCATTCTCTGCTGCAGAAAAGTGCTTGACATTTTCCGAACCGACTTTGGGGCCCCGTATCTCGGGGCCACTTAGTGCTAGGAACCTCATCTTTGGATATGTTGTAGTGCTATTTCCACTGGGTTTGCATATCAAATTGCTGGGTTCCTAGCACCAAGTGACCCCGAGATACGGGGCCCCAATTCAGTCAACTATGTCCATTTGCAGCAATGTCATTTCGGGACCCTTTGGGTCCAGAGACATTTGGCTGCAGCTAGGGGGCATTTAGGAACCCTTAACTACCGAGTTTGAAGTTCGTGGGACCTATGGCTGCAAATGGGCACAGTAAGGCATGCAAATGGGCACAGTGAGGCATGCAAATGGGCACAGTGAGGCATGCAAATGGGCACAGTGAGGCATGCAAATGGGCACAGTGAGGCTGCAAATGGGCACAGTGAGGCTGCAAATGGGCATTGTTGATACAGTAGTTGCGCATTTCTCACCTTAGGCTTATACTCAAGTCAATACGTTTTCCCAGTTTTTTGTGGTAAAATTAGGTGCCTCGGCTTATATTCGGGTGGCTTATACTCGAGTATATACGGTACTAAAAAAAAAAACGTCAAATGTTCTGCATGCAACCTACAAATTTCTGCAAAACAGACCCTTTACTGACTGCAATTTTTTTTTGTCGCAGGCATTAAAAGTGCTAATTAGTTTGGTTTTGCTGCTACAATATCTTTGCTACTCAACTCTTAACTCAAAGGGGTTGTAAAGGTTCGTTTTTTATTTTCTAAATAGGTTCCTTTAAGCTGGTGCATTGTTGGTTCACTTACCTTTTCCTTGGATTTCCCTTCTAAATGTTTTTTTTCTTTGTTTTCTTTGTTTGAATTTCTCACTTCCTGTTCCTCCTCAGTAAGCTGTTCTGGCTGACTAAACACCGCTCGGATGATGGTGTGAAGTTTACTGAGGAGAAACAGGAAGTGGGAAACTCAGACAAAGAAAAAAAGCATTTAGAAGGGAAATCGAAGGAAAAGATAAGTGAACCAACAATGCACTAGCTTAAAGGAACCTATTTAGAAAATTAAAAACGAACCTTTACAACCCCTTTAACCGATCCCCGACCGGCGCACGACGATATACGTCGACAAAATGGCACGGACAGGCATAAGGGCGTCCCCTTTAAGATGCCGCCGTGCCATCGGGCAGCGCACGCTCCCCCGTGAGGCTGGTCGCGGGTCCCGCGGACTCGTTTGCCGTGGGGACACCCGCGATCGTCTCACGGGAAGGCTGAACGGGGAGATGCGGAAATAAACAGCATCTCCCCGTTCTGCCTAGCAACTAGTGACGCCAATCTCTGCTCCCTGTGATTAGAGCAGAGATCAGCATTCACTAGCTGACAGCCACGCCCCCCCCACAGTAAGAAACACACCTCTAGGCACACTTAACCCCCTACACTGCCCCCTAGTGGTTAACCCCTTCACTGCCAGTGTCATTTACACAGGAATCAGTGCATTTAAATAGCACTGATTGCTGTATAAATGACAATGGTCCCAAAAATGTGTGAAAAATGTCCGATGTGTCCGCCATAATGTCGCAGTCACAATAAAAATCGCTGATCGCCGCCATTACTAATAAAAAAAATATTAATAAAAATGCTATAAAACTATCCCCTATCTTGTAAACGCTATAACTCCTGCGCAAACCAATCAATAATCGCTTATTGAGATTTTTTTACCAAAAATATGTAGAAGAATACGTATCGGCCTAAACTGAGGAAAAAAAATTTTTTTTTATATATTTTTGGGGGATATTTATTATAGCAAAAAATAAAAAAGAATGCGTTTTTTTCAAAATTGGCGCTCTTTTTGGTTTATAGCGCAAAAAATAAAAACCGCAGGGGCGATCAAATACCACCAAAAGAAAGCTCTATTTGTGGGAAAAAACGGACGTCAATTTTGTTTGGGAGCCACGTCGCACGACCGCGCAATTGTCAGTTAAAGCGACGCAGTGCCGAATCGCAAAAAGGGGCCTGGTCCTTTGGCTGCAAATTGGTCCGGTCTGAAAGTGGTTAATGAGCATTTTGACTTTCTGAATTGACAAATGCCAGCCGTTTGGTGCAATCCATTCTATTAGCAATTTCTGCTTTTTAGTGTTTTGGTTTCCAGATCCTACTTCAGTAAGGACTCTCGATTCATCAGTACAAGCCTTTCCTTTCCCCCCACCGGCTTGGGGTTGAGGCTTGACCGCTGTTAGGTTTTTATTAGGGGAGAGATTAGTTGTACACATTGCGGTTTCTCAGAGGGGGGATTCGAGGGCACCGACCTCACCTAACTTTTACTTGGTCACTTTGCGAGGAATTCCAGCAGAATGTCTCCATTCATCCCAGCGGTGAGATCTCCTTCCTTTATATGGAGATCCTCTGCTCTCTCTCCGTTATGTTGGAACAAATACCTTGTTGTGGTGGGTGGCGGATTCCTGAGCAATGTACATCTCCTGTGGGCATTTAGGAAACGGAGAATGCCAGCTTTCGACGTGGCTTGGAGAGGCCGTGACAAAAAAGGCGCCTATTGTTACCTCAAGGGGGGAAAACGTTTCAATCGTGTAAAACTGCGGTCTTAAATACAGCAACTTTTGCTTGAATGACCAGACTCCAGTTTAAGAGGGGGCACCCGCACACTTAGCGAGGCCTGGAGCGAAAGAAAAAAATGGCGTAGGGCAGAAGTGACAGTGTGAAGAGGGGGGAGATAAGTCAGGAAGGGGTTAACAGTTGGGTTTATTGTTTAAAGTAAGGGGCTTACCTGATTGGAAGGGTAGCGTGTGGCTGGGGTGGGGTCTTGGGGTGGTTTAGCCAGTGGAGCTCGGCGGGCGCAGGATGCAGCTTCCCACCCTCTCTGTTATGGTCATTTTCCATATCAGAATCTGCAGGATTACTGGATGTCTTGGCAGCTGGGCAGTTGTTGGCCTTTGCCTAGTGGGGGAAATTTAGGATAAGTGAATGGTTCAGGACCCATTGGTGGTAAGTGTCCCTCTGGTGCATTCCAGTTAATGACGGTTCAACTGGAATATGGTAATGGTTGCGCAGCGGGTAGTGTGCTGTCTCTGCTGTTGCGGCTGGAGTCCTGTTATGGTAAAAGGTCCCACAGTGTATAATTGGAACATAGTTTGGGGTGCCTTTTAAAGTGGTTGTAAACCCTTACAAACCACTTTGGCCTACAGGTAAGCCTAGATTAAGGCTTACCTGTAGGTCCAATAAATATCTCCTAAACCTACATGGTTTAGGAGATATTTAGAAAAAAACAGGCATCGTTGTCTACGGCGCATGTGGCGTAGACAGCGGCGCGCAGGCGCACTGCGCATGCCGAGATCACGGCGACATGTTGCTTTCGTGCGCATGCGCGGGAGTGACGTCATCGCTGCTCCAGCGAATGACAGCGCTGGAGCAGCGAGACCCAGAAGTCACTCCGGGCTTGATGGCGGCGGAGAAGATCGTGGATTCGGGGGCTTCGTTCTCAGGTAAGTCATTCATAATGAGCTAGTATGCTATGCATACTAGCTCATTATGCCTTTGCCTTGCAGGTTCCGTTTTTTTTTTTTTTGGAGGAGGCTTTACTTCCTCTTTAACCACTTGTTTACCGGGCACCTAAACCTCCCTCCGGTCCAGACCAATTTTCAGCTTTCAGCACTGATGCACTTTGAATGCCAATTGCGCGGACATACAACACTGTACCCAAATTAAATTTTTATAATTTTTTTCCCACAAATAGAGCTTTCTTTTGGTGGTATTTGATCACCTCTGCGGTTTTTATTTTTTGTTAAAAAAAAATTAAAAAGACCAAATGTTTTTATATTTTGTTGTAAAATTTTGCAAACAGGTAATTTTTGTCCTTCATTGATGTACGCTGATGAGGCGGCAGTGATGGGCACCGATAGGTGTCAGTGATGGGCACTGATGGGTGGCAGTGATGGGCACTGATATGTGACAATAATGGGCACTGATCGGCACTCGTTGGTTACACTGATAGGCAAGCACTGCTAGGTGGCACTGATTGGCACCACTGGTGGGCATTGATAGGTGGCACTGGCCGGTTGCAATGGCAGGTGGCACTGGCAGGGGGTACTGGTGGCACATATGAGGCAGAATTGCCTCTTCCTCTTCGGGACCGATGTCCCTTGCAGATAAGCTGGTAATCGGCTGATAGCGTGAGGCGAAAAAAAAACTGATTACCGAGCTTTTGTTTAGATCATGTGATCAGCTGTCATTGGCTGACAGCTGATCACGTGGTAAGGGGCCGGTATCGGCCCCTTACTCGGATCTGTGATCGCCTGAGTCTCAGTGACTCAGTGATCACAGCGCCGGCTGCATGCCCCCATTGCAGGGTGCGTGCAAAGGGGATGCCGTCAAATGACGGCCTCCCGGAAATTCAGGTCCGCGCTTTGGCCGTCATTCGGCTATAGCGCGGACGGCAAGAGGTTAAAGACCAACAGGCTTAGCGACTGATCTGTTTCTGTTTTAAGGCATCTTCCTACTTTATGTTCATTTACGTTTAATTGTTAATAAATAGGCTGCTGTGGCCATTTCCACTCCATTAGTTGTGTGGTCTCCAATATTTGTATAAGTAACGTAAGGGGTTGGGGTGGAGTTTTGAGTATGGCCTGGCAGCCATTGGTTAAGGTTGGGGAACATCTGTTCTAGACTGGTCAAGTGTTTTACAAGCAATAGAAGAGATGAGCTATTGGATTTGTGTAAAAGATAGATCCGATTTAAACCAACTCCAATGGCTAGACAACAGAGAAAAGTGTGCTGCTTCCACGCTCGGAACCAGGTCATCCTCCAAAGAGTCTTCTCGTTCCAGGAGGACCAGGTTCTGGGCTTGAAAACTAGAACGCTCTACACTGTTGTCTAGCCCACTTTTCGGTGGATGAGTCAAAATTTAAACATTTCCTGGGTGACCTAACAACTTTTCGGAAGTGTCATCACTGACGTATTTGTGTTTTTCATTGCTTTATGGTACATGATTGGCTTGGGGCTCATTTACATAAACTGCTTAATTTTGCTACTATTTTAGAAATCTGAAAAAATACAGCTGCAAATCTGATCTTATGGGTGACAAACTTTTAAAAGCACCTAAACTGTAGAAATATACGGTAAAATAGAAGGTAGACTTTAAAGCTGGAATTGAACTTCTTTGTAAAAAATGAAGGTGTACTATGAGTTAAGTCCAGCGAGGTGCATGACACCTCCTGGGCTTAGCTCTATTATTTAGACAGCTATCGCTGTAGTTTGAGCGATGCATCTTGAACAAGAGAGTCGTAGCAGCTACTACCCTGTTTCCCCCGAAAATAAGACCTAGCGTGATTGTCGGTGATGGCTGCAATATAAGCCCTACCCCCCCAAATAAGCCCTACCCTGTTTCCCCGGAAATAAGCCCTACCCTGAAAAAAAGACCTACAAGGACTTTAACTAGGGCTTATTTGGGGGGTAGGACTTATATTGCAGCCATCACCGACAATCACGCTAGGTCTTATTTTCGGGGAAACAGGGTATGCCTGCCCCTCCACTCTTTCTTCCCAATCACGGAAGCCTTGATATTATGTGAACACATTCACAAAATACAAAGGCTTCTGTGAATGGGCAGCAGAGGGAAGGGGTGGCCATAGCTGCTCTGTGTGTTTCTCTCCTCTCAGATCCCCAGAGTGTCTTTCCAACAGACCAATAAACTTGTCAAATGTAAATAATAGAGATACGCCCATGCAGCTCTTTGGACTAATCACATAGTGTGCCTTCACTTTTTACAAAGTGGCTGAATTTCTGGAATTTGGCTTTATTGTGAATTATTAGTAAGAAGGAGATAAGAATCCAGCCAGCGAATTAAGCCAAAAAATAAAAAAAATTGAATTTTGATTGGCTTGTTTTTGTAAATCAGCCCCATTTTTCCTCTTTTATCATTTTTACTTTCATTCATTTCAATCATAAAAAAAATTAACTGTCATTTTTCCCCCCTTTTTCATTTGTCCCCCCCCCCCCTTTTTCATTTGTCTGTGTTGTCCTTTTGCCTCTCTTGTGTACTTTTTTTTTTTTTTCCTTCTGTGTATCACTTCATCCGCCATGGTCCTACCCCCTCCATCCGTCCACCAGAGTACAACAACAAAATCCGGAATATCCATAAAAGTATGAAATCCCCCCAATCACCTCAGCTTCAGCGCCAGCGTTCCTTCACTTTCTCTGGTTTGTCCCTCTCTGCTGTCTCCTTTCCATTTTGCATGGCATTTTGCGCCCTCATGCAGTGTGACGAAGTGTTTCTATAGTCAGTTGTATTGTCAACTACTAACCTCCCTAGCTTTCTTGAAACTTTAAATGACTATGCCCTGCTGGCATGCTGAAACTTGTAGTTCCTGTGGGGCTTCAGAGGCTTGCTTATATTGCCTGTGCCTACTCAAGGGCTGTTCATAATGCTGCTTTGTAAGGCATCAAAGGGATCTTCTTGAAGGTGCTAAACTCTGTATTACTGTTGAGTGATTTGCTCACCTCATTAACTTTTGCACGAGTTGAGAGCTGTGTGACCTCGGAGCCCTTATCTCAAACCAGCCATGTTAATACAGACCAGGGGTTCCCAACCAGGGTTTCATGAAACCCTAGGGTTCCTACAGAGGTTGCTAGAGGTTCCTTGAGCATCCCTGACCATCACACTAATGTATTATGAGTTGTAGATATAGTATTTTTTAGCAAGGGTTCCCTGAAACCAGAAATTTATTTCAAGGGTTCCTCTGTGAGAGGTTGAGACAGGCTAGTTCTATCCCTGAAAAACCTGTTCAGTCCTGAAGGCATGTATGGCAGCACATTCTATTGCATAGTCAATTTCAAATATAGGCTCAGCCTTCACCCAGCCCTTGCTTGTGAAGTTAATGTGAACTGAAGGCTCTAAATCGGTGAACCTCCACTGAAAGAGCTTCTTATTTATTGGAGAACTTCGTTAAAGCTGGCTGGGCGAAGGCTGATCATCAAAATGATCAGTTATGCAAAAGGTTTTCAATAAATATCTTAATCGGTTACATTTGGACCAACTCTTAAAGCACACACTGTGCCCCTGTGAAAATTGTCCACTTGTTGCTCGTTGTCGCGGGGAAATTTAAACACTGTAGTAGAGCCTTTCCCAACCAAAGTTCTGTGGAACACCAGGGTTCCTCCAGAGGTTTCTGGGGGTTCTTTGAGCTGTGGCTGATTGACCTCCCTTCTGATGGTTCCCGATTCCTGAATAGTTCCAGGTCCAACATCACTTTGCAAAGCCACATGACACCAATGATTTTTTAGCTAACTATATGGATGACCACCAGTGTATGGAGAGCTTTCTTTCCACTGATCACCAATCTAAGGGACATTCTTCTCACTGGCCACCCAATGTAAAGGACATTCCTCTTACTAACCACCAATGTAAGGTACGATCTTCTCACTGGCCACCAAGGTAAGGGACATTCTACTCACTGGCCACCAACGAAAGGGGCATTCGTCCCTTTGAACATCAATTTAAGGGGCCTTCTTACCTTTGATAACCAATCTAATGGTCATTCTTCCCACTGGCCACCAAAGTAAGGAGCATTCTTCCCACTGGCCACCAATGTAAGGAGCATTCTTCCCACTGGCCACCAATGTAAGGGACATTCTTCCCACTGGCCACCAATGTAAGGGACATTCTTCCCACTGATCACCAATGTAAGGAGCATTCTTCCCACTGGCCACCAATGTGAGGAGCATTCTTCCCACTGGCCACCAATGTAAGGGACATTCTTCCCACTGATCACCAATGTAAGGAACATTCTTCCCACTGGCCACCAATGTAAGGAGCATTCTTCCCACTGGCCACCAATGTAAGGAGCATTCTTCCCACTGGCCACCAATGTAAGGGACATTCTTCCCACTGATCACCAATGTAAGGAACATTCTTCACACTGATCACCAATGTAAGGAACATTCTTCACATTGACCACCAATGTAAGGGACATTCTTCTCACTTATCACTAATGTAAGGGACATTCTTCTCACTGACCACCAATGTAAGGAACATTCTTCTCACTGATCACCAATGTAAGGAGCAGTCATCCCACTGATCACCAATGTAAGGAGCATTCTTCCCACTGATCACCAATGTAAGGAACATTCTTCCCACTGACCATCAATGTAAGGAGCATTCTTACTAATGATCACCAATGTAAGGGACATTCTTCTCACTGACCACCAATGTAAGGAGCATTCTTACTAATGATCACCAATGTAGGGAGCATTCTTCCCATTTACCACAAAAGTATCGGACATTCTTCCCACTGGCTCCAATAATAATAATTTTAGTAGGGGTCCCATGACACCTAAAACTTATTTCAAGGGTTCCTCTGGGGTAAAAAGGTTGAGAGAGGTTGTAGAATGTTGCCTTCCAGAGAGAACCGAGAATGATTGTAGACCTCAGGCAACCCGGGCAACAAAGAAAAAAATGGCATATTTCCTATTGGGCACAGTAGATGGTATCGGAGCTGGTACAGGTGTAATGGAACAGGACAGGTAATAAGTACCATATACCACCAAACCATGTTGCAAGCCACTAATATTTTGGGTAAAATGGATCGCTGTGACCGGCAACTGTCCTTTCTGCTTTTCTTTTCGATTTGCATGGAGTGATGAAGGTATGAATTAAGGCTTTTAACCAACGACTGGCCAGGACACCAAATCGCATGAGATTTGAAGTCTCTCTCTTATGGCATTTTGCTATTTTGTGTGTTTTTTTTATGTCTTTTGCAATTCACTGGTTCACTAGGTAAACTAACACAACTGAATGTAGGATAAAGTTATTATCTATGAACGTTGAAGTTGATGCTTGTTATAATTTTTGTTTCTCTTTAAATGTATTATAATGATTTATATAATATAATGAATGATATAACAGGTAAGAATTCAAGGTTGATTTGTTGAAAGAAGGTTCGGCTGATAAGAAGCTTGTATACAGTTAGGTCCATATATGTCTGGACACAGGCACAATTGTCATACTTTTGGCTCTGTATGCCATCAGAATAAAATTAAAATGAAACAATCCAAATGAATTTGAAGCGCAGACTTTCAGCTTTAATTCAAGAGGTTGAACATAAATATCTTTTTATAATAATTATAATAAACATTAATATATTTTTGTGAGTAAAAATTTTAGGAACTGCAACCATTTTTATACACAGTCCCCCCCCCCAGGAGCGAACTGACCATTCGGCCACTCGGGCACTTCCCGAGGGCCCTGGGCCACTAGGGGGCCCCATCAGGGTTGCCTCAGTAAAACCAGGGACAGTATGTAAAAATCTGTGGTTTTTTTACATCCGTTTCTGAAATGTCCCTTACTGACATCCTTTTGGTCTAAAAATCCTGAGATTATAGCTGCCCCACCTCTCCAGTACCTTCTCAGCCAATAGAAACATGTCTGTGTATACTGTGTGTACATGTATGTGTATACTGTGTGATTGTATACTGTGTGTGTGTGTACTGTGTGGCTCCATAATCTCTGATTGCCTGGGGGCCCCATTATCTCCTATTGCCCGGGGGCCCCATGAGTTGTCAGTCCGCCCCTGGTCCCCCCATTTTCAGGGGCTCAAATGTAATTGGACAAATGAATATAATCATAAATAAAATGTTAATTTTTAATAATTTGTTGAGAATTCTTTACTGCTTGAAGTCTGGAACCCATGGACATCACCGAAGACTGGGTTTCTTACTTCCGGATGATTTGCCAGGCTCTAACTGCAGCTGTCTTTAGTTGTTCTTTGTTGATTTTTAGTTTTGCCTTCAGCATGTGAAATTCATGCTCAGTTGAGTTGAGATCAGTTGACTGACTCGGTCATTGCAGAATATTCCACTTCTTTTCCTTCAAAAGATCCTGGGTAGCTTTTGCAGTGTGTTTTTTTTGATCACTGTCCATCTGTACTGTGAAGCGCCGTCCAATCAACTTTGCTGCATTTGGCTGAATCTGGGCTGACAGTATATCCCTAAACACTGCAGAATTCATGCGGCTGCTTCTGTCACATCATCAATAAACACCAATGACCCGGTGCCACTGGAAGCCATGCATGCCCGTGCCATCACACTGCACGCTCCCCCATGTGACCACAGATGACGTTGTCTGCTTTGGATCATGAGCTGTTTCAAGCCTTCTCCACACTTTTTTCCTCCCATCATTCTGGTAGATTAATCTTTGTTTCATCCGTCCAAAGAATGCATTTCCAGAACTGGTCTGGCTTTTTTAGATGTTTTTTTAGAAAAGTCTAATCTGGCTTTTCTATTCTTCAGGCCTATGAATGGTTTGCACCTTGTGGTGAACCCTCTGTATTTGCTCTTGTGAAGTCTTCTCTTGATTATAGACTTTGACAATGATACGCCCACCTCCTGGAGAGTGGCCTTCACTTGTCTGGATGTTGTGAATGGGTTTTTCTTTACCATAGAGAGGATCTTGAAATCATCCACCATTGTTGTCTTCCGTGGATGTCCAGGCCTTTTTATGTTGCTGAGCTCACCAGTGCGTTCTTCTTTACTCAGAATGTACCAAACTTTTGATTTGGCCACTCCTAATGTTGCTGCTATCTCTCTGATGGATTTGTTTAATTTTTGAAGCCTTACAATGGCCTGTTTCACTTGCAAGGACAGCTCCTATGAACGCATGATGTAGGTTCACAGCAATAGAGTCCAAAAGCAAATGGCACACTTAGAACCAACTCCAGACCTTTTACCTGCTAAATTGATGAAGAAATAACAAAGGAGTAGCCCACACCTGGCCATGAAACAGCTTTTGATTCAATTGTCCAATTACGTTTTGTCCCTTGAAAAAGAGGGATCTTAAGATCTGTAATTCCTAAACCCTTCCTCTGATTTGGATGTACATACCCTCAAATTAAACCTGAGAGTGTGCACTTTCAGTCCATACCCAACCTCACAGTGTAATCTGTGACCTGAGTGGAGGAAACGGACCCCTCCACATAGTCTCAGAGAAACATGCACAGCTGAGGTTATCAATCACCTGCTGTGTGTTGGAGGGGGGGGGTCACCCTGGGATCCCTTGCTGTCAAGCATTACCTGCCAAGTGACTCTTGCAGATAGCAGAGGGAAGAAAGCAGACAGGATCCACACTTGGTGCTTTGGATTGAGGCTAGCACACACTATAGAGGGATATGCTTTGTTCATTTTTTCACATTGAATCGCAATGAAAAAAAAAATAAACCTGACAGGAGTTTTACAATACCCTACTTTATGCAATATGAAAAAAAAGGTTTGGCTTTATATATACTTTAAATCCAAGTATGCTGCTTCTGGAAACAATTGGAACATGTCCCCTGAGAGTGAACCTTTAGGAGATTTGAGAACTTCTCTATCATTTTCCAGCATGTGGTTCTCTCATCTGTTGGTTAGATACAAGAAATCTGATGATGATACAGTAGTGAGGAGAAGAGCTGACACTTGAATGCGTAGCTAACTCTCAAGAGACAACATAAAACTCATATACAGTTAGGTCCATATATATTTGGACACAGGCACAATTTTAGTTTTTTCAGATATTTACCAAATAATATTCAACTTATAGTTCATTAATGGATATGGACTGAAAGTGCACTCTCTCAGGTTTAATTTGAGGGTACATCCAAATCAGAGGAAGGGTTTAGGAATTACAGATCTTAAGAACAGCCACCCCCCTTTTTCAAGGGACAAAACGTAATTGGACAATTGAATCAAAAGCTGTTTCATGGCCAGGTGTGGGCTACTCCTTCGTTATTTCTTCATCAATTAAGCAGGTAAAAGGTCTGGAGTTGATTCTAAGTGTGGCATTTGCTTTTGGACTCTATTGCTGTGAACCTACATCATGCGTTCAAAGGAGCTGTCCATGCAAGTGAAACAGGCCATTGTAAGGCTTCAAAAATTAAACAAATCCATCAGAGAGATAGCAGCAACATTAGGAGTGGCCAAATCAAAAGTTTGGTACATTCTGAGTAAAGAAGAACGCACTGGTGAGCTCAGCAACATAAAAAGGCCTGGACATCCACGGAAGACAACAATGGTGGATGATTTCCGGATCCTCTCTATGGTAAAGAAAAACCCATTCACAACATCCAGACAAGTGAAGGCCACTCTCCAGGAGGTGGGCGTATCATTGTCAAAGTCTACAATCAAGAGAAGACTTCACAAGAGCAAATACAGAGGGTTCACCACAAGGTGCAAACCATTCATAGGCCTGAAGAATAGAAAAGCCAGATTAGACTTTGCTAAAAAAAAAACATCTAAAAAAGCCAGACCAGTTCTGGAAAAGCATTCTTTGGACGGATGAAACAAAGATTACTCTACCAGAATGATGGGAGGAAAAAAGTGTGGAGAAGGCTTGAAACAGCTCATGATCCAAAGCAGACAACATCACCTGTGGTCACATGGTGGAGCTTGCAGTGTGATGGCACGGGCATGCATGGCTTCCAGTGGCACCGGGTCATTGGTGTTTATTGATGATGTGACAGAAGCAGCTGGATGAATTCTGCAGTGTTTAGAGATATACTGTCAGCCCAGATTCAGCCAAATGCAGCAAAGTTGATTGGACAGCGCTTCACAAAAAAAACAGGGGTCCTGTTATCTACTCTATTCAAAACAAAAAAAATAAAGTTTTGGCTTTGCATAAAGTTTAATTTTCTTCTGACCTCTCCCCATAAAAAAAGTCTTAACCCTAAATATTTGGCTCCGTCATGTCAGCCTGTACATATTGGTAACATATGTCGTTGATGAAGTACATGTTTGAAATCTTTAGAGTAGGGGTCTCGTCTGTATGCAGAACATTCACAGCCCTGAACCGTGTAACTGAAAACGTATGGAGGCGGCGCTGGTTTTCAGTTTTAGCTGCTATAGAAAAATGCAGACCCATTCACTCAACACACAGGAACAGAGCTGAGGCTGTCAATCACAGGCTGTGTGTCGGAGATCCCTCTCCTTTTTCAAGTTGTTCAGGTCTCTCAAAGGTTGCCTGCCCCCGTCCTAGACACTATCCCTCCATTGGCTAAAACAAAAACTCTTAAACCTAAAAAAATAAAGTTTCAAAATGACATGAAAACACTCGTAAGCAGTCATGTGAGTACACACGGTCGGAAATTCCGACCACAAAATCCGCCGGATTTTTTTCCGATGGATTTTGTCCGACACTGGTGTTGCATACACACGGTCGGACAAAGTTGTCGGAAAATCCGATCATTCTGAACGTGGTGACGTTCGTTGCGTACGACGGAACTACATAGAGGCTAGTAGCCAATAGGTTTGGTCTCCTAATTTGATCTGAGCATGCGTGGCACTTTGTCCGTCGGAATTCTCTACACACGATCGGAAAAAGTCTGATCGGATTTTGTTGTCGGAAAATTTGAGAGTCCGATGGAGCCCACACACGGGCGGATTTTCCGACAACATGGTCCGATCGGACATTTTCCGTCGGAATTTCCGACCGTGTGTAAGGGGCATTAGGAGGAATATTAGTATTAGAATGACATATTGTGGAATGTAACAAACAAGTCACACATGGCCTCTTTGGAACGCCCCGGACAGAACTCTGTGTGTTGACAGATTCTTCAGCATCTCATTTGGACGGGGTCCCTGGAAATGATCTGAACATGTTGGCCGGTCCTCTTCACAGCTCATTGCTTGGTCTGGGCTGTTGTTCCCTTTCTGTCCCGCTACTGGGGAACCGCATGGACTAGAATCTTCTGATTGTCTACAAGTTTTTCCATCTTTTCCCCTCTTGGCGGGAGAACAATGGTCCTTATTTTAGAGTGTAGGAAATGACACTTTGGCATATAGAGAATCTGCTCCGGCATATCTGCGTTTCGTCTTCAGACGGGAGAGAAATGTTTGGGCTGGTTCGGACTTGTTGCGGATGACAAGAGATGTTCACCGCCTCCTTCTTCTTCTTCTTCTATCCCCCTGCATGTCGGAGGCGCGGGGTGGGGGGTTTCCTGACATTCAGCTCATATTATGTTCTTTTGCACACAATGTGCTCTTTCCAAGCTGAACTCCAGGTAGTCAAAAGAAAAGCGTTTATGCGATTAGGCATGCGTTCATATTTATTTCTTAATGCAGCTAATGCAAATTCATCAATTGGTCTTTCCATCAGTCTCCTGTATTCCCCAACATGTCCAGATCTGGGAGAGGCTACACTAAGAACCAATCAGGATTCACTACATGCACATGGGCTGTTATTAAACACATGTGAGTGAGCAGAGGGTTGACCTCGTCAGTGTTCTGCTGCTGCTATACTGTCCAATCAGTTTGCTATGCATCAGTGATGAATGGACATAGGAGCGATCGGTAGCAATCGCTCACTGTGATTATTCAGGAAAGGAAGGGGCCAGCAAATAGGACATATTTATCACAAACCCCCCCCCCCCACCCACTCCCCCCCACTCCCAACCCTCTCTCCCCGCTGCTCCCCCTGCCCCCCCCCCCCCGCTCTCCCCTCCCACTCCCAGGCCTCCCCCCTCCCCCACTCCCAACCCTCTTTCCCCGCCGCTCCCCCGCTCTCCCCGCCGCCCCCCCCCACTCCCAACCCTCCCCCCCCCACTCCCAACCCTCCGTCCCCCCCACTCCCAACCCTCTCTCCCCCCACTCCCAACCCTCTCTCCCCGCTGCTCCCCCCCCTGCCCCCCCCGCTCTCCCCTCCCACTCCCAACCCTCCCCCACTCCCAACCCTCTCTCCCCGCTGCTCCCCCTGCCCCCCCCGCTCTCCCCTCCCACTCCCAACCCTCCCCCACTCCCAACCCTCTCTCCCCGCTGCTCCCCCCCCCCCCCCCCGCTCTCCCCTCCCACTCCCAACCCTCTTTCCCCGCCGCTCCCCCGCTCTCCCCGCCGCCCCCCCCACTCCCAACCCTCCCCCCCCCCCCACTCCCAACCCTCCGTCCCCCCCCCCCACTCCCAACCCTCTCTCCCCCCACTCCCAACCCTCTCTCCCCCCACTCCCAACCCTCTCTCCCCCCCACTCCCAACCCCTCTCCCCCCCACTCCCAACCCTCCGTCCCCCCCCCACTCCCAACCCTCTGTCCCCCCCACTCCCCCCACTCCCCCCCCACTCCCCCCCTCTCTCCCCCGCCGCTCCCCCTGCCCCCCGCTCTCCCCCCACTCCCAACCCTCTTTCCCCGCCGCTCCCCCGCTCTCCCCCCCACTCCCAACCCTCCCTCTCCCCCAACCCTCTCTCCCCCCCACTCCCAACCCTCTCCCCCCCCCCACTCCCCCCCACTCCCAATCCTCTTCTTGGGGGGCGAACAGAGCTTCGACCCCCCCCCCCCCCCCCCCCCCCCGCATCGCTGGATTCTTGGACAGGTAAGTGTCCGATTATTAAAAGTCAGCAGCTGCAGTATTTGTAGCTGCTGACTTTTATTTTTTTTAGGGATACACCTAATGTTTTTGATCCATTCAAAAAAAAAAAATGATTCTTGTCTTCAAAAGAAAAAAAAAACCCAAAAAAACTGACATTTTTAGAACGTTATTTTAACATCCTGTTTTTTGTTTTTGTTGAGCAAAAACGTTAAACGCTGGTGAGCGACGTTTTTGAACGTTTATCAACGTTTTTGAGCGTTTATCAACGTTTATGGCGTTTTATTAGCGTTTAGTGTTTTTTGTGGTCAGAAAAACGGCTCCTGAACAGGATTTTTATGGCATTCAAAAAACAGCCCATAAACTCCACTGCTGAGTTCAAAAACGTGCACATAGGATAACATAGAGGGGAGTTTATGGGCTGTTTAAAAAAAATGACCGTTTATGAGCTCTCGTGTACATGGAAACGGCCTTTTTTTTGGAGTTTGACCGTTGTTTTTTTTTTTTTTTAAGGCCTCATGCACGCTGGGCGTTTTTTTGGAGTTTGGTGTTTTTTTTTTTTGTTTTTTTTTTAGAACAGCTTATAAACCCCCCTCTGTGTTATCCTATGTGCACGTTTTTGAACTCAGCAGTGCAGTTCATGGGCTGTTTTCTGAACGTCATGAAATCGCGTTCAGGAGTCGTTTTTCTGACCACAAAAAACGGCATACGCTGATAAACGTTGATAAACGCTCAAAAACGCTAATAAACGCTATTGCAAAAAACATGAAAAAAACGTTGAAAGACTCAACGCGACTGGCGTTTTTATAACGTTATTTTAACGTCCAGTGTGCACGAGGCCTCAAATTTTAATTTCTTTTCAATGGTGTACAGTGCGCCCGGTTATAAAGCGCTACAGCCTATGCTGGCGCTATGTGTAAACAGAAGATAATATTAATTTCCGGCTTGCGCTGTAGAACAGCAGCACTAATCCCTTTTCTTCCGTTGCACTTTATCGTGTTCATCTCATGTTTCCATTTCACATCCAGCCGCAGCATTCCCCCCCCCCCCCTCCCCCCCATGGACCCGGGGCCACAGCACTCAGACTGTCTGTGGCATTAAACGACTCCTCCGGACTGACATTCATTCCACTGAAATGCTGCATTATTATTCAGACTCCTCAGCGGGCAGAGCGGGCAGAGCGGGCAGAGTCCGCACCGAGCCCGCACCGAGCCCGTGACCTGCGTGCTTCTATCCTGCGTAGAACTCCAGGCATATATAAACTCCATACATTAGTGCCGCTCTGTATTCATTAATACATTGTTATATGAATGCAAGAACGTACCTGAATTTATTTGGCATCCGCTTCTTGCAGCCCCCTGTACAGCAAAGCTCAGACTGGGAGGGGAAGAAGCGGCACAAGCGGGTTTGCTGCAATGCTCGTGTGCTAACAAGGAGCATCCTGATAGGAGGAGAGAGCAAAGTATAGGAGAGAGATGAACTGATCAGTCCTCTGCTACTCCTTTTATTGTCCAGGCTGGGGCTGGGAGGGGGGGGAACAAAAAATGTAATAATAAAGATATAAAGAATAATGTAAAGTTATTTAAAGCGGAGAACCACCCAAAAGGGAAAGTTTTGCTTGTTTGCACCCCCCCCCCTCCACTCCACTGTCACATTTGGCCCTCTTTTGGGGGGAGCGGGTACCTGGTTTTGACAGGTACCCACTCCCACTTCCAGCTCAGATTTCCGCGGTGAACTGAGCCAGAAGTTTAGCCCCCCTCCCCCTCTATGTCAGTAGTCTGCTTGTCTTCAGCAAACTGTTTGCTGAGTTTCTTTTGCATCATCTTTAGAAGAGGCTTCCTTCTGGGACGACAGCCATGCAGACCAATGTGATGCAGTGTGCGGCGTATGGTCTGAGCACTGACAGGCTGACCCCCCACCCCTACAACCTCTGCAGCAATGCTGGCAGCACTCATACGTCTATTTCTCAAAGACAACCTCTGGATATGACGCTGAGCACGTGACCTCAACTTCTTTGGTGGACCATGGCGAGGCCTGTTCTGAGTGGAACCTGTCCTGTTAGACCGCTGTATGGTCTTGGCCACCGTGCTGCAGCTCAGTTTCAGGGTCTTGGCAATCTTCTTATAGCCCTAGACCATCTTTATGTAGAGCAATAATTCTTTTTTTCCGCTCCTCAGAGAGTTCTTTGCCATGAGGTGCCATGTTGAACTTCCAGTGACCAGTATGAGAGAGTGAGAGATATAACACCAAATTTAACACACCTGCTCCACATTCACACCTGAGACCTTGTAAACACTAACGAGTCACATGACACCGGGGAGGGAAAATGGCTAATTGGACCCAATTTGGACATTTTCACTTAGGGTGTACTTACTTTTGTTGCCGGCGGTTTAGACATTAATGGCTGTGTGTTGAGTTATTTTGAGGGGACTGAAAATTTACACTGTTATACAAGCTGTACACTCACTACTTTACATTGTAGACAAGTGTCATTTCTTCAGTGTTGTCACATGAAAAGATAGAAGAAAATATTTACAAAAATGTGAGGGGTGTACTTACTTTTGTGAGATACTGTGTGTGTGTAGTCCTGACTTTCCCTTTTCCCGTCCTCCAGGAGTCCAGACACGGGACAAGACCCCAGACGAGATTGGTTCTTTAACACGCAGGAGGACCACCAGCGAAGGGCAATATGAAGACAGCGCCGGGGACCCCGGATCCAATCCCAGCAAAGTTCGCTCTCCTGTCCGATGCGTTTCGCCTGAAGTTTTCAACACGATCGCAGCCAACCCAGGGGGGAGGCCGAAAGAGGTAACCACCCCTTGAAGAATATTGAGTCAATGTTTATGCGTAAAAAATCGGAAGTTTAACCTGCTTTATATCCCCCCCCCCCCCCCAGAGTATCAGAGAGATGAGCTGATCAGTCCTCTGCTACTCCTTTCAAGGTCCGGGCTGGGAGAGGAACCAGACCTGTAAATGTTACTTAAAGCGGAGCCCGAAAGTGGAAGCTCCGCTTGTTCGCACCCTCCCCTCCACCGATTGGCACTTTTGGTGGGGGGGGGGGGGTGAGCGGATACCCGTCAAAACCAGATACCCGTTCCCACTTCTGGTTAAGATCGCCGCACAACGATTGGAATTTCCGGCCCCTCCTCCTCCCTCCCCACTGCCTTCTGGGAGACGCCCACACCGGTCCCAGAAGACGACGGGACCTTTCACAAAAGCGAGACTCGCGCATGCGCAGTACAGTAGGAAACCGGCTTTGAAGCCGCAAGGCTTCACTTTCTGTTTTTCTTAGTAAGGATGCCGGCGGCAGCACCCGGACCTGAGGGGATGGGTCGGCTTTGGGTGCCGACATCGCGGGCTCCCTGGACAGGTCAGTGTCCTTTATAGTAAAAGTCAGCAGCTGCAGTATTTGTAGCGGCTGACTTTCATTTTTTTTTTAAATAGAGGCGGGAAGTCCACTTTAAGGATCGGGCGGCCACCAGCGTCCTTAACAACCTGTAACCCCGCTGATAACTGATCGGTTGTTAAGGGCATGGCGGCCGCCCGCTCCTTAACAACCAGGTTGATGACTGATTGTTGAGAATGCCAGTGGCTGCCGGTTCCTTAAATATCACGTTGGGACCCCTTCTTATTTATCGCATTGCATTTAAAAAAAAAAATAAAAATTATTTTGTGAATTGACTTTCACTCCTGTTTTATGTGGTGTTTATCAAGCGTTTTTGCTTTATGCGGTAAATACCACATAAAGCAGTCGTAAATTGACATTTTCAGAATCGCATGATGTATTTGGGAAAACACCTGAATACTGCATGCGATCTGGTTCTGTGAATGGAGCGCAGTGACGACATCACTGGGTCTCTGTTCTTCTCTATGCAATGCAGACAGGTCATAGCTGGTGGGGGAGGGGCTGGCAGGGTGCTATACACAGTGGTGGCTGGGGTTTCTTTTTTTTTTGGGGGGGGTGGGGGTTTGTTAAACAACCACCCCTACCCTGGCACTTACCCCATTGGTTGCAGGTGGGTAGGCCCCTATGGGCGGCAGCCGGGTTGCGCGTTCCTACGGGCGGCAGGTTGTGGTCTCCCATGGCAGCGTGCAGCAGCCTCCTGTGTCCTCTCTGTATCACGGCGGCTTCCGCCGTGCGGCTCCTCCCTCCTCCTCCTAGGGGCCCAATAGGATTGCCTGTCCCTTCAGCCAATCGGGTGATGCAAGCAGTGGGCTGGCTCTTGGGAGGAGTTATGCAAATATCATAATCTCCCAATGGGTGAATGTCAAGTCTGGAGGAGTGGGCATTCCTAGGCAGGGGCAGGATAGTTTTGCATGAGGACCACCCTAGGAAATACCCACATGATGTCATGATTGAAAGAGCTGAAATCCAATAAATGAAAGTGGCGAGGACGAAACATGCTGGGGAGGAAAGAACTAGAGGATGATAAATGTCCTCCAGCCAGGAAATGAGGTGGGTTCTATCTGCATATCATTATTAGTATGTCTATGCATAATAAAAAAAAAAAGTGTGTATATATAGCTATATGTATATATCGAGAGATATATATATATATATATATATATATATATATATATATATATATATATATATACATACACTTTTTTTTTTGTTCTATCTGCATATCATTATTAGTATGTCTATGCATAATAAAAAAAAAGTGTGTATATATAGCTATATATATATATATATATATATATACACTTCTTCTTTTTTTTTTTTATATATAATTTTTGTTTATTATGCAAGGACGAAACATGCTTGGTAGGAAAGAACTAGATGATGATAAATGTCCTCCAGCCAGGAAATGAGGCGGGTTCTATCTGCATATCATTAGTAGTATGTCTATGCATACGCATTCCTAATTTTCCCATCTACGTGACATAAGGGGGAGGTGTTCTATAGTCCAGCCATGTTATTGCTTCATTGTGAAAGGTTTGTTCTGTGTCGCTGCTTGTTAGTATTTAATGAGAAGCGAGGTCCTTGTTCATTTGGTAACGTTGATGCGTCTGTGTTTCAGCCTCACCTGCACAGCTACAAGGAGGCCTTCGAGGAAATGGAGATCCCACCTGCTATTAGCCCCACCTCCACAGGTAAGCCACGCCCCCCCTACATTAAGTTGTAAAGGTGTGTCTAATAATCTGTGCTCAGGCTGTTTTATCAGATCCATAAGGAAAGATTTACTAAAACTGGAGCACACAGAATTTGGCGCAGCTGTGCATGGTAACCAATCAGCTTCCAGATTTTATTACCAAAGCTTAACCGCTTGCCAACCGTATACTGTGTGTATGTGTATATATATATATATATATATATATATATCTATATTTATATACACAGTGGCAAAGCGTCTCCTCTGTGCAGGATCACGTATGCTGCACGTCCGGACTTGTTGGTGCGCACGTGCACAGCCGGCCACACCGCTCCTTCACCGCTCCAAAGATGCGGCTATCAGGACTTTTTTTACCGTCCTGCTAGCGCACCACTCCAGTGTGAAAAGCCCTCTGGGCTTTCACATTGGAGACCCAGCAGCAGCTGTTTCAGGGCGCTTTGCAGGCGCTATTTTTAGCGCTGTAGCGCCTGCAAAGCTCCCCAGTGTGAAAGGGGTCTAAGTCGCCGATTGCCGCCATTACTAGAATTTTTTTTTAATAAAAAGTCCATAAATCTATCCCATGGTTTGTAGACGTGATAACTTTTGCGCAAAAACCAATCAATATACGCTTATTGTGATTTTTATTTATTTTTTTTACCAAAAAATATGTAGAAGAATATATATTGGCCTAAATTGATGAAAAAAAAACGATTTATTTATTTTTTCATTGGATACGTTTTATAGCAGAAGGTAAAAAATATTCAAGTAGTTAATACAGAAACATAGAAATCCATCTCTTGCTCCTTCATTGGTGGCTATAGGGCATTCTTGGACTTGTTGTCCTTCATCTTGGGGGAGGGGGTGGGCAGCTGCTTTGCGTATTCTATATAAGGAATCTATTATTGTGCAGATCCAAACAATGTATTTATTTTTATTCTCCATCCAACATCTCCATCACTTTCTCATTTCCTTCTGATGTGTCGGGGGATGGTTCCAGGATCTCTTCATCTGTTCATCTCCGGCCAAATGTGTTCTTTATTCTGATTGAAATCCCGCCAACTAATTCTATGATCAATAAAAGATGGCAGTGTCGGAGTTCTTCTGTATGGAAGGCAGTCCGAGGGCAGCAGGATGGGCAGCAGGGGTTTCGATTCTATCAATTGAATCGGGTTTATTAAAGGGTGGGTGAAGGTCCACTTTAACCCTTTTGCAGCCGGAGCTGTTTTTGCGGGTTTTTTTTTTTTTGCACAATCGCTTTAGGCCTGAAGATTGCATAACCCCCCCCCCCCCACAAAAAAAAAACATTATGGGGCTGATTTACCAAAGCTAAAGAGTGCAAAATCTGGTTGGGATGGAACAGTGGCTCAGTCCAGATCCGGACTGGGGTCCGTCAGAGATGCCTGCTCTATGGTGTCTGCTTTCAGAAAATACATAATGTTTAATTTACTAAATCTAGAGAGTGCAAAATCTGGTTGGGATGGAACAGTGGCTCAGTCCGGATCCGGACCGGGGTCCGTCAGAGATGCCTGCTCTATGGTGTCTGCTTTCAGAAAATACATAATGTTTAATTTACTAAATCTAGAGAGTGCAAAATCTGGTTGGGATGGAACAGTGGCTCAGTCCGGATCCGGACCGCGGTCCGCCAGTGATGCCTGCTCTATGGTGTCTGCTTTCAGAAAATACATAATGTTTCATTTACTAAATCTAGAGAGTGCAAAATCTGGTTGGGATGGAACAGTGGCTCAGTCCAGATCCGGACCGGGGTCCGCCAGTTATGCCTACTCTATGGTGTCTGCTTTCAGAAAATATATAATGTTTCATTTACTAAATCTAGAGAGTGCAAAATCTGGTTGGGATGGAACAGTGGCTCAGTCCGGATCCGGACCGCGGTCCGCCAGTGATGCCTGCTCTACAGTGTCTGCTTTCAGAAAATATATAATGTTTCATTTACTGAAACTAGAGGATGCAAAATCTGGTGCAGCTGTGCAGGGTAGCCAAACCGCTTCAAGTTTCTTTTTTTTGTCCAAGCTTAATTGAACAAGCTGAACTTGGAAGCTGATCGGCTACCCTGCACAGTTGCACCAGATTTTGGACTCTCTATATTTAGTAAATTAAACATTATATATTTTCTGAAAGTAGACACCGTAGAGCAGGCATCACTGGCGGACCGCGGTCCGAATCCGGACTGAGCTACAGTTCTATCCCAACCAGATTTTGCACTCTCTAGATTTAGTAAATGAAACATTATATATTTTCTGAAAGCAGGCATCTGTGGCGGACCGTGGTCTGGATCCGGACTGAGCCACTGTTCCATCCGCACACGTAGTCAGGCCATTTAGGAGCTGCTTGACTACCCTCTCTAGATTTAGTAAATGAAACATGTATTTTCTGAAAGCAGACACCATAGAGCAGGCATCACTGGCGGACCACGGTCCGGATCCAGACTGAGCCACTGTTCCATCCCAACCAGATTTGGCACTCTCTAGATTTAGTAAATGAAACAGGTATTTTCTGAAAGCAGACACTGTAGAGCAGGCATCTCTGGCGGACCGCGGTCCGGACCCGGACTGAGCCACTGTTCCATCCCAACCCGCAGTCAGGCCATTTAGGAGCCTCTGATTTCCCCCCCAGCCTCTGCCACTGTTATTATAACAGCGGAGAGCGAGAGGTAGAACAATCAAGTGTAGGAGGCACAGCACTGAATGGGGTGCGGGAGCTGCAGGAGTTAACTTTTCAAGTTAGCCAGCAGGAGATTGGATGCAGGGCGGTTCTTGGTTGCAGTGCCGGGACAAGGTCATCCAGTGCCCAGGGCAAATATGCCAATCTGCACCCCCTACCCCTGCAATATACCATTGTGCCAGGGGCAGCCGCCCCTCCTGCCCACCCCTTGTCCCGGCCCTGCTTGGTTGATACAAGAAGTTAACCCTGGCAGCTCCCGCGCTCCATTCAGTTATGTGATTTTAGACTAACAATAGTCATTGTTGAAATGTTGATTAAAAAAGTTAAATTCCACTTTAAAAACATATATATATTTTCTTTTTCTTCTTTTTTTTCTGCCATATTTTTGGTAAAAAAAATCCCAATAAGCATATATTGATTGGTTTCCACAAAAGTTATAGCGTCTACAAAAAAGGGGATATATTTAATGCATTTTTATTATAATTTTTGTTTTTACTAGTAATGGGCGGAGATCAGCGTTTTTTTTTTTTTTTGCGGGGTTGTGACATTGCGGCAGACAGATCAGACACTTTTGACACTTTATTTTTTTCTTATTTTTTTTCTTACTTTGTTTAATTTATTTATTCTTATTTGCTCTTTTTTTTTTTTGAGACAGGTTCTCTTTAACCCTTTCACGCCAAGGTAAAGCAAATATGCGGCCTTCGGCTTAACCAAGAACCGGAAGGATTTGCCCCCTTGGTGACCAGGCCATTTTTTTTTTGGCGATACGGCACTGTGTCGCTTTAACGGACAATTGTGCAGTCGTGCGACGCTGTAGCCAAACAAAATTAATATTTTATTTATAAACTATTTTTTAATTCTTTTTTTTTTTTTTTATCCCATAGGGAACAAAACGTCCCCATGTGATGATTTTTTTTTTTTTGGTGACAGGTTCTCTTTAACCCCTTCATGCCGACAGAACGGGGTGATGCCTGCAGCTACACGCATCATCCCGGTATCGTTTTTTAGTGCCGATGGTTGGCTTTCTTGTGATAACTGATGCGGCTCGGCTGTTATCCCAAGCAGCAGGAGGCCCGAGCGACAGAGCGGCGCGTCCGCCGGCTGGCCCGGAGATGCGAACGAAGCCGGAATCGGCTTTGATCGGGTCTCGGATATATTAACCCCATGCCATGACATCACTTCCGGTTTACTGAAGACTTAAAGGCGCCAAATTTTTAAAAATTACAGCATTCAAAACTGCCAAACTTTTAATGCTTTTAAGTGCAAAGGAGGGATTTGGGGGTCTTGTAGATCCCAGATCTAGCCATAAAGAGGACCTGTCACTGCCCATTACTGTCACAAGAGATGTTTATATTCCTTGTGACAGCAATAAAAGTGATCAGAATTTATTTTTTTAAAAGGACAGTGTAAAAAAAAAAATATATATATATATATATATATATATATTTTTTTTTTAAAGCGCCCCATCCCTCCGAGCTTGCGCGCAGAAGCGAACGCATACATAAGTTGCGCCCGCAAACATAAACAATGTTCAAACTGTTCATCATGTGAGATGTCGCCGCGATCGTTAGAGCGAGAGCAATAATTCTAGCACAAGAACTCCTCTTTAACTCTAAACTGGTAACCTGTAGGAATTTTTAAAGCATCGCCTATAGAGATTTTTAAGTATTGTAGATTTGTCGCCATTACACGAGCGTGCGCAATTTTAAAGTGTGACATGTTGGGTATCTATTTACTTGGTGTAACATCATCTTTTATATTATGCAAAAAAAATTGGTCTAACGTTAGTGTTTTGTTTTTGTTTCTTTAAAAAAAAAAAATTGCATTTGAAAGACTGCTGTGCAAATACAGTGTGACATAAAATATTGCAACGATTGCCATTTTATTCTCTAGGGTCTATATATATAATGTTTGGGGGTTCTAAGTCATTTTCTAGCAAAAAATACAGATTTTAACTAGTGTCAGAAAAAGGCTTAGGCATGAAGGGGTTAATGAGACATTCGGGGTCTAAAAGGCCGCATTGCATTACACTCTTTCCCGGCCATACTGGCCCTATATATTGTGTCTAGTGTTTTTGCTCCCAATGCTACTTATTGAATGAGTCCCGGGCCTGCTGGGACTTGTAGCTTCCCAGCACTCGGAGGACGTTGGCGGTTTCTGTGGAATTGCTGGGAGTAGATGGAGAGGGAGAATCCGGATCCCAGCAGAGAAGGGTGGGGATGTCATATTCCGATCGCTCCCTTTCACTGAGTGGGGACTGGAAACATTCCTGAGGATGAATAACAGAGTTATTGTGTCAGGAAACAGAAGAATGTCTGGAATCAGCTTGTTCTTCCATTCACCATCCATCATCACAGCTCCTCTCTGTTCTCTACAATTGGCCTATTAAGGACAACAAGGATCTGACAGAGTGCAGCGTCCCAAGTGCTCCGAGCTGCTCAATCTTCTTCCCGGAGAACTCATAGACCGCACTCCTTCCTGGAGCACTCATAGACCGCACTCCTTCCCAGAGAACTCATAGACTGCACTCCTTCCCAGAGAACTCATAGACCGCACTCCTTCCTGGAGCATACATAGACCGAACTCCTTCCCAGAGAACTCATAGACCGCACTCCTTCCCAGAGAACTCATAGACCGCACTCCTTCCCAGAGAACTCATAGACCGCACTCCTTCCCAGAGCACTCATAGACTGCACTCCTTCCCAGAGAACTCATAGACCGCACTCCTTCCTGGAGCATACATAGACCGAACTCCTTCCCAGAGAACTCATAGACCGCACTCCTTCCCAGAGCACTCATAGACCGCACTCCTTCCCAGAGAACTCATAGACCGCACTCCTTCCCAGAGCACTCATAGACCGCACTCCTTCCCAGAGAACTCATAGACCGCGCTCCTTCCCAGAGCACTCATAGACCGCACTCCTTCCCAGAGAACTCATAGACCGCGCTCCTTCCCAGAGCACTCATAGACCGCACTCCTTCCCAGAGAACTCATAGACCGCACTCCTTCCCAGAGCACTCAGAGACCGCATTCCTTCCCAGAGAACTCATAGACCGCACTCCTTCCCAGAGCATTCATAGACCGCACTCCTTCCTGGAGCATTCATAGACCGCACTCCTTCTCGGAGAACTCATAGACCGCACTCCTTCCCGGAGCATTCATAGACTGCACTCCTTCCCAGAGAACTCATAGACCGCACTCCTTCCTGGAGCATACATAGACCGAACTCCTTCCCAGAGAACTCATAGACCGCGCTCCTTCCCAGAGCACTCATAGACCGCACTCCTTCCCAGAGAAGTCATAGACCGCACTCCTTCCCAGAGCATTTATAGACCGCACTCCTTCCTGGAGCATTCATAGACCGCACTCCTTCTCGGAGAACTCATAGACCGCACTCCTTACCGGAGAACTCATAGACCGCACTCCTTACCGGAGAACTCATAGACTGCACTCCTTCCCGGAGAACTCATAGACCGCACTCCTTCCCGGAGAACTCATAGGCCGCACTCCTTCCAGGAGAACTCATAGACCACACTCCTTCCCAGAGCATTCATAGACCGCACTCCTTCCCAGAGCATTCATAGACCAAACTTTTAGGCCAAAAAGTTAAATTTTGGTCTCATCTGACCAGATCACCTTCTTTTACAT
This sequence comes from Lithobates sylvaticus, assembly GCA_028564925.1. Taxonomy (NCBI): domain Eukaryota; kingdom Metazoa; phylum Chordata; class Amphibia; order Anura; family Ranidae; genus Lithobates; species Lithobates sylvaticus. The sequence continues at coordinate 19,679,224 of CM053031.1, forward strand.
ATTTGCTGTGTCCCCCACATGGCTTCTCACAAACTGCAAATGGGACTTCATATGGCTTTATTTTGACAATGGCTTTCTTCTTGCCACTCTTCCATAAAGGTCAGATTTGTGAAGTGTCCTGTGTCCAGATTTGTCCTGTGGACAGATTCTCCCCCCTGAGCTGTGGATCTCTGCAGCTCCTTCAGAGTTACTATGGACCTTTTGGTTGCTTCTCTGATGAATGCTCTCCTTGCCCGGCCGGTCAGTTTAGGTGGACGGCCATGTCTTGGTTGGTTTGCAGTTGTGCCATACTCTTTCCATTTTCAGATGATGGATTGAACAGAGCTCCGTGAGATGTTTAAAGCTTGGGAGATTTTTTTAAAACGCAACCCTACTTTAAACTTCTTCACAACTTTATCCCTGACCTGTCCGGTGTGTTCCTTGGTCTTCATGATGCTGTTTGTTCACTAAGGTTCTCTAACAAACCTCTGAGGGTTTCACAGAACAGCTGTATTTAAACTGAGATTAAATTACACACAGGTGGACTCTATTTACTAATTAGGTGACATCTGAAGGCAATTGGTTCCACTAGATTTTAGTTAGGGGTATCAGAGTAAAGGGGGCTGAATACAAATGTACCCCCCACACTTTTCACATATTTATTTGTAAAAAAAAATTAAAAACCATTTATCATTTTCCTTCCACTTCATAAAAATGTGCCACTTTGTGTTGGTCTATCACATAAAATCCCAATAAAATATTTACGTTTTTGGTTATACCATGAATAAAAGGTGCAGAATTTCAAGGGGTATGAATACTTTTTCAAGGCACTGTAAGTACCTGTAATAAATATAGAATGAAAACAAATGCAGCCATCACAGCAGGTATTAGTAAGCTGCAATATATCCAATTTTTGGTTTTGGGTTTAGAAATACTTTAATACATCCCTTTATGTATCTTTGTGTTTGTCAGTGAGCGTTCTCATGTTTTCTGCCTCCGTGTTTCCCTCTAGCCTTGCGATCTCCTCCAGGATTGGCAAAGACACCTCTGTCAGCGCTGGGGTTAAAGCCACACAACCCGGCGGATATTCTGCTGCAGCAATCTGGAGGTGAGTGCGTTTTCATCACAGTAACTCACAGTAACTTGGTATTAGACATATGCGATTAGTTTAGTACGAATCGGAAATTCGTACAAATCCGAATTTTGAATTTTTACGAATACGAATTCTGTACGAAATACGAAAATTTCGTTTACGAATTTCGGATCCAAATTATCCGAATCCAAACTACCAAATGATGAATTTCAACTAATATGAAAGAAATTATAGCGGATATAACGAATGATTCGAATGAATTTTAGATTCAGTATAACGAATATCGACACTCTACAAATAATAACAAAAAAACAAATTATCCAAAAACGTATTAACGTTACATAACACAAGTCTATTGTCTATTGTCTATTGTTCACCAATCACTCAGAGGAAGTACGAAAAACGAAATTTCGTATTCGTAAACGAAATTTCGGATTTCGAACTTCCTCTGAGTGATTGGTGAACAATAGATTTGTGTTATGTAACGTTAATACATTTTCGGATAATTCGTTATTATTCGTAGAGTGTCGAGATTCGTAACTATTCGTAACGATATTAACGATTCGTCCGAAATTTGTATTTCGTACGAATCCAAATTAAATTTCGTACACGAATTACAAATTTTTTATACGGAATGGAACAAAACTCATTTTTTGACGGCTCCCATGTCTACTTGGTATGCAAAGCGTTCTTGGAATGAACAAGTTGGAGATTGTGACATCACCACTCCACCTCGTCCAATCAGAGAAAGCTTTGCATTCATTGAGAAAATGAAAAAGTGTTCTCTGAATGGCGCCTGTGCCAAGTGAGCAAACCTCCTGTGTTCACAATGTACCAGGGCAGCCGCTTGGTATGGGACCTAGAAATATGAAGAGTAGTGGTGCCAACTACAGTGGTTTCCAGTTCCTCAACTTTTCTAATCCAGAGGAGCCCCTAAAATAAATTCTAGGTCCCGGAGGAACCCTTACTTAAGTCAACTATTGGTGGGTAATGGCAAAAATTCCCTTTTGTGTTGGTCAGTAAGAAAACTGCAACCCTCTTACAGGCAGCTTATAAGACAGCTGGTATCATGCTGCTTGGTTTGCCAAGTGGTGTAGGTCCTGGAACCATGTAGGCACCACCAAATGAAAGGTCAATGAACCACTGCTCAGGGAAGTCCTAGCAACCTCTGAAGGAACCCTAGAGTTCCATGGGACCCTGGTTGAGAATGTACATCGTTTCATTGGTCCATACTGGCAGCTCCTCTTTATATTTCTCTAAATATTCTATACAAATAAATTCTCTATATTTAGTTGTGCAAAGGTGATGGCAGACAATACTATCTTTTTTGTGAATAGATGTCTACTCTTGGCTTGCTCCGCTGCGGTCTTCAAGTCCAACGCAGGAATTTTATGTTCTCTCCGTGTTTCCTCCAGTTGCTCCTGTTTCCTTCCACATCTCAGAACAGTAATAGATACGTTTGCTTAAACTAGACCTTTCATCTAAATCTATATCGTGCCTTTTTTATTCCTCTCCACAATATAAAAAAATCCAAGATTTTATATGTTTCAGGGCTTTCTTTGCTTGTAACCTCCACGTCCTCAGGGCTCACCTAGGCGGAGGTGATGTTCCGGCATACTCCTACAGCCTCCTGGTATACCCACCTCTTATATCCCAGCATTTGCATTTAGCAGTAGAACTCTGTGAGATCGCGCTTGCGACACCGCGGCAACATGAACTTGTAAGTGGGGTGCAGCGCGGTGCGGCAGCAACAATTCCCACAGTAATGTGCAATATAAAACTTGTATTGAAGTAACGCAGCCACAGTTAACAATAACCCGGTGAGACAGCTATCCAGCTGAGAACACTAATGCCACGTACACACGATCGGAATTCCAGCCAGAAAAAGACTGATGAAAGTTTTTCATCGGAAAATGCGACCGTGTGTAGGCTCCATCGGAATTTTGCTGGAGCATGTTCTCAATTTTTCAGACGGAAAAGTTTTCTATCGGAAATTCCGATCGTCTGTAAGCAATTCTGACGCGCAAAATTCCTACGCATGCTCGGTAGCAATTTGACGCATGCTCGGAAGCAATTGTAGTGTTGTACGTCACCGCGTTCTTGACGGTCGGAATTTGATGTGACCGTGTGTAGGCAAGACAGTTTGAGCGGAATTCCGTTGGGAAAACCATCAGAGCTTTTTCCGAAGAGAATTCCGATCGTGTGTACGCGGCATCACAGTTTCCAATCACGTGAAGAAGTAAGTTTCAGCCGAACCGACCGCGTCGGTTGAGAGGGGACAGATTGCAGGGTGGCCGTCCCGTGCCCAATCATTATATCCAGAGAGATGCGACCCTACGCTTCCCCTCCTCAATAGGAACCTTTTCCTATCGCTAACACTGTCCCTAACGGATAGGGTACCTGTCCCTACACTACCCACTCACATAAAGCATGCCAAACCCAGGGTCCAGGGGCTTAAATAGACTCTGCCACACCTAAGATGGCCACCAGAGTCACATGGGCGGCCAGCATCCAATCGAATCGCTGCCCCAGTGACTGGGGAAACCACAGAGGAACCCTGTTCCCCATGACTTCCTCTCCCTCTGCATTTCCGCTGCGGTTGAGCGCCACCTGCAGTGGAGACGGCAGACTGCACCTGCCTACAAACTACCTATCTTGGTGCCTTATCATGCACAGAGTGGGATCTGATGCTGTTTTAAGCTGCAAGAACCAGGAAAAGAAAAGAAAAGAAGAGTTTAAACAAAGGTCGCCTATCCTTTTTGCCCCCGACCTAAGCTAACTCACCCTTCTCCTCCTCAGATGGATTCTTCATCTGTCCATCTGACTACCGTCATTCTGTGGTTTGTTTACATCCAGCACTGCAAATCTTAACTGTCCTGGCCACGCCTGTGCATTACAGCTCCATTGACTTTTATAGGACTACCTCTGGTCATTTCTGACCTTGGTAAAAGTCTATGGGGCTCTAGTGCACAGGTGTGGCCGGGATAGTTATAAGACAAACAAATCATAGAACAACGGTGGTCCGATGGTGCTAAAAATGCATCTGTGAAGGCGAAAGGGTGGGAAAGGTTGGATCAGAGGAAGGGGGAAAAAAGGATAAGGGCGGTTGTGGCGTGGTCCCATTTGCTTGAATGGTCCTGTTCGGCTACATGGACTTTAAATTTGTGTACAGACCAGAGTGCCAGCAAGCCTTTGTTTAGGTTGGTCTTTAGAGGTGGTAAAATCGCAGCTTAACCGCCTGCTTTAAGGCCTCTAGAGGTCACCAGGACAAACCGAGAAAAGGTTTTGGGTACAATTAGATAGAACTGAACCCATCAGGTGCACCAAAATGGTAAATTTGCCATTCATCAGTAAAGTCATGTAGTGTCCTACCAAAACTGCGCCATGTAGCCCAGGGGGCACCCGGTAAACTTTTGCACAAAGGAGAAGCTGATTTGTATCTCCAACAAAAACCCAGCACTGTTGGCCATCCCTATTCACTGCTCATAGACAAGCTTGTATCCTCCTTGATTCCCTCGCAATCAGCCGGGTGACAAGGCCATGGAGTCCACTCTTGCTCCACTGTAATCCACCATCCGAATAATGGGCCGCTCACAAAAGACATTCACCTCCAGCCAAGGTTTATTGTAATGACAGCACTGCTCACTTCAACCCAAAGCCATGCCCCCAACATCTTTCACCCAAAACGAGGCTTAATAGTGATCTCCTAATGCCTTAATAGGCTTTATAGCGATCTCAATGATTAAGCCCAATTGTGGGTGAAACATGTTGGGGGTCATGGCTTTGGGTTGAAGTGAGCAGTGCTGCCATTACCTTGGTTGGAGGTGAACGTCTTCCGTGTGCGGCATGTTATTTGGATGGTGTGTGATTGCTGCAGTGAACTGAAGTGTGCATACTAAGCCCCCGTACACACGATCGGAAATTCCGATCACAAAATCCGTTGGTTAATTGCCGACGGATTTTGTCCAAAACTTATGTTGCATACACATGGTCGGACAAAGTTGTCGGAAAATCCGATCGTTCCGAACATGGTGACATTCGTTGCGTACGACGGAACTACGTAGAGGCTAGTAGCCAATAGCTTTGGTCTCGTAATTTGATCTGAGCATGCGTGGCACTTTATCCGTCTGAATTCTCGACACGCGATCGGAAAAAGTCTGATTGGATTTTGTTGTCGGAAAATTTGAGATCCCGACGGAAAAAGCCCGCTAGAGCCCACACACAGATGATTCCGACAACATAATCCGATCTGACTTTTTCCATCGGAATATCCGACCATCTGTACGACGCATAAAAGGACTGCTACCAAAAAGATACCCACCAAAATTAAATCCATGTCCAAACCCACCATTTCATAACGATGTGCGCGCCATAATGATGGTGAAACATAATAAGTGTTACTAAAATAGACCTGAAAAGTGTTATGTGTCACATTATTACGTTGGGTTTATATTTTCCTTGTATCTGTCAGATTGGTAGCCATGGGCAGCATTTTCACTTCTCCATCACCCTGCGCCAACAGTGAAGCGTTACTGATGTCGTTGGCAAATATTTTCTCACACGACGGCCTTTGGCTCCCCGTGGTGGAAAGTCTGACCCCTCTGTGGTAGAATGCTGTAGGACAATCAAAGCTCAGAAGGTTGAAGCTTGTAGTGAAGACAACCACCTGTGGCTACAGGGATTCTGGAGAATCTCACAGGAAATCAAAACGCTTTTTCAGCTTGCGTGTTTTTCGCTGTAGAACAGGAGGCGACCCCGTTCAGCTCTCATCGGCAGGAAGGACATGCCGGGGGGGGGGGGGGGGATCTCGTTGGTTTTCATGGCAGATGCAGCCACTGCACGTTTCCCAGCTGTTGATACTCAGCTCTGTTCAGACAATTAAACACGACAGATGTTGCAAAGGATTCTGGGCTGGCTGGAATTTATAGAAGGAGCACTTAGAGCTTCTGGATTCTCTGTTTCTTCAGCTGTCCCATTTCTAGGCAGGAAAAGAAAAAACGGGCAGTTGCTAGGGGACCGATTTGTGAATTAATATACATATATATATATATATTTTTACATATGACCCCATATCACATTTAGCACATTGCTTGTGGGGTAAAATACTTATCGATGTGCAGGGCCATCTTAACAGCATCATGGGCCCCTGGGCAAAGTAATGTACTGGGGCCCCTACAAGCCTGTCCAAATTTTCGCACCCCCTTTCAAGAATTAAAGTATAATTCCTCACTGTGCCCAACATTGCAGCCTCACTGTGCCCAACATTGCAGCCTCACTGTGCCCAAAATTGCAGCCTCACTGTGCCCAACATTGCAGCCTCACTGTGCCCAACATTGCAGCCTCACTGTGCCCAACATTGCAGCCTCACTGTGCCCAACATTGCAGCCTCACTGCCCAACATTGCAGCCTCACTGTGCCCAACATTGCAGCCTCACTGTGCCCAACATTGCAGCCTCACTGTGCCCAACATTGCAGCCTCACAGTGCCCAACATTGCAGCCTCACAGTGCCCAACATTGCAGCCTCACCGTGCCCAACATTGCAGCCTCACCGTGCCCAACATTGCAGCCTCACCGTGCCCAACATTGCAGCCTCACCGTGCCCTCCATTGCAGCCTCACCGTGCCCCCATTGCAGCCTCACCGTGCCCCCATTGCAGCCTCACCGTGCTCCCATTGCAGCCTCACTTTGCCAACATTGCAGCCTCACTGTGGAAAACGAAGGAAGAGGAGAGTCGGAGATCACAGAGCGGATAGCACGCTGTTACAGCTTACATGAAATTCAGGGTTCATGTAAGCTGTAAGTTCAGGGGACCTATGGCAGCAAATGGGCACAGTGAGGCATGCAAATGGGCACAGTGACGCATGCAAATGGGCACAGTGAGGCTGCAAATGGGCATTGTTGACCCTCTTTTCCACTTACAGTAGCTGCTTTTTTCTCACCCTAGGCTTATACTCGAGTCAATACGTTTTTTCCCATTTTTTTGTGGTAAAATTAGGTGCCTCGGCTTATATTCGGGTCTGATACTCGAGTATATACGGTAGGTGATTTATGAGGGACGACACAGAGATCTAAACAGATCCACTAAAGTTGCCTTAAAATGGGACGCAGTCCAGTATAGCCTCCTGCAGGCTTCCAACAATCAATTAAACTTTTGAGCAGTAATTGTTGAACAATACAGATTGTGGGCAATTACTTGATGGTGGTGCTTGGCAGAAGAATGGCAGCCTGCTGGGTCCCTCCACCCAACTTGTCCTTGGCACTGGTCACTGCAGAATGCCCTCTGTTCTGGTTCCATCGGTCTTTTGTCTGGGAGGTCCTTAGAACCAATGCCCGGTTTTATGTGTTTTGGAAACCCCCCCCATGGCATGTTCTGATCTTCGCTTGCCTTACGCTAAATCCTGCAAGAATAATGCGGAGTTTGTCTCATGTAGAGAAGTGTCTTCAGTTGTTGCATTTGCTATTCCAGTGTGTCGCTGCAACAAGCTGCTTTGCCCGCAATGCGCATACATCTTAAAGTGGTTGTAAACCCACTTTATGGACTTTTACCTATAGGTAAGCCTAGAATAAGGCGTACCTATAGGCAGTGGAAATATCTCCTAAACGTGCGCCGTTTAGGAGATATTTCACTTGTAGTCCGCCGGAAGTGGCTACTGCGCATGCGCAGGGAAGAAACGAACCTAAAGTCCGTTTCTTCCCTAGCATATGCCGTAGGTCGCGGCTCCCGTGCGCATGCACGTGAGTGACATCACGCGGCTCTGGCAAATCATTTGCCAGAGCCGGAGTCCGCGGCCCCGAAGGAAGAGGGCAAGAAGATGGACGCTGCCCACACAGGGGACGCCGCTGGATTCTTTTGCAGGTAAGTGGTACATAATGGGCTAGTATGCTAGCCCATTATGCTTTTCATTTGCAGGCTATACAGGGAGAAGAAGAGGAAGTAAAACCCATCAGGGTTTACTTCCTCTTTAATAGGGCGACCAAAGAAACCGTGCAAAGCTCTAGCTTTAATTAGTAAGGTCATTTTTTTTTTAAGCAGTTACCCGTAGATATGTTTTTGCACTGTGGAGGAAACTGGAGCACCCGGAGGCACCCCACATGGAGGAAACATACAAACTCCATGCAGACGGAGAAGAACTGAAATAAAAGCCCAGTGCGGCACACAGACCAAGACTGATAAGACGCACAAGATGAAACGCCTATCCAAGTTGGTTCCTGGCTAGTCTACCGCTAAATGATTCAAGTCCTGGTTTGGCTCGCCACCGCAATACTATACACAGATTTCCAGGAATAAACGCTCGCTGAAACAAGCCAACTCCTTTATTTCATTGATCTAAAGATAAAGACAACAGCAAAACAGGCCGGAACTAACGCGTTTCACACTGCTGTGAACTTAACCACTTGCAGTGAATGTATTGTGGCGGGGTGGCGCGGGCAGTCCCATTTGCGTATATATATACGTGACTGACGCCTTCTGGGTCTGCGGGCGTCCCCTGCCAACCAGTGCTGTGATTGGACACAGCACAAGTTTGGCAGCTGATTGCAGCCAATGATTTTGTCTGAAGTCAGCTGATGGGCTGTGTCCAATCGCAACACAGAACTCTGTGTACAGGGAACAGAGATCTGGCTGTTTTTATCTCCCTGCAAAGCATACAATTAACCCCTGTTCGGCTGTGTCCAATCGCAACACAAAACTCAGAACTCTGTGTAGAGGGAACAGAGATCTGGCTGTTTTTATCTCCCTGCAAAGCACACAATTAACCCCTTGATTGCCCCTGGATATTAACCCCCTCCCAGCCAGTGTCATTAGTACAGTGAGAGTCTATAGTATTAGCACTGATCACTGTATTAGTGTCACTATTGATGTCAGTGTACCTCCCAGCCAGTGTCTGTTAGCTCCAGATTGCCCGCCACACTAACACAGTCCTACTATAAGTCTCTGATAACCGCCATTACCAGTATAGCGTCACAGCCTAAATTCCAGTATATATACTACAGTAAACTCTGTTATACCACTCATACCTACAGGTAAGCGTTAGGCTGGGTTCACACCATTGCAAATTGGATGTGGGTTCCCTGCATCCAACTCTCTATGGAGCCGGTTCACATTTCTCCGCAGCGGGTCCGTCTTTTGGTACATTTCAGGTTTTGGTACATTTCGGGTCCAAATTCAGCCCGAAATTCGGGCTGAAATCGGACCTGAAATGGTGAACCAGAATGTACCAGACCCCTGCTGTGAGACGGGCGCGGCGATGTGAACCCAGCCTTATTATAGACTTACCTGTAGGCAGTGGCGTTGCTAGGGGGTGGCTTTTGGGGCTATAGCCCAGAATCTGGGGCCCATAGCCCAGAGTCTCTGCAGGGTTCCCCAAGGGGAGGGGAGGCTCTCTGGGGACCCTGATGTAAGTGGGGGGCTCTCTGGGGACCCTGATTTAAGGAGGAGGATCTCTGGGGACCCTGATGCAAAGGAGGAGGCTCTCTGGGGACCCTGATGTAAGGGGATGCTCTCTGGGGACCCTGATTTAAGGAGGAGGATCTCTGGGGACCCTGATGCAAGGGGGAGGCTTGCTGGGGACCCTGATGTAAGGGGGGGCTCTGTGGGAATATATACACACACATGTATATTATATACATGTGTATGCCCGCCCAAGCGTATGGCTTTCTTTACTACGCTGCTCTAGCCCCAGATCTTTTGTAGACCTAGCAACGCCCCTGCCTGTAGGTACTGTGAATATCTCCAAACTTTCACTGTTCAGGAGATATTCAGAGTGCATTCAGCTGGTGACGTCACTGGCGCATGTGCTCTGAAGGTCTGGCATACTGTGCTGGACCTCCAGAGCCTGTGCCGCAAGCGGCCAGAGTGACGTCATTGCGCCTCCGGGCCACTCGTGTAGCCGGAGGTCTAGAAACCGGAAGGAAGACCGGGGGAAGATGGAAGCCCTCTCAGCTGTGACAGGGCTTAGTTTTAAGGTAAATCTCTCATAACGTGCTAGTATGTGATGAATACTAGCACATTATGACATTTCCTTGCAGGGAAATTTAGTTTTTCTTCAACTGCAGTTTACTACAGCTTTAAATTGGCTGTATCGTCTGCTTGGTAATTTTTTCCTACAGGTAAGCCTATAATAAGGCTTACCTGTAGGTAAAATGAATATCTTCTAAACCTGTACGGTTTAGTAGATAGTCCCCTTGCATGCAGCCGCTGACGTCAGCGGTGCATGCGCAGTGAAGGTCCGGCTAAGGTCCAGCGCATCGTGCCGGAACTTGCCAGAACGGAGCTCCGACGTTGTGGCGGAAGAAACGCAGAGGCAACATGTTGGCTCCCTCGGCGGTGACTGGGTGGCTCTGTGGGAGCTTCCTTCTAAAGTAAGTATTTCATAATGAGCTAGTATGCGGTCTGTACTAGCTCATTATGCCTTTGCCTTATGCCCCGTACACACGGTCGGATTTTCCGACGGAAAATGTCCGATCGGACCATGTTGTCTGAAATTCCGACCGTGTGTGGGCTCCATCTGACTTTTTCCGTCGGAATTTCCGACAGGAAAAAGTTTGAGATCCTGCTCTCAAATTTTCCGACAACAAAGTCCTATCGGACTTTTTCCGATCGTGTGTAGCGAATTCCGACGGATAAAGTGCCACGCATGCTCAGATCACATTACAAGACCAAAGCTATTGGCTACTAGCCACTACGTAGTCCCGTCGTACGCAACGAACGTCACCACGTTCAGAATGATCGGATTTTCCGACAACTTTGTCCGACCGTGCGTATGCAACACCAGTGTCGGACAAAATCTGTCGGAAAAAATCTGACGGATTTTGTGGTCGGAATTTCCGACCGTGTGTACGGGGCATTACAGGTTTTTTTTTTTTGGGCATACAACCGATTGCTTGATTGAGCACACAGCAGCATGAAACGCGTTGGGCCCTCCATTCCTCCTGTTCTGCTGTGGATGTCGTCTTCATTTCGGTATGCGGTTATCCCTGGAAATTTCTGTAGCGATGGATAAGCGATGAGGAGCATCCCCAAATATAGGATTACTCAACAAATCAGCACAATGTTGATTTTCAAATTGCATAGCAACCAATCCGATTTTAGTTTACTGTCATAACAACTTCTCATTGGCTGCTTTGTGTTGCTGAACTTTGCCAGCGTATTCATCCATTCTGTGTCTATTATTGGTTCTGCGCCGGAGCCCGGCGTAAGTGGAAATTTACTGAGGCTAATTGCTTGCCGTCAGCGCGATGAAAAGATTACTTTAAATGTCAGAGTTTTCCAGCTCCCCTTTGTATGTCGATTGTCAGATATGTTCGAAGCTTTATCTACACCGGGGGGGTCATTTTACTTTTATGTTCTTCTATCTGCTGACACGGCTCTGAAATTGCTTGTTTGTTGCCGAATCTCTTCTTCCCGTATGAATTCCTGTTCTGTCTCTTCCTTCCAACATCAGAGATTGAGACATTTATTGAATATGAGGACGGTAAGTTCCCGCACTGCGAGGAGTTGGCTTGGTTTGCTCAACTGACTTTTATCTTGTCTTGTTACGTTTGTTTCATAACTACATTTTTACATCGCTTGAGGAATTTTACATTTTGTTTTTAATTTTTTGATTAACACAAGTTTAATCTGCTAATATTTAGCTTTCTCTGTTTTTCTCACCCTCTACCCCATCAACATGCTAAGAAAAAACATTCTGTTTTCATTACATTCCCGTGTATACACATGCCAGTACAGGTGACCTGCACGAAGATGGTCCAAAAGTTCAATATAATTTCAGCCTTGAAAGGGTTAAAGGGGTTGTAAACTCTCTTAAAAAACGAAAACAAAAACAACCTGCAAGACAAAGGCATAATGAGCTAGTATGCATCGCATACTAGCTCATTATGAAATACCTGTTGCAGCGGTCCCTGCACATCGCTGTGACTGGCCACATGTCTCCCCGAAATTATTTCCTGGTTCGCAGGCTCCGGCGCTGTGATTGCCAGTCCCGGCACAGCCTGTACGGAAGTCGGAAATGTTCGTAAGTCAGCCGCGCATGCGCAGACCGACAAATACGGACATTTCCGGACATTTCCGATGTTCCGTCTAATGCCGTTCTGCGCATGCGCGGCAAATTACGGACATTTCCGGCATTTTCTGAGGCTCCTTTTGCCGCGCATGCGCAGAACGGCCAGAAGACGGCGAAAAATGGTGGAGGGTTGTTCGTAGGTCGGGCGTTCGTAAGTCGCGGACCCCCTGTACTGGAGAAACGGCACGAGCGAGCCGTTTCTTCAGTGCGCATGTGCCGATGATGTCGGCACACGCGGATACAGTAAATAGATATTCACGGGAGACACGTGCACACTGAAATATTTTGTTTCGGAATTTCGTTTTCGTCTTCAAAAATACATTTATTTAGTGACTCCCGAAATTCGTTTTTATTTATTTTGTTTCGTTAAAAAATGCATTCGTCCAAAAATCCGAAATAATTAAGGTCAAATCTATCATTGAAGGCTTATGGTGTCTGTCGAATGTTCTAAGAAGATTTGACGGAGCAGCTAAACTGTACGACGCCGCAATCGTACATTTCCGGTCGAATGTTCCGCCTACAAGCTATAGTAGAATTCTAATGTTGTATGACACTAGTCATAATTATATTACTATTAAATATTATTACTAGTCAACCAGCATTAGAATTCTTCTATAGCCTATGGGCGGAGCATTTGACCATAAATGTCTGCTCGCGGCTACTGCTTTGTCGAATCTTCATGTCGAATCTTTTCTCTCCATGTCGAATAATCTTGGACTAAAAGAGTTAGGTTAGGCACAGGTTAGACCTTTTTTGCTATTGTCTCTATAATGTCGAATCTTTTCTCTCTATGTCGAATCTTTACTCTCCATGTCGAATCTTTACTCTCTGTCAAATCTTTTCTCTCTATGTCGAATCTGTACTCTATATGTCGAATCTTTACGCTATATGTCGAATCTTTACGCTATATGTCGAATCTTTTCTCTCTATGTCGAATCTTTTCTCTCTGTCGAATCTTTTCTCTCTGTCGAATCTTTACTCTCTGTCGAATCTTTTCTCTCTATGTCGAATCTTTTCTCTCCATGTCGAATCTTTACTCTCTGTCAAATCTTTTCTCTCTATGTCGAATCTTTACTCTCCATGTCGAATCTTTACTCTCTGTCAAATCTTTTCTCTCTATGTCGAATCTGTACTCTATATGTCGAATCTTTACGCTATATGTCGAATCTTTACGCTATATGTCGAATCTTTTCTCTCTATGTCGAATCTTTTCTCTCTGTCGAATCTTTTCTCTCTGTCGAATCTTTTTTCTCTGTCGAATCTTTTCTCTCTCTGTCGAATCTTTTCTCTCTCTGTCGAATCTTTTCTCTCTCTGTCGAATCTTTTCTCTCTATGTCGAATCTTTTCTCTCTATGTCGAATAATCTTGAACTAATAGAGCTAAGGTTAGGCACATTCGACCACAGGTTCGATGGACACAGATCACTATTGTCAGTGTTATGTCGACTCTCCTATCTATATCGAACTGTTGCAATGAAAATAAAGCATTTGTTTATGTCGGATTTTCCGGTTTTCGGATTCTGCACGTTCGTTATCGTTTGTTAAAACGATAACAGAAATACCCGAAATTCAGACGAAAATGCATTCGGACATAAACGAATGCACGTGTCTAATTCACGGTACCTACAAGTAAGCCCTATGCCGCGTACACCCGATCGGAATTCTCGTCGGAAAAAGCTCTGACGGTTTTCCCGACGGAATTCCGCTCAAACTGTCTTGCCTACACACGGTCACACCAAATTCCGACCGTCAAGAACGCGGTGACGTACAACACTACATTGAGCCGAGTTCAATGCTTCTGCGCATGCGTCGAATTGTTTCCGAGCATGCGTAGGAATTTTGCGCATCAGAATTGCTACAGACGATCGGAATTTCCGATAGAAACCTTTTCCGTCTGAAAAATTGAGAACACGCTCTCAATTCTTTGCTGTCGGAAATTCGGCCAGCAAAATTCCGATGGAGTCTACACACGGTCGCATTTTCCGATGAACAGCTCTCATCAGGCCTTTTCTGTCCGGAATTCCAATCGTGTGTACGCAGCATTATTGTAGGCTTACCTGTAGGTAAAAGTGGTAGTAACCAGCAGGCACTGGAAACTGCAAACACAAGAGAAGAGCGCACAGGGTGTGGTGTAATACCCCTTATTTTATGATGAAAACTAGATAAAAATGCACTCACAAGACAAAAATGTAATGTAGGCAGATGGTGGGAGAGGCCAGCAGGGTGTTGTGCATAGCTTCCTGAAAAATCACAGCACCCCGCCAGAATTGCATTGAGAAGAACAGAAACCCAGTGATGACATTACAGGGTCCTAAGATATAGCAGGTTGGGATCAAGCAGAAGGATAGTCAACAAGCCAAAGGTGAGTAACAAGTGGGTTGCAGGTTGGCAACAAGCAGAAGCGTAGTTAGGATCAAGCCAAAGGTTGGTTCAAGCCAAAGGTTGGTAACGAATGGTAGTGGAGAGAAGGACAGTTGCAGGTATGCAAAGGAACAACACATCGGCTCTAGAGAGCACAATAATCTGGCAAACAGCAAGTACAAAGGCATGGCTTAAAAAGGAAGCTCATGGGAGGAACGAGGAGTTCAAGGTTCACCAGAAACAAGGTATAAGGCAAGATTATCCAAGAAATCATGCAGGATGTCCAGCATCTCGGGTGGTTCAGCAAGAAGAGCTACCACCAGATGCAGCAAAGGTTGTGGGTTCAGATCCTGGTTCCGACATCGGTAGTGTAGAGGGCTCAGGGGCAGCTCTCTATTTACAGGAAGGACCCTCGGAGGAGATAAAGATAGTGTAAGAGAAATGAGAGCTCCACACCAATATCAACAGTCCATCATAAAATGTATTCCACATAAACAACCAACACCTTTTGGACCATCGGTTTTATTCTTTCTTCTCATTATTACAGTCCATGACCGTTTGTCAGCAATCCACCATTTTTTTTTTTTTTTACCAACCCTGAAGAAGGTGGAGTTCTTGGACCCTTGAAACGTGCTGGCTGTTTTTGGGGAATACATTTTATGATCTGTGTGGCGTTCTCATTTATCTTACACTACAGCGACTCGTTAATTTACAGAAGCAAAAAATTGAACGCCCCCCCAACCATTCACACAGGCTTTGCACATTCGTCAAGCGGCTAGGATATACATTCCCAAATTTGGACATTATACAGGGAGTTATGGCTTGGCTAAAGCATGGCATGTAAACAGACCACGTCTGGGATATTTAAACATGAGCAGAACACAGTACAGTGAAATCATGGCTATTAGTCGCAAGGTATTAAAAATAGATTGTGAAAAGCTGACGTTAGCCTGGATAGAGACGAGCCGCCACCGAGCATCACCGACAGCCAATCTCTCCTTATAAGAGTCTCAGAAGAGGCATTGTCTGTCCTGTAGGTCATTGTTCTAGACGTGTACTATGGGGGGGTGGAAGGTGCAGGATCATAAAACACAGCTGCCTGCACTCTGTTAGATGTATTTATGGGGATATGTACAGAATTATAGGCTGGTTATGTCAGTGATTGTTGAAGAGTAACTCTAGACAGTTCCCCCCCCCCCCCCCTTTTAAGCCGTTCACAGCAATCTGCCAACAATTCATTCAAATTTTTCTCTGGTTTTCAAATGATCGGAAACTGAAATGTAAAATCAACAAATGTGGTTCATAGGTGGGGTAAAATAACAATCCAGGAGGTACAATACTGATCTATAGGGTGAAATACCTGCCTGTGAGGCAAAATATCAATCTAGGAGGTACAATACCGATCCATAGGGTGAAATACCTACCCGTGAGATAAAATATCAATCCAGGAGGTACAATACCAATCCAGGAGGTACAATACCGATCCATGGGGTAAAATATCAATCCAGGAGGTACAATACCAATCCAGGAGGTACAATACCGATCCATGGGGTAAAATATCAATCCAGGAGGTACAATACCAATTCAGGGGGTACAATACCGATCCATAGGGTGAAATACCTACCTGTGAGGTAAAATATCAATCCAGGAGGTTGAATACCGACCCATAAGGTAAAATACAAACATGTGGGGTAAAATATTGATCGAGGGAGTAAAATACTGATCCATTGGGTAAAATATCAATCCAGGAGGTAGACTACCGATCCATGGGGTAAAATATCGATCCAGGAGGTACAATACCGATCCATGGGGTAAAATCTCAACCTGTGGGGTTAAATATTGATCAAGGGAGTAAAATACTAATTCATGGGGTAAAATATCAATCCAGGAAGTAGAATACCAATCCATTTGGTGAAGAACCGACCTGTGGGGTAAAATATCAAACCAGGGAGTAGAATACTTGTCCATGGGGTAAAATATCAATAAGGGAGGTACAATAGCGATCCACGGGGTAAAATGCCTACCTGTGGGGTAAAATATCAATCCATAAGGTAAAATATCACCCTGTGGGGTAAAATATTTATCAAGGGAGTAAACTACTGATTCATGGGGTAAAATAACAATCCAGGAGGTAGAATACCAATCCATTTGGTAAAGTACCGACCTGTGGGGTAAATTTTGAACCAGGGAGTAGAATACTGACCCATGGGGTAAAATATCAATCCAGGAGGTAAATTGCTGATCCATGGGGTAAAATACCGACCTGTGGGGTAAAATATCAATCTAGTAGGTAGAAGACGGATCCAGGGGGTAGAATACCAATCCATGGGCAAAATACCGACCTGTGGAGTCTGTATTTTACTGATCCATAGGGGGTAAAACTTAAATCCATGGGTAAAATTTTACTCCTTAGGGTAAAAGACAGATCCATGGGGTTGAATTCCAATCCATTGGGTAAAATACTGATCAGTGGGTATTTATCAATCCAGGGGGTAAAATGGCAATATATGAGGTTGAATACTTATCCATGGGGTATAATACTGACCTGAGGATAAATATTGATCCAGGAGGTAGAATAACAATCCATGGGGAAAAATACCAAGCTGTGGGATAAAATATCAATCGAGGAGGTAGAATACTGATCAATGGGGTAAATTACTGACCTGTAGGGTAAAATATTAATCCAGGGGGTAAAATACTTATCTATAAGGTAAACTATCAATCCAGAGAGTAGAATACCGATCCATGGGGTATTCGATCAATCCATAGTAGAATATCGATGTCCGTGACGTCACCGGATCTCCGACGGAACTCCCTAAAGGCCCGGAAGCCGGCGGAGAGGCGAGTACCGATCAAGATAACTTTGAGCGATCAAAACAATTAAAGATTAATCAAGGAATTAATCTTTCATTTTCACAGCCCTAATTTTTTGCACTTATTGAATCAATATATCAAAACACTTCCAATGGTTTATTTAACATACCCAAATGAGGCAAATAATAAATGTTCATTATTAGTGTTTCCATGGAAAATAGACACCAAAGTGGTATTTTTGCCCAGTATGTGTTATTGTTTGTTCAGCAAGGGTTGTAGCTTTCCTGCAGTTGAACGGAGTTTTGTTTTATGGGGGTCAGTTTAGGTGAAAACAGATCTTAGGAGTTCCTGCGAACGAGCCAACGCGTGACTCCGGGGACCACACAGGTGCCATGCTTTGTACAATCCACCGTAGACTGCCAAGTCTCCCATTTGACATCATCTACTTGAACCTGACCCTTTTCTGGCACTTCAATCCTAGTTGAATGTTTGACCTCTGTGACAGCTGCACCACACAAGAGACAGACGTGCCCGCTACGTCACCCAGCTGACACGGCCCTTTTGTAGTGGCTGAGAATCCTCCCCCCCCCCCCCCGCCATTGTGTTTGTAGAAAAATACATCAGCTGATTAGGGGATGGTGTCACAAGTGCCAGAAAGACTGGGCTACGTCAGAATGTTTAACTCTCTACAAGAAAAGGAGGCCCTCAACTCCCACGATCCCTCACAGAGGGGCCAAACAAAAGGGACTGGGCCATTCATTCTCACCCATCTTGTAGGATATATGGATTAGTGAATGAATGTGGTGGGGTTAGCCTTACAATTACTAGACTTAGAATGCTTAACAAAGTATAACTAAAAAGGAAAAATAGGAAAAGTTGTTAGGAGGCCATCTCAGGCTAAAGTGTACATGACGGCGGATATGTCTGATTATTACTTGTGTCGTTTTTTTTCTTTTTTTTAAGGATTTTATGATCTACTTTGCATACAAGAACTTTTAGACAGAACTTACACTATATTACCAAAAGTATTGGGACACCTTTACACACACATGAACTTTGAAATTTCCCTCATTCCCTTTCCCTCATTGTGTTTGTAGGCAAATACATCAGCTGATTAGGGGATGCTGTCACAAGTGCCAGAAAGACTGGGCTACGTCAGAATGTTTAACTTTCTACAAGAAAAGGAGGCATCCCAGTCTTGGTCCGTAGGGTTCAATATTGAGTTGGCCCACCCTTTGCAGCTATAACAGCTTCAACTCTTCTGGGAAGGCCGTCCACAAGGTTTAGGAGTGTGTCTATGGGAATGTTTGACCATTCTTCCAGAAGGGCATTTGTGAAGTCAGGTACTGATGTTGGACAAGAAGACCTGGCTCACAGTCTAAGCCCCCGTACACATGGTCGGAAATTCCGACCACAAAATCCATTGGATTTTTGTCCGAAACTGGTGTTGCATACACACGGACAAAATCCGATCATTCCAAACGTGGTGACGGGGCATAACAGTATATTCATCCCAAAGGTGTTCTGTCGGGTTAAGGTCAAGACTCTGTCCAGGCCAGTCAACTTCCTCCACCCCAAACTCTCTTATCCATATCCTTTTGGCCTTTCTTTGTGCACTGGTGCTCAGTCATGTTGGAACAGGAAGGGGCCATCCCCAAACTGTTCCCATAAAGTTGGGAGCATGAAATTGTCCAAAATGTCTTGGTATGCTGACACCTTAAGCGTTTCCCTTCACTGGTCAAACATTCCCATTGACACACTCCTACACCTTGAAGCTGTTATAGCTGCAAAGGGTGGGCCAACTCAATATTGAACTCTACGGACTAAGACTGGGATGCCATTCAATTTTATGTGCGTGTAAAGACAGGCGTCCCAATATATTTGGTAATATAGTGTATATTCTTAAAGCTCAACTGAACTTTCAGTTGAAATTAGGTTAACCCCTTGTCGCTGACCTCACACAAACATGCAACCCCACTAAACTGAGCTTTTTTTTTTTTTTCCATGGGGCCAAATATTTGTGTGAGGTCAGTGACAAGGGGTTAAGAATATACACTATATTACCAAATATATTGGGACGCCTGCTTTTACACACACATGAAATTGAATGGCATCCCAGTCTTAGTCCGTAGGGTTCAATGTCTCTCTCTGTGCTGGGAGTGCAAAAAAAAAAAACTTAGCACTAAAATACATGATACAAATACAAATCCACCCCCCTGCTGAAATCCCCCCTCTCAGTACAAATATTTGCCCCTCCCCCCCCAAAAAAAGCACCCCCCCCTAGCACAAATCCTCTCCCCCTAAATGTTCCCTCCAAGTACACATCCTCTCCCCTCACTCCTAATCCCCTTCTCCCAGCACAAATCCCTCCCCCCAATCTCCCCTCTTAGCACAAACCCCCCCCCCCAAATAAAAAACCCTCCTAGAACTACCACCTCCACCATATCACCTCTTCTAGCACAAACACTCCCAGTCCCTCCTCCTAGCACATATCCTCTTCTCCCATCCTCCCACCCAACACAGACCCCCCCCCCCAAATCACCACTCATAGCACCCCCTCCCCCCATTTCTCCTCTTAGAACAATTCTTACCCCCTGCTACCCCCCAAATTCCCCTACTCAACACAAACCTCCCCCAAATCTCCTCATGGTGCCCTCCCACCTCACATGATACTACAGTGCCCAGGGTAGTCATCCATCCTGCCCACTCCTTGTCCTGGCAATGGCTGTTGGCATGGGACATACTTTTTTATTTCTTGTGACTGCTTTAGAAAGAAAACAAACTGCAAGACAATGAACACTCTTTACTTTGATAGTCATATAATGTATTAATTAGATTTAATCTGAACGTTCAGTAAAGTGGAACTATGGGTACAATTATAAATGACACATACAGTATATCACTAGCAGTAAAAGACAATTGTACCTGTAGTTTAAGTTGTTGTTTAATTCCCCCATCCCCTGGAATGCAGCCCACTAGGTTACATAGTTTCCTTCCTCCCCATTCCAGTGGTCTTCATTCTACTCTTCTGGGAAGGCTTGGGTGAGAAGACCTGACTCCCAATCGGCGCTCCAGTTCATCTCAAAGGTTGTCAGTAGGGTTGAGGTCAGGGCTTTGAAGGTTATGTGAGTTCCTCCACCCAAACTCATCTTTTGGAGATGTCAGTTGAGAAGACTTGGATTCTTCCAATTCATTCCTAATGTGTTCGTTAGGTTGAGGTCAGGGCTTTGATGAGTTTGGGTGGAGGAATTCAAGTGGCCTTCACAAAGCCCTGACCTCATCCCTACTGAACACATTTGGGATGAATTGGAAGGAGTCGGTCTTCTCACAGACATAGTTTGATGAGTTTGGGTGGAGGAATTCAAGTGGCCTTCACAAAGCCCTGACCTAAACCCTACTGAACATAATTTGGGATGAATTGGAAGGAGTCGGTCTTTTCACAGACATAGTTTGATGAGTTTGGGTGGAGGAATTCAAGTGGCCTTCACAAAGCCCTGACCTAAACCCTACTGAACATAATTTGGGATGAATTGGAAGGAGTCGGTCTTCTCACAGACATAGTTTGATGAGTTTGGGGGGAGGAATGCAAGTGGCCTTCACAAAGCCCTGACCTTAACCCTACTGAACACATTTGGGATGAATTGGAAGGAGTCGGTCTTCTCAAAGACATAGTTTGATGAGTTCGGGTGGAGGAATTCAAGTGGCCTTCACAAACTATGTATTTTTGGAGACGTTGATTGAGACGACCTGGCTCCTTCCAATTCATCTCATAGGTGTTCAGTGTGGGGTTAAGGTCAGGGATCTGTAATACTCAAATTCCTAAACGCCAAACTCATCAAACCATGGCTTTATGGAGCTGGCTGTGTACAGAGGACCACAGTCTTGCTGGAACAGAAAGGGGTCTTCCCCAAACAGTTAGCACAAGGTTGGGAAAGCACAATTGTCTAAAATGTCTTTGCATGCTGTAGGAATAGCAGTACCCTTGTCTAGAAACTCATGAACTCAAACTATTGGTGGCATGGCTACATCATTTTGGACATATAGGAGGTATGATGGTCAGGTGTCCTCAAATGTAGCCATAGGTCAGCTGTGAATTTTACCTATTCATCCTGACTAATCAGGCTTTAAGTGTTCTGACAGATTCCTGAACTATTTAAAATGTCAGCCATCCATTTTATCAGAAACAGTTTTAGATAAATCTGTAGAATTACTATATGATGATCTGTGAAGAGCTTGGTGCCACCAGCCAGTGTTGGGAGATGGAGGAAGAAATTGTGTAAAGGGCACAGGGATGAAAGTAGGGCACATTGAAAGAGAGACCCATTGAAGCATGAATAGAACGAACTTGTGTATAAAAGGAGAATTAACTATTCATGGCACACTCTTCGGATTCCTCGTCTCGTCTTTTGTCCCTGTGAGAAAGTACTTGTGAGAGAGGTGGAAATCAATTAATCTGTTGTTCATTCTTTGGGAAATGTCACGGCAGACGGTGACAAACTCAACACTGCAATGGCGAGCTTTAAATACGGGCAATTATTAAATACATTGCGGCTTATTTAATATGTCTAAAAGATTCAAAGATGTAGTCACAACATTGTAAGATGATTGTCTGCACATTACTTGTGTGATTTATTAAACTGGTATGTATAGCCAAATCTTTTTGTTTTTAGTTTTGGACGGATTACGGAAGGGTTCTAAACCACTGGTAGGGTTTTCCATTGCTTGGGAGGTTTCCCTTCTCTTTCCAAAATGAATTGGAATCTTAAGTTGTCACAGGAACAGATGTCTATGTTGGAAGATTTCTCCTCTATTTCTGTTCCGGGGATAACATTCGAATTTGGATTCCCATAACTTTCCGTCACATTGACAGTGGTCATCAGGACAATTAGTACATCTTCCCAGAAAGGTTCGTATCCACTGAGTCAGACAGTCTAAGGGATTGCCCGAGCATGCTGGAGGCTATAAAGAGACAGTTGTCATGGAGGTACACAGGGAGACATGAAAGTGCACTGGAGACTCTTGTGCACACAAGATACTCTTGGAAGCACAGGGGTGCACTGGAGATGTGGGGCACACTAGAGACACACTGGGCACTTGGAGATACAGGGTCTCACAGTGTACATTTGGAGACACAGGGACACACAGGGTACATTTGGAGACACAGGGACACACAGGGTACATTTGGAGACACAGGTACACACAGGGTACATTTGGAGACACAGGTACACAAAGGGCACACTTGGAGACACATGGCACACTAGAGACACCAGGGGGCAGAGGGTGCAGTAGAGATGCAGAGGCATATAGGGTGCAGTAGAGACATAGTGCACACTTGCCGACACAGGGGAGCACTGGGCACACTTGGAGACACAGAGGTGCAAAGGACAAACTTGGAAACACAGGGGCACACAGGGCACACTTTGTACACAAAGGGTGCACTTGGAGACATAGGGGCACACGAGTTGAACAAGAGACACAGGGGAACACAGGGCACGCTAGAAACACAGATGCGCTCTTGACACAGGGACGATGAGGCACAAGGATAGACAGAGGGTGCACTAGAGACACAGGGGCACATAGGGTGCAGTAGAGACACAGGGCACAAGTGAAGACACAAGGTGCACTTGGAGACACAGGGGTGCACAGGGCACACTTGAAGACGCAGGGGCACACAGGTTACACTTGGAGACACAGGGGTACACAGGGCACACTTGGAGACACAGGGGTGCACAGGGCGCACTTGGAGACACAGGGGTGCACAGGGCGCACTTGGAGACACAGGGGCGCACAGGGCGCACTTGGCGACACAGGGGCGCACAGGGCACACTTGGAGACACAGGGGTGCACAGGGCACACTTGGAGACACAGGGGTGCACAGGGCACACTTGGAGACACAGGGGTGCACAGGGCACACTTGGAGACACAGGGGTGCACAGGGCACACTTGGAGACACAGGGGTGCACAGGGTGCACTTGAAGACATAGGGGCACACAGGTTGCACAAGAGACACAGGGAAACACAGGGCACACTAGAAACACAGATGGCACAGGGACAATGAGGCACAAGGGTAGCACAGTGAACACTGGCAATTGAGAAAGCATGGAAGACACAGAAGACTGGAGGCAGGCATAGAGGACAAAGGTAAGATGACTGCAACAGGGATGTTCTACTTGCTCAACGCTGAGCCACACGTCACCTCTTAAGCAGCGAAAAATAATTATTCTAATCCCCCCATCCACACGTTTGAGAGGAATGTGGATGGGGGAATCACTCCCGTTGAGGTACTGTATTCTGACAGCATTAAAATGACCCCGCCGTCAGAATACAATAATCAGTGTTTCTGGCAATATCCGGCGGCACTGATCGTTCAGGAAAAAAAAATCAACAGACTGGCTGTACAGAAGTCGATCTTTACAACCGGCCTTCCCATGGGACTGCTGGCACGGGGATGCACGCAACACCTGTGCAGACAAACACATCCTTGCGTGGGGCACAGATTAAAATGCCCCGTATGAACGAGGCCTAATGTGTGTGTGTGTGTGTGTGTATATATATATATATATATATATATATATATATATATATATATATATATAAAACAGTTTTTTAATTTTATTTTATTAGCATACTGATGAGGAGGAGGGCACGTGGAAATGGGGAAGGAAAGCAGACTAAACTTCCAAAGGACTGTAGCATCAATCACAACCAGTGTGTTCCTTTTGATAGGTTGCAATGCCATAAAAATGTCTCCTTAATTGTGTGGATTGACCTGTTTGACTCGATGCTCTTTTCATCAGAGAGTGACCTTTAGTGATGAGTGTGGCATAAACAAGACCTTTGTAACTTCTTTAATTTGGGCAGATAATACCGACATATCCGAACATAACAGCAGCCATGTTGGTGTTGCACGTTTGCCTGTTGCCTGCCTTTAGATGTTCCCATTTACTGCAGTTTACCCTCTTTCATTGGAGCTACTATTACTACTACTTACTCCATCTACTCCCTCTCTTCCTTGGTAACCATACAATTGATGATCCTAATAGGCTAACCTTTACCTTTTTTTTTTAGCAGAGCCACGAAGTTATGTTGAGTCTGTTGCCCGTGCAGCTGGCATCGGTGCTCCCCCGTCCCCCACCCAACCACAGGCATACACCGTGGACACCCTGAGGAACGGAGGATACCCCAACACCTTTGCCTCCCACAGCCCCATTTCTACAAGCAGCCCGATACACAGCATGGATGGGTAAGACAGTAGTAAACTTCAAGTGTTTTTCAAGGGGAAATCTCCATCAGATTTATAATGTCCAAGTAGCATTTCCTTCGGGAATTCGGATTAAATTATTGTTGTTCCGAATTTCCAAAACACAATTGTAACGAATTTTGAAGAATCCGAAATAAATTATAATGAAACGAATTATCGGAATTCAAATTTGAAAATAATAACGAAGTTGAAATAAAAATTTGAAATTTGAATTAGAAAGTAATTTGAGTTTGAAATGGAAAATTGCAATAAACACAATAATTTATAAAAGTGAAATTAGATGATTCCTACTTAAGCTGCTGAATAGACTAAAATAAAACAAAATACAACAGAAGATAAAATAATAGAAAAGAACAGAAAATAAAATAATAGAAAAGAACAGAAAATAAAATAGAAAAGAACAGAAAATAAAAGAATAGAACAGAAAATAAAATAGAAAAGAACAGAAAATAAAAGAATAGAATAGCATTTCTTAATTGGAATTTGAAAATGGAAAACGAAGTTGAAAACTAATTCAAATTTGAATTAGAAAAGTAATTTGAGTTCGAAATGGAAAATTGCAATAAATACAATAATGTATAAAAGTGAAATTAGATGATTCCTACTTAAGCTGCTGAATAGACTAAAATAAAACAAAATACAACAGAAAATAAAAGAATAGAAAAGAACAGAAAATAAAATGGAAAAGAACAGAAAATAAAATAATAGAAAAGAACAGAAAATAAAAGAATAGAATAGCATATCTGAATTGGAAATTTGAAAATGGAAAACGAAGTTGAAAACTAATTCAAATTTGAATTAGAAAAGTAATTTGAGTTCGAAATGGAAACCTATTGCAAAAAATACAGTGACGTATAAAAGTCAAATAAAATGATTCCTACTTAGGCTGCTGAATAGAATAAAGTAGAACAGAATAAAAAAATAATGGAATAGATAAAAATAAGATTAAATGGAATCGAATACAGAATAAAGGAGTAGAATTGAAAATAAAGGAATAGAAAAGAATGAAATAGAAAATAAAAGAATAGAAAAGAACAGAAAATAAAGGAATAGAATAGCATATCTGAATTGGAATTTGAAAATGGAAACGAAGTTGAAAACTAATTCAAATTTGAATTCGAAAAGAAATTTGAGTTTGAAATGGAAACCTATTGCAAAAAATACAGTGACGTATAAAAGTCAAATAAGATGATTCCTACTTAGGCTGCTGAATAGAATAGAATAAAGTAGAACAGAATAAAAAAATAATAGAATAGATTAGAATAGAATAAAACTGAATCGAATACAGAATAAAGGAGTAGAATTGAAAATAAAGGAATAGAAAAAAATGAAATAGAAAATAAAAGAATAGAAAAGAACAGAAAATAAAAGAATAGAATAGCATATCTGAATTGGAATTTGAAAATGGAAAACGAAGTTGAAAACAAATTCAAATTTAAATTAGAAAAGTAATTTGAGTTCGAAATGGAAACCTATTACAAAAAATACAGTGACGTATAAAAGTCAAATAAGATGATTCCTACTTAGGCTGCTGAATAGAATAAAGTAGAACAGAATAAAAAAATAATGGAATAGATAAGAATAGGATTAAACGGAATCGAATACAGAATAAAGGAGTAGAATTTAAAATAAAGGAATAGAAAAGAATGAAATAGAAAATAATATAATAGAAAATAAAATAATATAATAGAAAATAAAATAATATAATAGAAAATAAAATAATATAATAAAAAATAATAGAATGGGAAAGAATAGAAAAGGACAGGAAATAAAATAATATAATAGAATATAAAAGAATGTAATAGACTATCTGAATTTGAATTTGAAAAAAAAAAAGTAGAAAACCAATTAAAATTCGAATAAGAAACTTAATTTAAATTTGAAATAGATACAATAATGTGTAAAAGTGAAATAAGATGATTCCTACTTAAGCTGCTGAATAGAATAAAATACAACAGAATAGAAAATAGACTAGATGAGAATAGAATAAAATGGAATAGAATAGAGAATAAAGGAGAGGATTAGAAAATAATTAACCACTTGCCGACCAGCCGCCGCAGTTTTAATGCGGCAGAATGGCACGGCTGGGCAAAGCAACATCGCTTCGCCTTGTGGCCACTAGGGGAGCGCCGCTCGCCCGCCCCCAGAGCCGATGCGAGTACCCGGCAGTCACGATCACCGCCGTGCTCCCGCGATCGCTCGGAGAACCGGGATCTGTATGTGTGTGTAAACACACAGTTTCCAGTTCTCTGAGGGGAGAAAAGACAGATCGTCTGTTCATACAGAGTATGAACAGCGATCTGTCATCTCCCCTACACAGTCCCCTCCCCCCTTCAGCTAGAATCACCTCCCAGGGAACACAATTAACCCCTTGATCGCCACCTAGTGTTCACCCCTTCCCCGCCAGTGACATTTTACAGTAATCAGTGCACTTTTATAGCACTGATCATTGTATTAATGCCAATGGTCCCAAAAATGTGTCAAAATTGTCCGATGTGTCCGCCATAATATCGCAGTCACGATAAAAATCGCAGAATAATAAAAATGCCATAAAGCTATCCCATATTTTGCGCAAACCAATCAATATACGCTTATTGCCAAAAATATGTAGAAGAATACGTATCGGCCTAAACTGAGGGAAAAAAAATGTTATATGTTTTTGGGGGATATTTATTATAGCAAAAAGTAAAAAATAATGCTTTTTTCAAAATTGGCGCTCTTTTTTTGTTTATAGCGCAAAAAATAAAAACTGCAGAGGTGATCAAATACTACCAAAAGAAAAAAATGATGTCAATTTTGTTTGGGTACAACGTCGCACGACCGCGCAATTGTTAGTTAAAGCGACTCCTTGTATGTGGCTCCGCACCCTTTCTATCAGTTATCGAACACCAGCCAACGATTGGGCTGCTTAAGAAAGGGGGCAGAGCCACATACACAGAGCAGCCCGCCCAGCCCCTATCCCGTTGGCTTGTGTTTGATAGGCTAGCTGTTCGGTCCCGCCCACCCCTGACATCAGCGCTGAGTTTAGACAGCTTGTCCCTGCAAGCAGTGTCAACACATGACAGTTTCAAGCACTGAGCGGCTCTTGCATGCCTCCCTGACAGCTCAGTGTGAAACTCCACCTCTCAGATCAGTGCCACCTGTCAGTGCCCACCAGTGCCACCTGTCAGGGACCATCAGTGCCAACCAATGCCACCTATCAGTGAAAATCAGTGCCACCTGTCAGTGACAATCAGTGCTGCCAATCAGTGCCAACCAATGCCACCTATCAGTGCCAACTATCAGTGCCCATCATTGCTCAGTGTGAAACTCCCCCTCTCAGATCAGTGCCACCTGTCAGTGCCACCTGTCAGGGACCATCAGTGCCACCTGTCAGTGCCAACCAATGCCACCTATCAGTGAAAATCAGTGCCACCTGTCAGTGACAATCACTGTCACATGTCAGTGCTGCCAATCAGTGCCAACCAATGCCACCTATCAGTGCTGCCTATCAGGGCCAATCAGTGCTGCCTATCAGTGCCCATCAGTGCTGCCAATCAGTGTTGCATATCAGTGCCATCTATCAGTGACAATCAGTGCCACCCATCAGTGCCAACCAATGCCATCAATCAGTGTGGCATATCAGTGCCATCTATCAGTGACAATCAGTGCCACCTATCAGTGCCCGTCTGTGCTGCCAATCGGTGCCGCCTATTGGTGCCAACCAATGCCACCTATCAGTGCTGCCTATCAGTGCCAATCAGTGCTGCCTATTAGTTCTTACAATCGGTGCCATTCGTTCCAATATGACTTCTCAGTTATATACATTCCATCCATTCCCAACGCATAGTGACGGCCTTTTCAAGGAACAAAAGGCAATTCAGAAAATAATTCTGCAGATCATTTTAAACATGCATTTCAAATATCCTTCACACATTCTTGTTTGTTTTATTTTTTGCTAATTTTGTACTGCAAAATTTTTATACTTTTTTTTTTTTTTGTCAGGGGTTCAACATCTCAAAATGGGCACCCGTTGGCAAACACTCTTTAGTTACTTTTTACAATTTGTCTCTTGCAGGGTGTCTGTCCGAAGCTTTCCATCAGCAGAGAGCAGCGTCCGTCTGCCTACTCCCACCCAGCCGTCTGCGGATTCCAGCTTCAGGTCCACCAGCTTGTCTCAGGCATCACCACAAAGCAGTTATCAGAACGCGTCACCCACACCCAACATGGCGCTCCACGTGGGCACACCTGTCAGCTCATATGACGGATATCCGTTCAGCCCAAATAACGCCATCACACAGACAGACGGTTTCTCCGGACCCCCGGTTAGCGGACTTGCCAGCCAGGTTTTACATGGAAGCCCCCAGCCGCTTCACAGAACAGTGGGCACGAACACTCCTCCGAGCCCTGGATTCGGCAGAAGAGTCGTCACCCCAACCATGTCTAATGCCCCCCCAAGCCCGAGCATAACCAGGCATCCCTTTATGGCACACAGCGTGGGAACTGTGCCACCGGGCAGCCCAAGCCTTGTCCGTCACCAGGCTGTAATGACAGGGAGTGCCCCGGTTACTCCAGGGAGCCCCAGCTTGGAGCGACATATTCATGGGTTCTCCACCCCTGAGGAGCGGCGTCCTACATTGTCCAGGCAGAGCAGCGCTTCTGGATACCAGGCTCCATCCACCCCAAGTTTCCCGGTGTCGCCTGCATACTACCAAGGCATGAGCAGCCCCTCCTCCTCTTCCCCGGACTCCACCCTTTACCGCCAGGGAAGCCCCGTTCCTCAGCCCTCACTGCCTGAAAAACGGAGAATGTCCTCCGGCGACAGGTCCAACAGTTTGCCCAACTACTCCACCCTCAACGGGAAAGCTCCTTCACCCATGTCCAGTGGCATGTCCAGCCCTAGCAATGGCAACACAATGGCATATACCCACACGTTGCCGGACTTCTCCAAATTCTCCATGCCAGGTACGAGAGGGCTGCTCCAATAAGCAGGAAGCACATCTTGTGTCCTGATCTATAATAATGTATTCATATTATGTGCCAATAAGGTCTTCTCAACTCAAATCCCCTGTACTGTGGGGGTCCGGCATGTACAGAAGGGCCCATGGTAATGCGTGCATGAAGATAAACACTAGATTACCAAAAGTATTGGGACACCTGCCTTTACACCAGGGGTCTCAAACTGGCGGCCCTCCAGGTGTTGTGAAACTACAAGTCCCATCATGCCTGTGGGAGTCATGCTTGTAACTGTCAGCCTTGCAATGCCTCATGGGCCAGCTGGAGGGCCACCAGTTTGAGACCCCTGCTTTACACGCACTTGAACTAATGGCAACCCAGTCTTAGTCCGTAGGGTTCAATATTGAGTTGGCCCACCCTTTGCCGCTATAACAGCTTCAACTCCTCTGGGAAGGCCGTCCACAAGGTTTAGGAGTGTGTCTATGGGAACGTTTGACCATTCTTCCAGAAGCCCATTTGTGAGGTCAGGCACTGATGTTGGACAAGAAGGCCTGGCTCGCAGTCTACTGTTGCGTACACACGAGCGGATTTTCCGTCTGAAAAATCTTGGATGGTTTTTCGGATGGAATTCCACTCAAGCTTGGCTTGCATACACACGGTCACACAAAAGTTCTCTGAACTTTCGACCCTCAAGAACGCGGTGATGTACAACACTACGACGAGCCGAGAAAATGAAGTTCAATGCTTCCGAGCATGCGTCGAATTGTTTCCGAGCATGCGCAGGAATTTTGCGCGTTGGAATTGGTACAGACGATCGGAATTTCCGATCAAAACTTTTTCTGACCGAAAAATTGAGAACCTGCTCTCAATCTTTTGTTGGAGGGAATTCGGCCAGCAAAAGTCCCATGGAGCATACACACGGTCGGGAATGTCCGACCAAAAGCTCTCATCGGTCTTCTGCTGGCCGAAATTCCGATCGTGTGTACGCGGCACAACAGTATATTTCATCCCAAAGGTGTTCTATCGGGTTGAGGTCAGTCAAGTTCCTCCACCCCAAACTCTCTTATTAATGTCCTTTTGGCCTTGCTTTGTGCACTGGTGGGCAGTCATGTAGGTACAGGAAGGGGCCGTCCCCAAACTGTTCCCACAAAGTTGGGAGCATGAAATTGTCTAAAATGTCTTGGTATGCTGACGCCTTAAGAGTTTCCTTCACTGGAACTAAGGAGCCAAGCCCAACCCCTGAAAAAAAACAACCCCCACACCATAATCCCTCCTCCACCAAATGATTTGGACCAGTGCACAAAGCAAGGTCCATAAAGACATGGATGAGCGGGTTTGGGGAGGAGGAACTTCAGTCCTGACCGCAACCCGATGGAACACCTTTGGGATGAATTAGAGTGAAGACTGTGAGCCAGGCCTTCTCCTCCAACATCAGTACCTGACCTCACAAATGTGCTTCTGGAAGAAGGGCCAAACATTACCATAGACACACTCCTAAACCTTGTGGACGGCCTTCCTAGAAGAGTTGAAGCTGTTATAGCTGCAAAGGGTGGGCCAACTCAATATGGAACCTTATGGACTAAGACTGGGATGGCATTAAAGCGGGAGCGGGTACCTGTCAAAACCAGGTACCCGCTCCCCCCCCCCGCAAGGTGCTAAATTTGACAATAGAGGGGGGGGGGCAGACAAGTGGAGCTGTCTGCCCCCCCCCCCCCTCCCCAAACATGTCAACCTTTTGTATTTTAGATTTTCAGCCAGCAGGTGGCACTTTAGGCCCCTTGTCACATGTTTCTTTTGAAAAAGTCAGCTGTTTACAGAGATCAGTAGCTAAAGCAGAAGAGTTGAGGTTGTTATAGCTGCAAAGGGTGGGCCAACTCAATATGGAACCCTACGGACTAAGACTGGGATGGCATTAAAGCGGGAGCGGGTACCTGTCAAAACCAGGTACCCGCTTCCCCCCGCAAGGTGCCACATTTGACACTAGAGGGGGAGGGGGCAGACAAGAGGAGCTTCCCCTTTTGGGTGGAGCTCCATTTTAATATATGCATATAAGTAGTACATTTTGCATGTCAACATTTTGTATTTTAGATTTTTTCAGCCAGCAGGTGGCACTAAGACTGGGATGGCATTAAAGTTCATGTGTGCGTGTAAAGGCAGGTGTCCCAATACTTTTGGTAATATAGTGTATAACTGCACACCTTCACGGTAATCTGAATGGGTTGTTACCAACACCGGTGATCCCAGAATGAGCTCAGTTGATGGTGATCATTGAGGTTTGACAATGATTAGCATACAAATGTGTTTCTCTCTGTTAAGGGGCAACAAATAAAAAAATAAAAAATAAAACAAGGTTAAAGCCCCTTCACCACTCTGATCATTCACAGGGATACGAACAACTAGAAATGCGTGAAGAATATTTTTACCAAGGTAATTGAATGACCGATAGAAAAAGTAACCAAAAAAATGGTGGTCCATCCAGTTCTCCCA
Organism: Lithobates sylvaticus; assembly: GCA_028564925.1. Lineage (NCBI taxonomy): Eukaryota > Metazoa > Chordata > Amphibia > Anura > Ranidae > Lithobates > Lithobates sylvaticus. Next base: position 19,711,214 of record CM053031.1, read on the forward strand.
TTTCCCTTTATTTCAATATTTGTTTTATTTATTTAATATTTGTTGCTTTCTTTTTTTTTTATTAAACTTTTTGTTTTAGGCGTAGTCCAATTTTTATTCCCAACAAATTCAAATTCTCTTACTGTTGATTGGCTCGCTACCCTGGCCAGGATCCGGTCCCACCATCCCCTGTTCTTTTGATGAAAAAGATACTTTGTATATTTAGTTTTATAATTTCTTCTGCTGGTTTTTTGTCTGGTTCAGGGGACTCCAAACTTTCTAAATAAAGATCTAGTTTACTGTACTTTAGGCTTCTGTGGGGGCCGGACTGTGGCTAGTGGGGGCAGAAAATGCCTCCAAGTCGGTTGAATATACAATGCCCAAGGCTCAGTGGTTTTAGTGGGAGGAATAGTGCCCCATCATTGGTGTCAGAAAGAGGAATGGTGCCCCATCATTGGTGTCAGTGGGAGGAATAGTGCCCCATCATTGGTGTCAGAAGGAGGAATGGTGCCCCATCATTGGTGTCAGTGGGAGGAATAGTGCCCCATCATTGGTGTCAGTGGGAGGAATAGTGCCCCATCATTGGTGTCAGTGGGAGGAATAGTGCTCCAACAATGGTGTCAGAAGGAATAGTGCCCCATCATTGGTGTCAGTGGGAGGAATAGTGCCCCAACAATGGTGTCAGAAGGAATAGTGCCCCAACAATGGTGTCAGAAGGAATAGTGCCCCAAAAATGGTGTCAGAAGGAATAGTGCCCCAACAATGGTGTCAGAAGGAATAGTGCCCCAACAATGGTGTCAGAAGGAATAGTGCCCCACCAATGGCGTCAGAAGGAGGAATAGTGCCCCATCATTGGTGTCAGTGGGAGGAATAGTGCCCCATCATTGGTGTCAGTGGGAGGACTAGTGCCCTAACAATGGTGTCAGAAGGAATAGTGCCCCAACAATGGTGTCAGAAGGAGGAATAGTACTCCATCGTTGGTGTCAGTAGAAGGAATAGTGCCCCAACACTGGTGTCAGTGAGAGGAATAGTGCCTCATCATTGGTGTCAGTGAGAGGAATATGGTGCCTCATCGTTTGGTGTCGGTGGGAGGAATAGTGTCCCAACAATGGTGTCAGAAGGAATAGTGCCCCATCATTGGTGTCGGAGGGAGGAATGGTGCCCCAACAATAGTGTCAGTGGGAGAAGTGGTGCCCCAAAGGCCAGATAAAAGCAAGGCTAAGAGTCTAGTTCATGGTCATTCATCTCAGAGTATTCATGTCGGTTTCTGTTTTTCCAGACAGCAGCCCTGAAACCCGAGCGAATGTCAAGTTTGTTCAGGACACTTCCAAGTATTGGTACAAGCCGGAAATCTCCCGAGACCAGGGTGAGTTTTCTTACCCAGAACATTTTACCTTTTTTTATTATTATTATCTGTACATTGGGAGGTTTTATATCGATTTGGAATACAAAGCTTTGTGATTAATAGTTAGAAAGCACTCGTAACCCTTTGATCGCCCCCTGGTGTTAACCCCTTCCTTGCCAGTGTCATTAGTGCAGTGACAGTGCATTTTTTTTTTTTTTTTTTTTAAGCACTGATCACTGTATCAGTGTCACTGGCCCCCAAAAAGTGGCAGTTAGTGTCCGATTTGTCCGCCGCAATGTCGCAGTCCCGCTACAAATCGCTGATCGCCGCCATTACTAGTAATAATAAATAAATTGATTCAAATTCCATAAGTACATCCCATAGGTTGTAGACGCCTATAACTTTTGCGCAAACCAAACAATATACACTTATGCCCCCCGTACACACGGTCGGATATTCCGATGGAAAAATTTCCATCGGATTACGATGTCGTAAAATCCGACCGTGTGTGGGCTCTAGCGGACTTTTTCCGTCGAAATTTCCAACGGGAAAAATTTGAGAGCAGGATCTCAAATTTTCCGACAACAAAATCCGATCGGACTTTTTCCGATCGTGTGTAGGGAATTCCGACGGACAAAGTGCCACGCAGGCTCAGATCAAACTACGAGACCAAAGCTATTGGCTACTAGCCTCTACGTAGTCCTGTCATAGGCAACAAACGTCACCACGTTCAGAATGATCGGATTTTCCGACAACTTTGTCCGACCGTGTGTATGCAACACAAGTTTTTGGACAAAATGCGTCGGAAAAAAAACTGACGGATTTTGTGGTCGGAATTTCCGACCGTGTGTACGGGGGGGCTTATTTGGATTTTTTCAGAATACATATCGGTCTAAACTGATGAAGAAATTCGATTTTTTTTTTACATTTTCTCATTGGGTATGTTTTATAGCATAAAGTAAAAAATATATATATATTTTTTTTAGTTTTTTTAATTGTCTCGCTCTTTTTTTGTTTATAGCGCAAAAAATTAAAGCTGCAGAGGTGATCAAATACCACAAAAATAAAGCTGTATTTGAGGGGAAAAAAGAACATAAATTGTATTTGTGTACAGCGTCGCACGACAGCGCAATTGTCAGTTAAAGTAACGCTGTGCCTTATCACAAAAAAAATGGCCTGGTCATTGGGGGGTAAACCTTCCAGGGCTGAAGTGGTTAAAGAAGATGAGGATTCTTAAAGTGGTTGTAAACCGAAAAAAAAAAAAATAAAAAAAAAAATCCTGTAAAACAAAGGCATAATGTGCTGGTATGCATCGCATTCTATCTCATTATGAAATACTTACCTTAAATCCTTAAATCGAAGCTGTTGAAGCGGTCCCCAGCACACCGCTGTGACCGGCGAACATGTCTCCCGGAGTTATCTCCGGGTTCGCGGGCTCCGGCGCTGTGATTGGCCGGAGCCCGCGATGACGTCACTCCCGCGCATGCGCCCCGGGAGCCGCCCGGTCACGGCACCGGCCCTGAAGAAACGGCACCAGCAGGCTCGCGCGCAGAAGCGAACGCATACGTGAGTAGCGCCCGCATATGAAAACGGTGCTCAAACCAAACACGTGAGGTGTCGCCGCGATCGGTAGAGCGAGAGCGATAATTCTAGCCCTAAACCTCATCTGTAACGCAAAAAAATGCAACCTGTAGAATTTTTTTGAACGTCGCCTATGGAGATAAAAGTTTGTCGCCATTCCACGAGCAGGCTCAATTTTGAAGCGTGACATGTTGGGTATCAATTTACTTGGCGTAATGTTATCTTTCATAATATATAAAAAAAAAAAAATGGGCTAACTTTACTGTAGTCTTAAAAAAAAAAAGTGTATTTTTTTTTTAAAAAAGTGCGCTTGTAATACTGCTGCACAAATACGGTGTGACAGAAAGTATTGCAACAACCACTTTATTCTCTAGGGTGTTAGAAAAAAAAATGTATAATGTTTGGGGGTTCTAAGTAATTTTCTAGCAAAAAAAAAAACTGTTTTTAACTTGTAAACAACAAATCTCAAAAAGAGGCTCGGTCCTTAAGGCGGTGTTCCGCTTAAAAAAAAAAAAAAAATTAAAAGTCAGCAGCTACAAATACTGCAGCTGCTGACTTTTAATAATCGGACACTTACCTGTCACAGGTTCCAGCGATGCGGGGGGAATGAAGCCCCGCTCGTCTCCCCCCTCCTCTTGGCGGCGCCGGCATTTTAACTGTGGGCGCCCGGCTGTGGCTTCACAGCCGGGCACCCACTACGCATGCGCGGGCCGCGCCGCGTGCCGCCACTGGGAGGGAGGGGGGAAGAGGTGATCTCCCTTCCTGCGCCGAGGGGAAGTGACGTCAGGAGCCCAGGCGCTGAAGGTGGCAGACTACGAGGGACCCCCTAGCAACAGGCGTTTAGAGGTGAGTAAAAAAAAAAAATTTCTCACAATGTTTTTTTTTTTTTTTGCAAATTAATAATTTTTTTCTTTTTTTGGGGTGGAACTCCACTTTAAGTGGTTAAAATTCTGAAGATAAAGTATTTTTTTTTCTTCTTTTTTTTTTTTCAATCCAGCAATTGGTTTATTAAAGGACAAAGATCCAGGTGCCTTCATAATTCGAGACAGCCACTCGTTCAGAGGAGCCTATGGCCTCGCCATGAAGGTCGCCACGCCGCCCCCTAATACAGGCCAGCAGAGCAAGAAAGGTAATTATTACCATGGGAAGGAGGCAACATGGGATAAACCCACACAATGGAGCAAATTGTAATAAATCCTTTGTCTGCCCTCTTAGGAGATTCCACCAATGAGCTGGTGAGGCACTTCCTCATAGAGACCAGCCCCCGAGGAGTCAAATTAAAGGGGTGCCCAAATGAACCTTATTTTGGTAAGTCCAAGCTTAAAAAAATTATTTTTATTACTATTAGCATGTAATATCCATTGTAGAAAATGTTCATTTTGGATATATATATATATATACACACACTGTATATACTCGAGTATAAGCCAAGTTTTTCAGCACATTTTTTTGTGCTGAAAGTGCTCCCCTCGGCTTATACTCGAGTCAAGCACTTTTCTGCAGCAAAAAAAATTTAATTTCCGACCCGATTTTGGGGCCCCGTATTTCGGGGCCACTTGGTGCTAGGAACCCCAAATTTGGCGTGCCAACCCAGTGGACCTAGCACTAATATCTAAAGATGAGGTTCCTAGCCCTAAGTGGTCCCGAGATACGGGGGGCCCCAAAGTCGGTTCGGAAAATGTCATTCTCTGCTGCAGAAGTGCTTGACCTTTTCTGACCCGATTTTGGGGCCCCATATCTCGGGGACACTTGGTGCTAGGAACCCCAAATTTGGTATTCAAACCTAGTGGAACTAGCACTACAACATATACAAAGATGGGGTTCCTGGCAGCAAGTGACCCCGAGATACGGGGCCCCAAATTCGGTCAACTGTGTCCATTTTCCGAACCGACTTTGGGGCCCCGTATCTCGGGGCCACTTAGTGCTAGGAACCCCAGCTTTGCATATGCTCTAGTTCCATTGGGTTTGCACACCAAATTTAGGGGGTTCCTAGCACTAAGTGGCCCCGAGATACGGTGTCCCAAAGTCTGTCAACTGTGTCCATCTGCAGCAATGTCATTTCGGGACCCTTTGGGTCCAGAGACCCCAAATTGTGGCTGCAGCTAGGGGGCATCTAGGAAGCCTTAACTACCAAGTTTGTAGTTTGGGGGACCTATGGCTGCAAATGGGCACAGTGAGGCTTCAAATGGGAATTGTTGACCCTCTTTTCCACTTACAGTATCTGCACATTTCTCACCCTAGGCTTATACTCGAGTCAATAAGTTTTCCCAGTTGTTTGTGGTAAAATTAGGTGCCTCGGCTTATATTCGGGTCGGCTTAAACTTGAGTATATACGGTATATATAATATAAAAAAGGGGGATGGGTGACTTAAACGAAACAGGTTTAAAGTGATCTATACTGGATTTGTGTTCTCTTTTTCTGCAGGTTGCCTCTCAGCACTGGTGTATCAGCACTCAATCACGCCCCTGGCGCTGCCCTGCAAGTTGGTCATACCCAGCAGAGGTAACGACGATTCTTTGTAACCACCAATCTGCTTTTAGAGTTTCGTTCACAGCGCTTGAGCGCGTACACCATTTCTTGCGCATCCCCCACATGCTGCGTTTTAGGGCTACCCATTTATTTATTTTGCTTGAATTTTATTGAGAAGAATTAAGGGCAATTGCCATTTATACAGCGCAATAGGAATATACAATAACAGAAACTAATTCAAATGGAGATTCTCTCTGCAAGTATTATACCTTAAAAGAGAAGTGTTTTTTTATTTTTTTTATGTTTTTTAACCACTTCTGCCCCCGAAAGGATTTGACCCCCTTCCTTCCTGACCAGAGCACTTTTTGCGATTCGGCACTGCGTCTCTTTAACTGACAATTGCGCGGTCGTGCGGCGTTGCACCCAAACAAAATTTAAGTTTTTTCCCCCACAAATAGAGCTTTATTTTGGTGGTATTTGATCGTCTCTGCGGTTTAAATTATTTGCGCTTATAAACAAAAAAAGAGCGACAATTTTGAAAAAAAAAAAGCAATATTTTTTTACTTTTTGCTATAATAAATATCCCCCAAAAAAATATATAAAAAAACGTTTTTTTCCCCTCAGTTTTGGCCAATACGTATTTTTCTACATATTTTTGGTATAAAAAAATCGCAATAAGCGTATATTGATTGGTTTGCGCAAAAGTTATAGCGTCTATAATATAGAGGATAGTTTTATGGCATTTTTATTATTATTATTTTTTATTATTAATGGCGATCTGCGATTTTTATCATGACTGCAACATTATGGTGGACGCTTTTGCCACGATTTTGGGACCATTGTCATTTATACAGCGATCAGTGCTATAAAAATGCACTGATTACTGTGTAAATGACACTGTCAGAGAAGGGGGTTAAACACTAGTGGGCGATCAAGGGGTTAAGTGTGTCCTAGGGAGTGATTCTAACTGTGGGGGGGTGGGCTACTACTTTCACATGACAGCGATCACCGCTCCCGATGACAGGGATCTCTGTCATGTCACTAGGCAGAATGGAGAAATGCCTTGTTTACATAGGCATCTCCCCATTCTTCCGAGTCTGCGGGACCTGTGGTCGCGGAGCAGGCGGCGGGCGCGCGCCCACAATGCCTCATCTTAAAGGGGACGTACCTGTACGCCCTTTTGCCCCCCCCCGTGCCATTCTGCCGATGTAATGTGTCCCTAGGAGGTGCTTGCTAACTGTGTGGGGGATGGACTGACTGGGTGAACGCAGAGATCCATGTTCTTATTTAGCAGGAACAGAAGATCTCTGCGTCCTCCCCTGTCAGAACCGCGCCCTGCCTTGTTTGCACCGTTAGATCACCGCTCTGCCTCTCTGGGGAATGAATGATCGTGGGTGGCCGGCGGACATCGGGAGCCACAGAACCCGCTGATTGGCTCCCCCCTCTGTCCAATGGACGCGCGCGCGCCCACAGTATCTGTTGTACGAAATGACGTACCGGTACGTGATTTTGCGCAATAGAGCCGCCCTGCCACAGTGCATGGCATTTTTAAGTGGTTAATAAAGGGGGAAAAAAATAAAACGAATAACAAACAGGAGCATTAAATTAATAGGTAATCAAATAGTAAAGCCTTGCCTGAAATTGCAATGCATTTCATGTTCAAAAAGGGGGGGGGGGCTTCAGTTGGGGACCAGAGAACTAAAAAACACATTCAGTCGTCTGTGGGACCACTCTAGCTTTTGGGCAGAGTGCCAGTTCCAAGGCAGAGAGAATAAGAGGGGAGAAAAAGTAAAGTAAAAAAAAAAAAGGGGGAGGCAGAAAGGGGGGGGGGGGGCCATCCCAGTCCGGAAGGCTCACGATGAAAAATATTAACACCCTGTACTAGATTACAGTTCTTCTAGGAAGCGCCTAGACAGGGGTGTTGATGGGAAATAATCTAGCCAGGGCAGCCAGATACAAATTTTCGCATTTCCGAATTTTCGCATTTCCCGATTTTTACATTTCCGAAATTACGAATCTCCAAATTTTGAATTTTGAATTCCCGAATTTAGAATTTCCGAATTCCAAATCTAGAATTTCTGAATTTTGAATTTACGAATTTTGAATTTACGAATTTTGAATTTACGAATTAAGAATTTACGAATTACGAATTTACTAATTTTCGGAAATTCGAAATTTCGGAAATTGAAACATTTCGAAAATTCGAGTTCGAAAATCCGAATATTTCATAAATTTAAAAATTTCCCGATTTTTACATTTCCGAAATTACGAATTTCCGAATTTAGAATTTCCGAATTTCTGAATTTCCGAATTTCTGAATTTTGAATTTCTGAATTTTGAATTCCCGAATTTCTGAATTTTGAATTCCCGAATTTCTGAATTTTGAATTTCTGAATTTTGAATTCACAAATTACGAATTTACGAATTACGAATTTATGAATTACGAATTTACGAATTTTCGGAAATTCAACATTTCGGAAAATGAAACATTTCGAAAATTCGAGTTCGAAAATTCGAGTTCGAAAATCCGAATATTTCATAAATTTTAAAATTTTAAAATTTGGAAATTCGAAAATCCAGGAATGAGAATGAAAATCTGAAAAATTCAAAAGAATGAAAATTCGAAAACCCGAAAATCTGAAATAATAACTAACTAATAATAAATTATTAAATTATAGGTATTGGAATTTCCTTTCAAATTTTGTCTGTTAGTGAACATAACGAGTAAAAATTTATCCGAAGTTAAGAATTATCTGAAATAACAAATGCCACATCTAAACGAATGGAACATAACAATAATAATAATAAAACCTATTATTATTATTATTTATTAGTCATTTGTTCCATTCCATTTGTTTAGATATGGCATTCGTTTCGGGCAGTTTGTAACTTTAGATAAATTTGTATTCGTTACGCTCACAAACAGCCAAATTTGAAAGGAAATTCCAATACCTATAATTTAATAGTTATTATTTCGAATTTAACTTATTTTCTTTCTTTTTTTCAGATTTTCGAATTCCGAAAATCCGGAAATCTGAAAATTAAAAATTCGGAAATTTGAAAATTTAAAATTCGGAAATTCGGATATTTGAAAATTCGTAAATTTGAAAACTCATAAATTTGAAAATTCGGAAATTTGAAAACTCGGAAATTTGAAAATTCGGAAATGTGAAAATTCGGAAATTTTGAAAATCTGAATTTTCGATTTTCCGAAAAAAGCAAAACAACGAATAAAACGAAAACAAACACATGACTGACATGTGTCAGTGCACATGTCTAATGGCTCCTGTTGTCAATCACAGCCAATAGGAGGGAGCGGGGGGCGGGACTGAGCCGCGCTCTCTGTGTCTTATGAACACAGAGAGCCGGTTCGGGAGTGAGCACGAATGAGGGCCCCCAGGGCAATCGGCTTACTATGGGGTCACTCAACAGGGAGGAGGAGCCAGGATTGCCGTTGGGGAACCAAGGAAGAGGAGGATCAGGGCTGCTCTGTGAAAAAACATTACACAGAGCAGGGAAGTATAACATGTTTGTTTTGTTTTTGTTTTTTTCAAAATTTTACCTTTAGGATCACTTTAAGGTGTAATAAATTCCTCCTTATCTTGTCCTGTCAGATCCCTCTGATGAGACCAGAGAAACTGCGACCCCGACCAACACGACCTCGGACTTACTGAAACAAGGGGCAGGTAGGTGAACCGGTTTTATCTTGATAGAAATACGCAGTGTCAAGTCATAGTTGAATAACTTTATATACAAATCTTAATTGAGTATTTAATGCATATCAAAATGTTTTCTGTAAGAAGCGTGGGGGGGGGGGGGGGGGGGAGTTAGTTAAATGCTAAAGACTTTTTTTTGGTGCAAATATTACAAGATAATTAACCGGGAAACATGCTAAAACAATGCTGAACATTATTGTTGAGTTGAGGCATTTGCAGAATTTTGCTTCCAGTTACGGCCATATTTAGATTTTTTTTTTTTTTTTAACAGAATCAGGGAATTTCATGTAATAAAATGTGTTCTTTACTGTTTGAACATGGTTGGCACCATAACATTTTAGGACAACCCTTCAGACTTCAGGGGGCCGGGCTGTGGCCAGTGGGAGTGAACGATGCCCCATCGTTGGTGTCACAAGAAGGAATAGTGCCCCATCATTGGTGCCACAAGAAGGAATAGTGCCCCATCATTAGTGCCAGTGGGAGGAATAGTGCCCCATCATTGGTGTCAGTGGGAGGAATAGTTCCCCATCATTGGTGTCAGTGGGAGGAATAGTGCCCCATCGTTGGTGTCCCAAGAAGGAATAGTGCCCAATCATTGGTGTCAGTGGGAGGAAGAGTGCCCTATCATTGGTGTCACAAGAAGGAATAGTGCCCCATCATTTGTGTCACAAGAAGGAATAGTGCCCCATCATTAGTGTCAGTGGGAGGAATAGTGCCCCATCATTGGTGTCAGTGGGAGGAATAGTGCCCTATCATTGATGTCAGTGGGAGGAATAGTGCCCCATCATTGGTGTCAGTGGGGTGAATAGTGTCCCATCATTAGTGGGAGGAATAGTGCCCCATCATTGGTGTCAGTGGGAGGAATAGTGCCCCATCATTGGTGGGAGAAATAGTGCCCCATCCTTGGTGTCAGTGGAAGGGATAGTGCCCCATATTTGGTTTAGTGTGAGGAATAGTGCCCCATCTTTGGTGTCAGTGGGAGGAATAGTGCCCCATCATTGGTGTCAGTGAGAGGAATAGTGTCCCATCATTAGTGGGAGGAATAGTGCCCCATCATTGGTGTCAGTGGGAGGAATAATACCCCATCATTAGTGGGAGGAATACTGCCCCATCATCGGTATCAGTGGGAGGAATGGTGCCCCATCATTGGTGCCAGTAGGAGGAATACTGCCCCATCTTTGGTTTCAGTGGAAGGGATAGTGCCCCGTCAGTGGAAGGAATAGTGCCCCATCATTGTTGTCAGTGGGAGGAATAGTTCCTAATTATTGGCATCTGTGGGAGGAATTATGCCCCATTGTTTGTGTCATCTGGGGAATAATGCCCCATCATTGGTGTCAGGGGGAGGAATAGTGCCCCATCATTGGCATCTGTGGGACGAATTATGCCTCATTGTTGGTGTCAGTTGGAGGAATGACCAAAGGGCCCCAAGGGCCAGATAAAGGCAAGCAAAGGGCCACAGTTTGGAGATCACTGTTCTAGAGTAGATCATTATCCAAGAATGGTTGCTTGTGCTCAGTGGGACACCTATAAATCAATTTTTTGGGTCTTTAAGTTTCCTCATTGGATTTGGCTGAGCTCGCCAAGACTGGTGGTTTCCCAGTTAAGAAAAAAATGTATTTTCCAGTGACTGGTATAAGCCATGACCGTATGCCGTATGTTCTCACCGTTTACCGTCATTTTCTCCCTTCCCAGCCTGCAACGTCTTGTTTGTCAACTCGATCGATATGGAGTCACTGACGGGCCCCCAGGCCATCACCAAGACCATTGCAGAGACCCTGTCCGCCGACCCCCAACCCAACGCAGCCGTCGTTCACTTTAAAGTCTCCTCTCAAGGCATCACCCTGACTGACAATCAGAGGAAGTGAGTAACTACACAAAACACACCCCATACACCGATGAGGTTCTTGCATGTTTCTCCATATCCTTTTAAAAATGCAAAAATATATCTGTTGATCTGCCAGAAATCCAGTGAGCTCAAACTTCCTGTACTGAACTGACATACACCTCTACATTATATGTACAGCTCTCCATGTTTTATCCCTTTAACCACCTCAATACTGGCCACTTTCTCCCCCTTCCTGCCCAGACCAATTTCCAATTTTCAATGCTCTGGCATTTTTAATGACAATTACTCAGTCATACTACATACACTGTACCCAAATTACATTTTTATAATTTTTTTCATACAAATAGAGCTTTCTCTTGGTGGTATTTAATCACCTCTGTTTTTTTTTTGTTTTTTAAATTTAAAAACAAACAATATTTTCTACTTTATGTTTTAAAAGTAATCCAATAAAATCTAATTTCCTCATAAATTTAGGTCAGAATGTATTCTGCTACACGTCTTTGGTAAAAAAAAATCCCAATAAGTGTATGATAGGTTTGTGTGAAATCATTGAAAATTGATCATTCCTTATGTACTGACGGCCTATCTCGAGGCCTAAAACGCCAGGACAGTATAGATACCCCCCAAATGACCCCTTTTTGTAAAGATGACAGTCCAAGGTATTTAGTAAGAGGCATAGTGAGCTTTTTTGACGTTACAATTTTTTGCCCACATCGGTTTGGAAAATTAAGAATTTTTTTTTCCCCCCACAAAGTTGTCATATTAACAAGTTATTTCTCATACATAAACTTGCAATTCCACCCTAAAATATATTCTGCTACTCCTGAGTATGGCGATACTACATGTGTGAGACTTTTCCACAGCCTGACCACATACAGAGAGGCCCAACATGCAAGGAGCACCATCAGGTGTTCTAGGAGCATAAATTACACATTTCATTTCCTGATTACCTATCACATTTTTGAAGGCCCCGGAGCACCAGGACAATGGAATTACCCACAAAATGACCCTATTTTGGAAAGAAAACACCCCAACGTATATTCTATGAGGCATAATGAACATGTCATTTTTTTCCACAAGTTCTTGGAAAATGTGGAAAGAAATTGTAAACGTATTTTATTTTACACAAAGTTGTCAATTTATAAGATTTTTTCTAACACATAGCATGTACATAGCAAAAATGACACACTGAAATACATTCTGCTACTCCTCCTGAATAGTGATACCACATGTGTGAGACTTTTACACAGCCTGGCCATATACAGAGGCCCAACGTGCAGAGAGTACCATCAGGTGTTCTAGGAGCATAAATTACACATTTCATTTCCTGACTACCTATCACGTTTTTGATGGTCCACAAAATGACCCCATTTTGGAAAGGAAACACCTCAATGTATATTCTACAAGTCTTTTGAACATGTAATTTTCTTCCACAAGTTTTTGGAAATGTGGAAAGAAAGTGTAAACGTAATTTTTTTTTTTTTTTTTTTTACACAAAGTTGCCAATTTATAAGATTTTTCTAACACATAGCATGTACATATCAAAAGTTACACCCCAAAATACATTCTGTAACTCCTCCTGAGTATGGCGATACCACATGTATGAGACTTTTACACAGCCTGGCCACATACAGAGGCCCAACGTGCAGAGAGTACCATCAGGTGTTCTAGGAGCATAAATTACACATTTCATTTCCTGACTACCTATCACGTTTTTGATGGTCCACAAAATGACCCCATTTTGGAAAGGAAACACCTCAATGTATATTCTACGAGTCTTTTGAACATGTCATTTTCTTCCACAAGTTTTTGGAAAATGTGGAAAGAAAGTGTAAACTTAATTTATTTATTTTTTTTTATTACACAAAGTTGTCAATTTATAAGATTTTTCTAACACATAGCATGTACATATCAAAAGTTACACCCCAAAATACATTCTGTAACTCCTCCTGAGTATGGCGATACCACATGTATGAGACTTTTACACAGCCTGGCCACATACAGAGGCCCAACGTGCAAGGAGCACCATCAGGCGTTCTAGGAGCATAAATTACACATTTCATTTCCTGACTACCTATCACATTTTTGAAGGCCCTGGGGCAGGAGGACAATGGAAACTCCCACAAAATAACCCCATTTTGGAAAGTTAACACCCCAATGTATATTCTACGAGGCATAATGAGTCTTTTGAACATGTCATTTTTTTCCACAAGTTTTTGGAAAATGTGGAAAGAAAGTGTAAACTTATTTTTTTTTTTGCACAAAGTTGTCAATTTATAAGATTTTTCCAACACATAGCATGTACATAGCAAAAATTACACCCCAAAATACATTCTGCTACTCCTCCTGAGTATAGCAATACCACATGTATGAGACTTACACAGCCTGGCCACATACAGAGAGACCCAACATGCAGGGAGCACCATCAGGCGTTCTAGGAGCATAAATTACACATTTAATTTCCTGACTACCCATCACATTTTTGAAGACCTCATTTTGGAAAGGACACACCCCAATGTATATTCTATGAGTCTTTTGAACATGTCATTTTTTCCCACAAGTTTATGAAAAATGTGGAAAGAAAATGAAAACTTTTTTTTTTTTTTTTTTTACACAAAGTTGTCAATTTAAAGGATTTTTTTTAACACATAGCATGAACATAAGAACTAAGAGTGGGATGCCACTAAAGTTCATGTGCATGTAAAGGCAGGCGTCCCTATACTTTTATATGTGTGTGTATATATAATATATACATATTGCATCCCTATATACTTAATACCATTATAAATCAGTATCTCAAACTTTACTGCAGGAATTGGCTTCAGCTGAATGGAAATACCATTTACATTGCGGCTGTAAAGACATCTGAGTTTGCTGATCAGTGGGTGGTTGATGTTATACATATGGAGGCATTAATGGAACATGTGTGAACAGCTGATATATGTATTTGTATGAAAGTTGCATCATTTTGGCACCTTAAAAGTCCCTTGTGCATATGTTATAAATTGTTCTTTTTGGTATAATAACCCCCCCCCCCCCGCTTGCTACTCTGTCATTGTTATGGAATCTCAGCCGCCATATTGTCATTGTTTAATGATCTTGGAACCATAAGTTTTCCACTAAAACTTGATGCAATGAAGGGATTGCCCGGGGGGGGGGGGGGGGGGGGGTCCCTATTCTGAGTCCCTGCCACATATTGCGCACCCCTGGTCTAGAGTCCCGCTTTTTTTTACTGGAAAGTGAAAGGTTGTGAGCTGTACGGTTTCCAAGTAATCACGCCGTGACATCCTTCCCTCCCGAATTCGGTATAACACAGAACAGACTCCTATAAAGAGCAGACAGCTGTGTCATATCATCTGTGGTTCTATATCTATAGATGAACGGCCCTCCGCTGTACAGCTGCTCCTCATCCAGCGATGCCGGTCCAGGCGTGCTTAGGCATAATCCCCGGCACGTGATGTACATTACATGGCGTTCTGTCGATTGATTCAGGGCAGCCAACAGGACCCCTGTGGCCCTGAGCACCGTGTCTGAGTTTTCCAGATACAGAAATAAATCTGCACAGGGGTATCTTATATAATGTACAGTATAACCCTAAAATAACATTATTCTATAGTTCTACGTCCTTCATTCTCCAAAATAACATTTAATAGCAGAAGTAATCTTGCACATCCCACAGTGCATTGCTTTAAGAATTGTCACGAGAATTGTCACGAGAATTGTCAGTTATTTGTAAACCAAATCAATAAATCTTATATAATCTGGAAGGTGTTCTCCAGACTGCGGCCCGTAGGTTGGATGTGGCCCTTTGCTTGCTTTTATCTGGCCCTTGGAGCACTATTCCTACCACTGTTACCAGCAGGCATAATTCATCCCACTGATACCAATGATGGGGGACTATTCCCCCCACTGATACCAATGATGGGGACTATTCCTCCCACTGACACCAATGATGGGGCACTAATCCACTGACAACAAAGATGGGGCACTATTCCTTCCACTGACACCAAAGATGGGGCACTATTCCTCCTACTGACACAAATGATGGGGCACTATTCCTCCTACTGACACCAATGATGGGGCACTATTCCTCTCCTACTGACACCAATGATGGGGCAATATTCCTTCTATTCTTGCTGGCAATGCTTGGCTGTCAAAATGACAGCAGGGAGTTGCTGTGTAAATACAGCAGCTATAATAGCTGCATCTTTAAAAAAACGGACACCATAGATACCAAAGATGGGGCACTATTTCTCCCACTGACACCAATGATGGGTCACTATTCCTCCCACTGATACCAATGATGGGGCACTATTCCTCATACTGACACCAACGATGGGTCACTATTCTTTCCACTGACACCAAAGATGGGGCACTATTCCTCCTACTGACACCAATGATGGGGCACTATTCCTTCCACTGACACCAAAGATGGGGCACTATTCCTTCCACTGATACCAAAGATGGGGCACTATTCCTCTTACTGACACCAATGATGGGGCACTATTCCCCCTATTCTTGCTGGCAATGCTTGGCTGTCAAAATGACAGCAGGGAGTTGCTGTGTAAATACAGCAGCTATAGAAAACGAAGAAGGGGGGTTTTTAGCCAACCTAACGGACTATCACGGTACCTGAACGGATGTATGTCTTAATACAAAAGATTGATTCTAAATAGTTTTATTAACACATAGTATACAAAAAACATGTCACATATAAAAAAAAGGGGGGGTTTCATTGCAATCCAAAAGTGTACATATACATATAGCTATTGATAAATCAGAATGTTGAGACAAACTCGCTGATAGAGTGCTGGTTGACGCGTTTCGCTTAAAGCTTCTTCAGAACCAGAGTATAGCAGTTCGTATATATAAAAATTAGAAAGAGAGAAGATTAACAGTAGTAGAGCTTGGGTGTGCCGGAACCGGCCAATGGCGTAGTGGTATTATATAGACAGATCTGTAGTGCCGATGTCCTTGAAGATCTAGTAGGGCCCTACTTATGGGTCCCTTTGGAAGGTAGTAATTTCCAGTCAATGGCATTAACACTGTACCAAATCCAGCATCACATAAGTAAACTAGTAGCCGCTTGTAAAAAAGGAACACCCCAGCTGGGAAGAATCACCAGCTCTGTAGGGTCAAACTTCAATGGCTGAATCCATTAGTTGCAGACCCTGAACAGAATATGGCAAAGGTAGCTTCCCAGCACTCCATCTCCATCTCTAGAGATGGAGATGGAGTGCTGGGAAGCTACCTTTGCCATATTCTGTTCAGGGTCTGCAACTAATGGATTCAGCCATTGAAGTTTGACCCTACAGAGCTGGTGATTCTTCCCAGCTGGGGTGTTCCTTTTTTACAAGCGGCTACTAGTTTACTTATGTGATGCTGGATTTGGTACAGTGTTAATGCCATTGACTGGAAATTACTACCTTCCAAAGGGACCCATAAGTAGGGCCCTACTGGATCTTCAAGGACATCGGCACTACAGATCTGTCTATATAATACCACTACGCCATTGGCCGGTTCCGGCACACCCAAGCTCTACTACTGTTAATCTTCTCTCTTTCTAATTTTTATATATACGAACTGCTATACTCTGGTTCTGAAGAAGCTTTAAGCGAAACGCGTCAACCAGCACTCTATCAGCGAGTTTGTCTCAACATTCTGATTTATCAATAGCTATATGTATATGTACACTTTTGGATTGCAATGAAACCCCCCCTTTTTTTTATATGTGACATGTTTTTTGTATACTATGTGTTAATAAAACTATTTAGAATCAATCTTTTGTATTAAGACATACATCCGTTCAGGTACCGTGATAGTCCGTTAGGTTGGCTAAAAACCCCCCTTCTTCGTTTTCTATATATAATTTCAGGACGAGGTACCCCCCCTGAGCTTCTCCATATCCCTCTACCTAAATACAGCAGCTATAATAGCTGCATCTTTAAAAGAACGGACACCATACACTCTGTTATCAATATTTCATCCGTGTATTTAGCTGTTTGCCTTGAGATTTATCAGTGACATTGAACAGAATGATGACTGAAATGTATTCCCTCTTTCAGGCTGTTCTTCCGGAGACACTACCCTCTGAACACCGTCACATTCTGTGACCTGGATCCGCAGGAGAGGAAGTGAGTACCTGGAAATGATGTACAATGTGAAGTGACACATACAATGCCCAGTCTAACCCATCGCCTGAGAGCCGCCAGATCTCCTTTTATTTGTGTCCAGGATTGTGAATGACTGTCTAATTTAACCAGCTGAGCCCCGGAAGATTTATCCCCCCCCCCCTTCCTGATCAGGCCATTTTTTGCGATATGGCACTGCGCGGTCCTGTGACGCTGTACCCAAAAAAAATAATTATATATTTGTTTCCCTCAAATAGAGATTTCTTTTGGTGGTGTTTGATCAGCTCTGCAGTTTTTGCACTATAAACAAAAAAAGCCCAACAATTTTGAAAAAATATATATATATTTTTTTTTACTTTCTGCTATAGAATAAATCCAATATATTAAAAAAAATTAAATAAAAAATCAAATTTCTTCATAAATTTAGGGCAATATGTATTCTGCTACATATTTTTGGTAAAAAAAAAATCCCAATAAGCATATATTGATTGGTTATAGCATCTACAAACTATCAGATATTTTTACTTTATTTTTTTTTACTAGTAATGGCAGCGAACAGCAACTTATAGTGGGACTGGGATATTGCGGCGGACATTCTTACACTAAAAATGTGCACTGTCACTGTACTAACGACACTTGCTGGGAAGGGGTTAACATCAGGGGCGATGAAAGGGTTAAATGTGTGCCTAGCCAGTGTTTTAGTGTACGGTGGGAGGAGCTTTTACTAGGGGAAGAGATGGAATTTATTTCCTGCTTTGCAGAGACACAAACTTCATCCCCCCCCCCTATCAGAATGGCGATATGCTTTGTTAACAGAGGCAGATTGCAGTTCTGTCTCTCTGCCCCGATGAACGGCAGGTGCCAGCAGACAGCGAGTACCTGGCACCTGACGATCAGCTTCCACTGTGTGTAATGACAGTGAAAGCTAGTCGCCCGCAGACGCACACTCGAGGAATGGCGACAAACTACGGTACCTAAAAATCTTCATAGGCAACGCCTAAAAAAAAAAAAAAAAAGTTACAGAGGAGGTCTTTTGCTAGAATTATTGCTCTCGCTCTGACGATTGCGGCCATACCTCACATGTCTGGTTTGAACACAGTTTACATTTTGCAGGCGCGACTTACGTATCCGCTCTCTTTGTTGCGTGAGCACGCGGGGACGGGGGCGCTTTAAACATTTACATTTTTTTTTCTTATTTATTTTTTTTTTTTACATTGTCACTTTAAAAAATAAAAAATCTGATCACTTATATTGCTGTCACAAGGAATGTAATCATCCCTTGTGACAGTAATTGGTGGTGACAGGTACTCTTTATGGAGGGATCTAAAAGACTCCAAATCCCTCCTTTTGCACTTAAAAGTATTCAGAAAATTGGCGATTCTGAAAACTCATTTTTTTAAATTGGCGCCATTGGCAGTAAACCAGAAGTGACGTTGTGACGTCGCTTCCAGGATTTTACATCGGAGACCCGATCAAAGCCGGGTTTGTTCGGGTCTCAGCCTAGGCGGGGGACACGCCAGCTGAGCAGCGGAAGGCAGTGGGGGGGGGGATGTCCTCTCCCGCTCCCGCTCCTTTAGACCCCTTTTACACTGGGGCGTATTTCAGGCATTTTTCAGGTGCTTTAGCGTTAAAAAAGCGCCTGTAAAGCGTCTGAAAGAAGCCGCAACTGCAATCCCAATGTGAAAGCCTGAGTGCTTTCACACTGAGACCCCTTTCTTACTATGGCATTTTTCAGGCGCTTTAGCGTTAAAATAAGCGCTTGTAAAGCGCCTGAAAGAAGCTGCAACTGCAAACCCAATGTGAAAGCCCGAGTGCTTTCACACTGAGGCGCTGCGCTGGCGGGGCGTCAGAAAAAGTCCTGCAAGCAGCTTCTTTGCAGCGCTTTTGGAGCGGTGAATACACCCCTCCTAAAGCGACTCTTCCCATTGAAATCAATGGGAAGCGCCTAAAAAACGCCTGAAAAGCGCTTGTAGCAGCAGCGCTTTGTGGGCGCTTTTAACCCTTTTTTGGCCACTAGCAGGGGTTAAAAGCGCCCCACTAGCGCTCAAAACGCGCTGGTAAAGCACCGCTAGTTTAAGCGGCGCTTTACGAGCGTTTTTCGGGCGCTGGCAGTGTGAAAGGGCTCTTAAAGCACTTGAGTTTTCACATTGGAATTGCAGATGAGGCTTCTTTCAAGCATTTTACAGGTGCTTTTTTTAACGCTAAAGCGCCTGAAAAACGCCTGAAAAACGCCCCAGTGTGAAAGGAGACTTAGGGTTACAGCCGAGGGGCTTTTAGCTGCATCGTTTTTTTTTTTTTCACTAAGAGCCAACCACCCGCTATAAAAACGGTAATGTAGCCATGAACGCAAATTTGCATACGATCGGCGTGAAGGGGATGATCACCCCATGAAATACCTTTCTGCACTCTGTTACCTTCGTTGTGGTTTAAGGGGTCCTAATGCTGCATCTAACAGTCATCCACACATTTAGTAATTAGCATCCTATCCTCCTCATGTCATCGGTGGCCTTGGTTGGGAGTTGTCACCAGTGTGAAGGATCATCCTGACTCCTCCATTGGTGTAGATTCTGTATGAAGTATACAATGCTGTCCAGACATTGCTGAGCCTTCTGTATTAATGTGAGTTTTGTTGCTTCTCCAGGTGGATGAAGGCAGATGGAAGCCCAGCAAAGTAAGTCAAGAATTCATGAGAGTAAATAGTTGATAGAATTAAACATATCTTAGTACTTTCAATACAATTCAATAAAATTGATTGTAAACAATAAGAATACATGCCATAAATCAAAGACTACTCAACACAAATGGCATAGTACAGGGGGGTCAGGAGGGCACAGTACTAGGATCAGAAGAGCACAGTACGGGGGGGGGGGGGGGGGCAGGAGGGCACAGTACCGGGGGACAGGGGGGTCAGGAGGGGTTAGTACGGGGGGGGTGCAGGAGGGCACAGTACAGGGAGGAAGGTTGGCACAGTATGGGGGGGTATGATGACAGGAGGGCACAGTATAGGAGGGGGTGGTCAAGAGAACAGTCTGGGGGGGGGCAGGATTGCATAGTACAGGGAAATGGCATGAGGGTACAGTACAGGGGGGTAGGAGGCAACATTACCGGGGGCAGGAGGGCACAATAATACAGTAAGAGGAGCACAGTACGGTGGGGAGGGGGCAAAAGGGCTCAGTACAGGGGGACACTAGGACACAGTACAGAAAAGAAGGTGGGTACAGTATTGGCGAGGAGGGGGGGGGGGTCAGGAGGGGTACAATATTAGGGTCAGGAGAGCACAGTTGGGGGGGGGGGGGGGTCTGGATGGCATAGTACAGGGAGGGGGCATGAAGGCACAGTACAGGGAGCGTAGGAGGCGACATTGCAGGGGGCAGGAGGGCACAGTACAGGAGGGGTCAGGAGGGCACAATACTAGGTTCAGGAGAGTACAGTGCAGGAGGGCACAGCACAGGGAAGAAGGTGGGCACAGTTTTGAGGGGGAACAGGAGAGCACAATATTAGGGTCAGGAGAGCACAGCCTGGGGGGGTCCAGGTGGCATAGTACAGGGAGGGGGCATGAGAGCACGGTACAGGAGGCGACATTACTGGGGGCAGGAGGGCACAGTACAGGGGGGGGGGGGGGGGGGTCAGGAGGGCATAATACTAGGACAGGAGAACACAGTACGGGGGGGGGGGTCAAGAGGGTTTAGTACAGGGGGGCAGGAGGACACAGTACAGGGAAGAAGGTGGACACAGTATTGAGGGGGGACAGGAGAGCACAATATTAGGGTAAGGACAGTCCTGGAAAGGGGGGGGGCAGAAGTCATAGTACAAGGAGGGGGCATGAGGGCACAGTACAGGGGGGGTAGGGGGCAGGTGACGGGGGGGCAGTAGGGCACAGTTCGGAGGGACACAGTACAGTAAGGACAGCGTAGTAAAAAGTGTGACTATCTTGGCAAATCTGGGACAGTTGGCAAGTATTATGTAATGCAAGATTATCACACTTGGGGGCCCCTGCGCAGTGCCCAGAATTGCCCATGGGTTAAGGTGGCCCTGTAATAACCCAAAATCGCACCGCCATTAATGCATCCATTTTGCTGCTTCTCCTCCAGGCTCTTCGGCTTCGTCGCCCGAAAACAAGGGAGCACGACGGACAACGTGTGCCATCTGTTCGCAGAGTTGGACCCCAACCAGCCGGCCACTGCCATAGTCAACTTCGTCTCCCGGGTGATCGGCATACAGAAAAGATGAATGCCCCCCCCCATCTCCCACACGGGTCATCTCCTCCTGTTTATGAACCAGCCCAAAGTTTGCTAAACAGACTCCTAAAGAAGGCGAGAGAGCAAGTGCATTGTGGGAAATCGCAAGTGATTATGGGGGCCGTTTCTGCTGGGAAGCGATCAGCAAAAAAACAAACAAAAAGACAAAATTGAGGGAAATTTCCCGTTTTCCAATGAAGTGGCAGAAAAGGACTGCAAAAAACGCCGCAATTTTTGGGTCACTTATCAGCCTGCTCATTATTCCGATCCTGCAAATACTAAATGGCATACTCAGCTACGTGCGTATATAAACCTATCTAGCATACACAGAATTTATAAGGAATTTTAGAGAAAAAAATATATATAAGGCTATATTTTGTATAAATGCATTGAGTGTACAAAGCTACCTATATTTACTGTCTTTTTAAATAAAAGTAACCCTTTTAAATAAAGTGTATCCAATTGAGATCGAGAAGAACGGGATTATACAAAAACTTTTTTGTTTTTTTTTGGAGCAGGCACTTCTGAGAACTTTCAGAACTTTGCACTAATGTACCTTTTGTCTATGGCGAGCAATCCTGGTGAGATGGCGACACCTAGTGGTCAGAATGAAGTTTGCGATTCGTAAGAAAAAAACATGAGCTTTTCTTTATTTCTTTCTTTTTTTTGTAGAACTTTAAGGAGACAGTAAATTAAGGTTTAGCCTGTGTATCCTTATTTTGCTTTTAACATTAAAACACACTGCAAGGATTTTTTTTTTTTAATGATTACTAAGCAAGTTGAATGAATGAATTATGTTGCAAAGTTTCAAATTCTTTTTTTTTTCCCTGGGCTTTTAATAATTTAATAATAATTTAAGGATCGGCAATGTTCTGTAACCTGTAGCAACCACTAATCTAATTTCATTGGCCTTTGATATAGGAGCTATTCATTGGTTGATGTGGGTTACTACGCCTTTGTAGAGCCGTTTCCATCTTAGAAATTAATGACAATAGTAAAAATAAGTTTCCTTGGGAAGAAGGTGCAATTTTTTAAAACTGATAAAGTAAGGGTTGGAGACACAGAGGCATGGAGTATGTAATAAGGACTGTCTGTATTATCCTGCGGCCAGATTTTGATTTTCCAACTGACATATTCCAACTGACATATTCCAACTGACATATTCCAACTGACATATTCCAACTGACATATTCCAACTGACATTCTCCAACTGACATTCTCCAACCTCCAACTGACATTCTCCAACTGACATATTCCAACTGACATTCTCCAACTGCCATTTTTGGCATGGAATCTAATTGGTTACATTGTGGGGCAACAGATGATGTTCTTATAAAGGAAACCATGCATCTGTGAGAAGGAATGGGGATTCTGATTGGAGATCCTGATCTCCAATTATCTACTTATAATCTCTATTTAGTAATGGCAGACTCTATGGATGTCAATTTATCGACTGAAAGAGCAACTGTTCATCAGACAAGCACAGCTACCTTCAATTTCTATGCAGATATCAGAGAGGTAGCATCTGATACTCTGTTGCCCTTAGAGGTCACATGTAAGTCTGGAGAAAAGCAGGAATTAAAGGTCTCCGTCTACCAACATTAGAAGCCTCTTATGGAAGAGGCCACTTCTCTGATTCCTGGGCTAAAAGACTCTTTCTCCGGTAGTGAAGCTGAACTTTTTCAGCTTCACTGTATATGACTTGACCACCCCAGAACTAGAAAAAGTATGGAGAAAGGAGTGCCCAGCGTCCAAAAAAATGCAAAGTTTGAAGGTGGGTTAAAAGGCGAAGTATATCAAGCCAACGTGTTTCAGGGGGGGGGGAGACTCCCCCTTTTTTAGGGCCTTTGCTGCATGGTTACATTACATAGTAGGTGAGATCAAAAAAAGGTCCATCAAGTCCAACCTATGTGTGTGATTATATGTCAGTATTACATTGTAGATTCCTGTATGTTGTGGTCGTTCAGATGCTTATCTAATAGTTTTTTGAAACTATCAATGCCCCCCCCACTGAGACCACCACCTGTGGAAGGGAATTCCACATCCTTGCCGCTCTTACAGTAAAGAACCCTCTACGTAGTTTAAGATTAAACCTCTTTTCTTCAAATTTTAATGAGTGGCCACGAGTCTTGTTAAACTCCCTTCCGCAAAAAAGTTTTCTCCCTATTGTGGGGTCACCAGTACGGTATTTGTATATTGAAATCATCTCCCTTCTCAAGCATCTCTTCTCCAGAGAGAATAAGTTCAGAGCTTGCAACCTTTCCTCATAACTAATATCCTCCAGACCCTTTATTAGCTGTGTTGCCCTTCTTTGTACTCGCTCCATTTCCAGTACATCCTTCCTGAGGACTGGTGCCCAGAACTGGACAGCATACTCCAGGTGCGGCCAGACCAGAGTCTTGTAGAGCCGGAGAATTATCGTTTTATCTCTGGAATTAATCCCCTTTTTCCCCTCTATTGTAATAGAAGGGGCCATGTTCCTCTGGCTGATTATGCCCCTACAGCCGACACTATGACAGCTCCCTTTCTGATATTTTATGAACACACCCAATCTGGGACTCCTCCCCTTCTGCAACAGCCCTGAAAAAGGGGGGAGTCAATTTCCCCTGAAACATGTTGGCTTTGATATACTGTGTTGCTACTTTCAATAAACACCCTTTTAACCCACCTTCAAACTCGCATTTCTGTGGACACTGGGCGTTTCTTCCGCCATTCCTTTTCGAGTCTAGGCGTGGGAAAAATACCAGAAGGCCGTACCAAAAAGGAAGCACCCCAAAGCCTTAGAGGGCTCACCGCCACAACCGGAAGTGATTTTCTTCCTAATCGCCCACCCGCGACCAGTGACTGGTCGAGTCAGCCCAGGGCAGTCTCCAGCACAGTCTTGGGAGGTGGAGGGTGGTAGCTCCCATCTGAGGCTTCTCACCTGGGTTTTATTTCGCTTTTATTCTCCCTTTATAAAGGGCAACTTCTGTGTCTCCAACCCGCTACTTTAATACATTTTTAATATAAATTAAGGATCTTGTTTTCATTGTTTCATTCATATCCAGTTGGAATCGCTGCGGCATTTAGTTTTATTTACTCGTATCAGATTCGGACTACTAAGAATACTGCTTTTGGGCTGTTTTATATATATATATATATATATATATAAAATGTTTTTTTATTTTTTTTTTATTTTAAGCCACAACCGACCTTCCTGTGTAGCAAGCTTTGGCTCGGGGTGGAACTACAAGTCTCAGAACGACTGCTGGTGATTGTAGCTCCCCTCCAGCCGACCAACAATCGCCTATCCTTGCCTTAAAACGACCGCGCTGTACTTAGCAGCTTTGTGACTACTGAATCCGCGTCTCTCCGGCTCGTCTACAAATATCTATATATCGATCAATAATACGTTTTGCTACAAAGAAACTGCAAATGAAATGAATGCAATACCCCCTCCCCCCCCACCCCTTTCCTGATGCTTAACCCAGCCAGACTTATCAATGGAGCAAATTTATTTCACTTTACTCAATGCAATTCATAATAATAAAAAAAAAAACAATTCCAATTTGCGTCGGTTTCACCCAATCATAGAGTACCTTAGTGCATCAGGTGCTCTATACTTGCTCCATAGGCAGATGTAGTCCGTACATCGGATTCGCTTTAGTATCCCTGCAGCCGATGCATCGGATACTGCCGCAGTCTGCTCATTTGTATTGGTTGTGCTATATCTGCTTTGTCTCCCGTCTTTGGCACATATGTACTCCCATTATTCGCTCGTCATTAGATCCCATGTCATGGGCTGCTCTAGTATTATTATTATTAATCCTCAGTTTCATCGATATGCAAACCCTACCATACAGTATTAACTCTCAGCTTGTTACTTATACAGATGACTAAGGCACCTAGGTAGAGTCAGACTGGATCTACTGCAAGAAGGTCAAGAAATGGTTATGACTTCCTTACTTTTTTTCTTTTATGTTGCTTCAAACTTTTTTTTAAAGTCGACCAACTTTGTTGTTCAACTTTCTACTTAAAGTGGTTGTAAACCCTTCCATATACCCAGTGCAGTGACTATCCTTGGGTGATACAAGGATATCAATTTTCCTACATAAGTTGTACCTATTTATCTACAGCAGTCTTTTCCCCTACATCCATTCAAAGTGCAGAACTTACAAAGGATCTCTCAGCTCTGAAAAGCAGGGGGCGGAGAGTTGAAGTTACATCAGTGAGGAGAGCTCTGAGAGCTGATTGGAGGGACACTGATAAGGCAGTACAGCCAGCCCTCCTGTACTGGGCTTGGGCCCCATCAGTTCAAAAGGGGGGCCCGGGCACCTGCTGAGTAGGCGGTCCGGCTGTACTGTCTTATTGCAGATACCGATCCTCTTCTGCCTCCCCCTGCAATGCTGCCAGCTTTCGCCTCCTCTTTCTCTCCCAAGGGGAATGGTTCTAACACATGCACCCCTTCCATCTGCTGTCCGGGCCCCTCTGTGTGCCCCTTTCCCCCGCAGCGCTTCCGGCTTCCCTCCTCTCCTCTCTAACCAGCAGCTTCTGTGGGCACACAGGGGGATGTTTTAGGAGGGAGTGGGGAAAGGGGCCAGTAAATATGTTTACTGGCCCCTTCCTTTCCGGAATGAACACAGTAAGTGATTTGTACCAATCATTCCTGTGTCTATTCATCACGGAAGCATAGTAAATTGGGTTTACTATGCTTCAGTTTGTAAAAGAGCAGGAAAATTCAGAGCACTTCCTATTCATTCATCTGAAGCTACAGAGAAAGGGACTGATAAATCTATGTCCTCAGTGATTCATGCTGATAGCAGAGGAAGGAAGCAGCAGACAGAAATTACACTTATGCCGCGTACACAGGATCGGAAATTCCGTCAGTAAAAGACCGATGTGAGCTTTTGGTTGAAAAATGCGACCACGTGTAGGCTCCATCGGACTTTTGCTGGCGGAATTTCGGCCAGCAAAAGATTGAGAGCATGTTCTCAATTTATCCGACGGAAAAAGTTTCTAACGAAAATTCTGTAGCAATTCCTAAGCGCAAAATTCCTACACATGCTCGGAAACAATTCGACGCATGCTCGGAAGCATTGAACATTTTCGCGACTCTTCGTAGTGTTATACGTGACCGCATTCTTGACGGTCGAAAGTCCCGAGAACTTTTGTGCGACCGTGTGTATGCAAGCCAAGCTTGAGCGGAATTCCGTCGGAAGAACCATCCAAGTTTTTTCTGATTGAAAATCTGCTCGTGTGTTTGTGGCATTAGTGCTCTGGATTGAGACAAGTATACACTATAGAGCAGGGGTCTCAAACTGGAGGCCCTCCAGCTGTTGCGGAACTACAAGTCCCATCACGTCTCTGCCTGAGGGAGTCATGCTTGTAACTGTCAGCCTTGCAATGCCTCATGGGACTTGTAGTTTCGCAACAGCTGGAGGGCCACCAGTTTGAGACCCCTGCTATAGAGGGATAGGCTTTGTTCTTATTCCATGTCTGAGGTTTACAACCACTTTAAATATGCAATAGTCTAAAAGCATAAAGAAAACAAAATATATTGTATGCTTCAAAAAAAAAAATAGATTGTGTTGACTATACAATAATTGGCTTTAGCGATGAAAAAAGTAAAAAATATGTAGCATGCAATTAAAAAATCAATTCTGCAAAAGACTATTTTAGGAGTAATTCTAACGTTTTGCACCGTTCTTGTACTTTTAGTAGCTCTCAGTCCTTCTCTATAATAGAAAAACCCTTGTGAATTCTGTACAATATACAGCGTATGTCCCTTAAACATTTTTCTTTTTTTGAATGGGGATGATAGATACAGTTCTGAGCTTTGCCTCCATTGTATAGAGGAGATGGTGGCCCCTTTTTGAAGACCTAAAGCTTAACGTCAACTCTTTCCATTAAACCTTTTTTCCCGGATTCCTTTCCTGGATTCCTCCCCGACGAATAACATTAGCAAGATACGCTCTTTGCTGAAACAAATATTTTTGGCCTTATAACCATCAAACTTCCTTTCGTCTAATTCTGCTCAACTGTCATCTATAAAAAAAAAAAAGTGACTAACGATCGTTATATTCCCCTGTTTTTTTTTATAAAGAAGGATCTAGCATGTGAGAAGGTTTGAGAGGAGGGTAAATCCTATGGGAGGCGTGAGTGTGTGCGTTTTCTTTATTTTTTTTGCGTGTGGGCTAATCAAGAAGCTCGTTCTTTTTTTATTTTTTATTATTATTTATTTTTTAACGTGATGTAATAAAGGCACTTAGGTAACTGCTGTAACCCTGTGCCCCCCTTCTGTGCGCTGTAGGTCCTATAAGGCACTGAGTGGGACCGGTTCAGGGTGGTCTCCTACAGCAACCCTGTGCTGAAGTACCCCCAACAGACCATGTTTTGGGAATTTCTCTTAAATAAAATAGCTGTCAAAAATACAAAGCCATTGACTCTGATTTAAAGGGGTTGTAAATGTTCGTTTTTTATTTTCTAAATAGGTTCCTTTAACCACTTGCTGTCCGGCGCACGACGATATACGTCGGCAGAATGGCACGTACAGGCAGGAGGGCGTATATACAAGTCCCTCCTTAATGCCTGTCCGTGCCATCGGGAGCGTGCCGGGAGCTATGCGCTCCCGCGCCGGTCGAGACCCCCATGAGTCCGGTCGCGGTCCCCGCGGACTCGATCGCCGCGGGGACCCCCGTGATCGTCTCACGGGAAGGCTAAACGGGGAGATGCCGAGATAAACAGCATCTCCCCGTTCTGCCTAGCAACTAGTGACGCCGATCTCTGCTCCCTGTGCTTGGAGCAGAGATCAGCATTCACTAGCTGACAGCCACGCCCCCCCACAGTAAGAAACACACCCCTAGGCATACTTAACCCCTACACTGCCCCCTTGTGGTTAACCCCTTCACTGCCAGTGTCATTTATACAGGAATCAATGCATTTAAATAGCATTGATTGCTGTATAAATGACAATGGTCCCAAAAATGTGTCAAAAATGTCCGATGTGTCCGCCATAATGTCGCAGTCACAAAAAAAATCGCAGATCGCCGCCATTACTAATAAAAAAAAAATTATTAATAAAAATGCTATAAAACTATCCCCTATCTTGTAAACGCTATAACTTCTGCGCAAACCGATCAATAATCACTTATTGCGATTTTTTTTACCAAAAATAGGTAGAAGAATACGTATCGGCCTAAACTGAGGAAAAAAATCTTTTTTTTATATATTTTTGGGGGATATTTATTATAGCAAAAAATAAAAAAGAATGCGTTTTTTTTTTTCAAAATTGTCGCTCTTTTTTGTTTATAGCGCATAAAAAAAAATATAAACCGCAGGGGCTATCAAATACCACCAAAAGAAAGCTCTATTTGTGGGAAAAAAAGGACGTCAATTTTGTTTGGGAGCCACGTCGCACGACCGCGCAATTGTCAGTTAAAGCGACGCAGTGCCGAATCGCAAAAAGGGGCCTGGTCCTTTGGCTGCAAATTGGTCCGGTCTGAAAGTGGTTAAGCTAGTGCATTGTTGGTTCACTTACCTTTTCCTTTGATTTCCCTTCTAAATGTTTTTTTTTTTTTCTTTGTCTGAATTTCTCACTTCCTGTTCCTCCTCAGTAAGCTGTTCTGGCTGACTAAACACCGCTCGGATGATGGTGTGAAGTTTACTGAGGGGAAACAGGAAGTGAGAAATTCAGACAAAGAAAAAAAAACATTTAGAAGGGAAAGCGAAGGAAAAGTAAGTGAACCAGCAATGCACTAGCTTAAAGGAACCTATTTAGAAAATTAAAAACGAACCTTTACAACCCCTTTAAAGCACCTGTGCAAGATAAAGGAAAAACCTGCAAACGTGGTCTGTTGGGGGGGTACTTGAGGACAGGGTTGAGAACCACTGCTGTAGGAGACCACCCTGAACAGGTCTCACTCAGTTCCTCATAGGACCATCAGAAGCAGGCGGTCGGGGTGCAAAGGGTTAAAGCGGCATGCCGGAGGAAAACACCCCGTGTCGCCCCTTTGGCTGGGGAGGAGGGCGGTGGATTCTTTGTCCCTCTGTCCAGCCGTGAAAGGGTATTCAGTGTGAAGGACTCAATGCAGTGTGTAGAAGAGGGCTGGTTTATGTGTTACTAATGAGGAGATAACCTGTTGTTGTTTTTTTATGTGTAGTAAGCTTAGCTTATAATTTTAAATGCTACTGAAGATTTTAAAGAAGGTTTTGTCTTATTGGGTACAGGCTCCTACAAATTCGCTCAATGTCCTATCTTCCAAGAAGGTCATAACACTAAGGGGGGTCTCTTTTTTATAAAACATTTGCTGCACGAATGTCAGAAGCCTTCGTACAAGCTGAGCAGAGCGTCACCATAATTTTTGTAAGAGATGAATGCCTGTGTTGTCGGCTCCATCTAGTGGCTGAAATGCGACATACAGTGGAAACTTGGTTTACAAGTAACGCGGTTAACGAGCGGTTTGAAAGACGAGCAACTTTTTAAAAAAAATCCTGACTCCGTTTGCGAGTGTTGTCTCGCAAAACAAGCAGGATTCAAGCCAATGGGGTGTGCAGTACCGCATTTGGCCAGAGGTGTGGGGGCGCCGATGACACTTGATACGGTTCGAGGCCGTTCGGAAATACTCCGTTCCCGAGTGTGTCCGAGCCTTTCCGAGGGTTTCAGAGTTCAGCCGAGCTGTCCCCGAGTATTTCCGAGGCACTCCGGCGCCCCCCACCTCTGGCCACATGCGGTATTGCATGCAATAGAAGTCAATATAGAACAAATTATCTTTGTTTCCATTGACTTCTATTTGGAAACTCGCTTTGATATGCGAGTGCTCCATTGACTCCTATTTGGAAACTCGCTTTGATATGCGAGTGCTTTGGATTACAAGCATTCTACTGAAACGGATTATGCTCGTAATCCAAGGTTCCACTGTAGTTTTCTCATCAAGGCGTTTCAGAAAACTGTACTGCATTTTGGCCACTAGGTGGAGCTGACAATACAGGCATTAAAGTGGCTCTTCAGCCTCTGCAGCATGATCCCTCCTCTCCACCCCTCCAAAAAAAAAAAAAAAAAAAGTCCATCCTCATCCCCCTTGCACATCATTCACCTAGGTGAACGACGTGTACTGTCCCCCCTTTGCCACCTGGGATGGGCACACCATGTATCCCAGGAGGCAAAGCCTTCCACTTATTAAAGATGGAAGGGGCGGGCCTAGCAGGGGGTCATTGAGACCCCGAAACAGTCGGTAGCTTCTCAATAATGCCAGAGCAGTAGAGAAGAGGATCTCCACAGGACAGCACTGGATCCACTGGGTGGGTGAAGAAACAAAGGCTTACACTCCAAAGCTTTTGAAATTTGGACAACAAATGTTTTATAAATAGACCCCTAAATGTAATGTTTTATTATTTCAAAGACCCTACAGGGGGCAGCACTGTGACTTAGTGTTTAGCCCTTCTGCTTTTGGATCCTTGGTTTGAATCCTGGCCAGGATACCATCTGCATGGACTTTGCATGTTTTCCCTGTGCTTACATGGGGTTCCTCTTGGTAGTCCCATGTTTCAAAGACATGCTGGTAGGTTAACCGGTTCCTGTCCAAATTTGCCCTTCGTATTTGTGCATGGGTCTTAAAATCCCAACTGGACCCTAGTAACACTATGGTAGGTACTGTAGCTAATGCAGCTCTGGTACTTTAAGGTTTCTAAGAGCACCGAAGATCACAACATGGTCATGGCGGTGGAATGGATGGAGACCATAAGACCTCTGTTTTATCCAAATTTCATGTTCTGTTTATAGTGGAGGTGTAAAAATTCCCATCGTTGTCATTTTATTAGCACTTAAGCTATTGAATCTCTTAATGTATAAGTGATGTTTTGTTATCCTTGTAGATGATTGAGCCGGATACAGTAGTATCTAGAGCACATGTTCTATTAATGGCAAAACTCAACCTTCTCTTCTTTAATCCTTAGCTGGTGATTGGGGAGAAGGTTGTCCTTGGTAGGTGCCAAAAGATCCCACAGTACAAACAAATGGCAACCACCCCAACCTATAACTGGCCTTTGCCAATGGATCCCACCTGGTGTTCACAATAATGCCTATACCCTTGGCCATCGGTGGCAATATTTCTAGCCACAACAATGGTCAGTGTCTGGTTTCTTAGGTCTTCCTCGATGTGTTCCAAGCCATGTTTTCTTCAGTGCTGCTTGTTGAACCGTAAGAAAATTCCGCAGCTCTTTATAAAACTACAATGGCAAAGCAATGTCTTAATTTCAGTATATTATGTAGAAGTCAATGGACTTTTGGAATACCCCCTTTAAGGGTGGAGCCTGTACCCATAAGCAATTGTTTTGTATTTCACTATTCCTGTGATACATCATTCCCATTCTATAGACATTGAGGATTCATATTATAATTAACATGACTTATATTTAGGGGAAGGTATTCTAGCTAAGAGGGAGCTTGAGAACTATTATGGTTGGTGGATTGTAAGTGACAAGATGGCCACTTGAATGAAAGCAGCTAAAAGGAATGCTAAAGCTGAACTCTCAAAGCTGGGCTCTCAAAAGGAAGGGATGATAAGGCGCAATACTGATGGAGGGGAGACAGCAGAGAGATGGCCTTGCCAGGAATACTGCTACTCCTTCACTGTGCAATCACAGGAAGGGGGTGGGAATGGGACCTAGCTGTGCCAATCTCAGTCCTGGGTGGACAGAACTGCAGATACTTTTGGCAGATATTACAACTCGCATATATTTTGTATGTATTTCACCTGAGTATGAAGCTGTTTGCCTGGAGTTCAAATTACGGCACTCAATCTTGTGAAGAATCCTGAGTCACGGCATGTCCACCAGTAGGTATGGAATGCTGGGACGTTTAGCTCTTCAACAGCTATGGGGCCAAAGTTGGCTAAAGCCTTGTTTAAAAAAAAAAAAAAAAAAAGCTTGAGAAGTAAACTTGGTTCTTTCCATTCTTCTTCCTAAAATCTGTAAAACAAAGCAGATTAGAGTGCGAAAATGATTTCTTGTTTTCTAGTCTGGGGTACCAACCCAGCAAGACGGACCTTATGCCTTTTGGCCAAGTGAACTCCACCAACCTTGAGATCATCATCTCTTTTCCTCCTTCAGTGGCCATGAATGTGGATTAATGAACCTGACTTTATTTTTCTATGTAGTCAACTGAGTGCGGAATGAAAACATAGCCTATAGCATCACTGTGTCCTTACCTATATATATATATATATATGATGTTTAAGTGACAGCACTTTTCTTACACATGCATGTGAACTCACACATGGACAGAGTATTTTTACGGGAGAGGGGGGGCAGTTGGAACCACTCATGCACTTGCCACCAAGGATCGTGGCCTTAGTTGGGAGATCTTCTCACAACTCAATAAGAGTTGAAACAAGGAGGTCCTCCCAGCAACGGAGAAGCCACGTTGCTGTATAGCTTGCTCGACACTGGACACACAAACCTTGTAATATAGAAAGACAATAACCAAAGACACTTCTTTCTTGAGAAGCCATGTTGCCGTACATTGCCTTAAGCGTTCTTTTGCTGGAGATGTGGTGTTGCTACTGCTTAGGCTCCTAAATCAACAAGAGGTCTGTATCTCGATGTACATGGTCTTTGTATCATAAAACAAAAGTCCAAAGGATGTATAGGTCATGGTGTAAGTATATCTAACAGACTTTTCGCACACAAGATGGGTGTTTATATCGTATACACCAAGTGACCTTTAGACCATTAAATTCATAGAATCACATAACCGGAGTTGGAAATTGTGTCCTTGCTATGATTTTCGTAGTCAACTGTAGGCCTTTAGAGTCAACAGATGTCCAATTCTGAAGACCAAGTGAGTTTTGGTAGAGTAGGCGGACTTTGGGTCTATAGATTAAGAAAACGGAAAGCTCTAGGCTCTTTAGGTTCAAGTGTCGATCTCCATGCCAGACCTGAAAATGTTGACTTGGGTTAATCTGGAGCTCTAGCCAGCCAAAGTTTAGATAATTCCAGGAAATGCAACTCAGTAGTGGCAGTTGGTTATACCAACAGACGTTTGACCATTGCCAACTTCTCTTGTTTCCTAGGACTCTCAGGTATGAAAATTTAAGATTGTGATTTCTAAGTAAGAATGTTTTAGATTCCTTTTGCAATAAAGTCTCAGACGTCATACATATTGAACGATCTTGATGGGGAGGTGGAACGTAGAAGAGTAGGACATCTTCTCCCATCCTGTAGTAAGCATTCTGAGTTACCCTACGTATACCCCACACCTTACTAGCCACTTACACTTGCTGCAAGCCACTAAAAAAAACCAAAAAAAAAAACCATCGCCTTCCTTTTTCTATGTCCTCCGCTATACCTAACCACATCGTCACGTCATTGGTCGTCAACTCTCTGATTGGTAAAAGAGCCATTGGTTTCAATGGTCCCTCTACCAAGCCACAGGGTAAGACCTCGCTGCTGCACCAAAACTTCGCTAAGACCTTGCCACTTGCAAAAAGACTTTACGCCTTAATGGACTAGTACCGCTTTCCGTTCTTGTGGAAGCCGGGATTCTTAACACACTTTATATATATTTTGCCTCACAACCTATCAACAGCAACCAATAACCAAAACTGTTGAAAAAAAAAGAAAAAATTAAATAAATAAAAAAAAGTTAAAAATATGCAAATAAAAAAAAAATATATAAAAAAAGGAAGAGAATACCCCCTCTCTGTATTTATATAGATGGAAATATACTTTATATTTTGTATCCATGTCCTCTTATTGTTATCACTTGTACAAAATATATGTGCCTTTTTTGGCTTATGTTGAATAGAATATTAGACCCTTTTTGCTTCCACTTTTCTGTTTGTACAGATGTCTGTAATTCTTTGCATATTATTGTATGGCTTTGTCAGTGATAACATCATATAAAATATACTTTTGCTTGGAATTGTGTCTTCGCTCTTTATTTTATAATAAACTTTAAAAAGTGAAGTATGGCTTGAAAGAAAAATGTCGTAAAGGGCAAGTCCACTTTTCTCAGAAGTTTGATTTGTGGTGGACAGCGAAAAAGTCAACTTTGTCAACAGCATTCCCAATCTACTACAGTCAGGTCCATAAATATTGGGACATGGACACAATTCTAATCTTTTTGGCTCTATACACCACCACAATGGATTTGAAATGAAACAAACAAGATGTGCTTTAACTGCAGACTTTCAGCTTTAATTTGAGGGTATTTACATCCAAATCAGGTGAATGGTGTAGAAATTACAACAGTTTGTATATGTGCCTTTCACTTTTGAAGGGACCAAAAGTAACGGGACAGATTAACAATCATCCATCAAACTTTCACTTTTTAATACTTGGTTGCAAATCCTTTGCAGTCAATTACAGCCTGAGGTCTGTAACGCATAGACATCACCAGACGCTGGGCTTCATCCCTGGTGATGCTCTGCCAGGCCTCTACTGCAACTGTCCTCAGTTCCTGCTTGTTCTTGGAGCATTTTCCCTTCAGTTTTGTCTTCAGCAAGTGAAATGCATGCTCAATCGGATTCAGGTCAGGTGATTGACTTGGCCATTGCATAACATTCCACTTCTTTGCCTTAAAAAACTCTTTGGTTGCTTTCGCAGTATGCTTCGGGTCATTGTCCATCTGCACTGTGAAGCGCCGTCCAATGAGTTCTGAAGCATTTTGCTGAATATGAGCAGATAATATTCCCGAAACACTTCAGAATTCATCCTGCTGCTTTTGTCAGCAGTCACATCATCAATAAATACAAGAGAACCAGTTCCATTGGCAGCCATACATGCCCACGCCATGACACTACCACCACCATGCTTCACTGATGAGGTGGTATGCTTTGGATCATGAGCAGTTCCTTTCCTTCTCCATACTCTTCTCTTCCCATCACTCTGGTACAAGTTGATCTTGGTCTCATCTGTCCATAGGATGTTGTTCCAGAACTGTGAAGGTTTTTTTAGATGTTGTTTGGCAAACTCTAATCTGGCCTTCCTGTTTCTGAGGCTCACCAATGGTTTACATCTTGTGGTGAACCCTCTGTATTCACTCTGGTGAAGTCTTCTCTTGATTGTTGACTTTGACACACATACACCTACCTCCTGGAGAGTGTTCCACACATACACCTACCTCCTGGAGAGTGTTCCACACATACACCTACCTCCTGGAGAGTGTTCCACACATACACCTACCTCCTGGAGAGTGTTCCACACATACACCTACCTCCTGGAGAATGTTCCACACATACACCTACCTCCTGGAGAGTGTTCCACACATACACCTACCTCCTGGAGAGTGTTCCACACATACACCTACCTCCTGGAGAATGTTCTTGATCTGGCCAACTGTTGTGAAGGGTGTTTTCTTCACCAGGGAAAGAATTCTTCGGTCATCCACCACAGTTGTTTTCCGTGGTCTTCCGGGTCTTTTGGTGTTGCTGAGCTCACCGGTGCGTTCTTTCTTTTTAAAGATGTTCCAAACAGTTGATTTGGCCACACCTAATGTTTTTGCTATCTCTTTGATGGGTTTGTTTTGTTTTTTCAGCCTAATGATGTCTTGCTTCACTGATAGTGACAGCTCTTTGGATCTCATATTGAGAGTTGACAGCAACAGATTCCAAATGCAAATGGCACACTTGAAATGAACTCTGGACCTTTTATCTGCTCCTTGTAAATGGGATAATGAGGGAATAACACACACCTGGCCATGGAACAGCTGAGCAGCCAATTGTACCATTACTTTTGGTCCCTTAAAAAGTGGGAGGCACATATACAAACTGTTGTAATTCCTACACCGTTCACCTGATTTGGATGTAAATACCCTCAAATTAAAGCTGAAGATCTGCAGTTAAAGCACATCTTGTTTGTTTTATTTCAAATCCATTGTGGTGGTGTATAGAGCCAAAAAGATTAGAATTGTGTTGATGTCCCAATATTTATGGACCTGACTGTATGTAGCCTTGTGATCGGCTGTAGGTGTGGTGCTTCAGCACAATGGTATGGTTGGGCAGGATAAAACACACTCTGTCCCCGTGGGTCTCACTCTCAGAACTTGTATTGAAACAATGCAGAGACAGTTTGCAAATAGCCCGGTGGGATGGCAGCCCAACCAGCAACACCCACAGTTCCAACATGTAGAAAGCAGGCTGTAGCTGACTGTCAGCGTGTGTAGAGAGGGGAAGGTAAGCATCCTAGCTGTCTTGTGCCCAACACGCAGGTGTCCAGAGAGGTTGCAAACCCTACATTTTCCCTCCTCGTCAAGAGCCTTTCCCTACCGCTAGTGCTGTCCCTAACAGGTGGGGTACCTGTCCCTACTCTGCTAACTCGCAAAAGCGTGCCAAACCTGGGAGCCAGGGCCTTTTTAATAGGCTCTGCCTGACCCAAGATGGCTGCCAGAGTCACAGCTGCTAATTGGATGCTTCCCCAGAGACCCAGGAAACCATCGTGGAACTATGTTCCCTTTGACTTCCTCTCAAACTGCTGTGCCGCTGCGGTTACTGCCACCTACAGTAGAGAACGTAGACTACATCTGCCTACACATCAGGGCCCTTGGAGCATCTAATATACTCAGCAGGATCCATTCAACAGCTGTGTATTGGAATGATACTAAAGACGTGTCACTATGGTGGGGTCTATCTAATTAAAAAGGGATTCAATGGTCCGTTTTCTACCTTGTTTCTTTCCAGGTATAAAGAAGAAGTCTCATGTATTATATTGTTCTGTCCCCCAGGGGACAAAGTATATGTAGTACTTTGTCATATCCTATATTACCAAAAGTATTGGGACACCTGCCTTTACACGCAATTGAACTTTAATAGCATCCCCGTCTTAGTCCGTAGGGTTCAATATTGAGTTGGCCCACCCTTTGCAGCTATAACAGCTTCAACTCTTCTGGGAAGGCTGCCCACAAGGTTTAGGAGTGTCTATGGGAATGTTTGACCATTCTTCCAGAAGAGCATTTGTGAGGTCAGGCACTGATGTTGGACGAGAAGGCCTGGCTCTCAGTCTCCGCTCAAATTCATCCCAAAGGTGTTCTATCGGGTTGAGACCAGTCAAGTTCCTCCACCCCAAACTCACTCATCCATGTCTTTATGGACCTTGCTTTGTGCACTGGTGGGGCAGTCATGTTTGAACAGGAAGGGGCCATTCCCAAACTGTTCCCACAAAGTTGGGAGCATGAAATGGTTCAAAATGTCACTGGAACTAAGGGGACAAGCCCAAGCCCTGAACAACAAGCAACCCCCCACCATAATCCCCCCTCCACCAAATGATTTAGACCAGTGCACAAAGCAAGGTCCATTAAGACATGGATGAGCGAGTTTGGGGTGGAGGAACTTGACTGGCCTGCACAACCCGATAGAACACCTTTGGGATTAATTAGAGTGGAGACTGCAAGACAGGCCTTCTCATCCACATCAGTGCCTAACCTGCAGCCTCACCAGTGCCCAGGAATTCAGCCTCACCAGTGCCCAGCAATGCAGAGTGAAGACTTCAGGAGTGCGTTACATAAAGAATGCAGGGCTCAGCTGTGCCAATCTATGCATCTTCACCAGTGCAGGGGATTGGAGAGGAAGAGGAGAGCCGGCCGGATCATCACACAGACTGGCATCTCCCGTTTTGTTAGCTTTAATTTAAATCGCCGGGCGCCCGTCATAACAAAATTCCTGCCTCCTGGATCGGTTCCCACCTATGATAGACAGCACAGGTCCCGACATTGGACAAGCCATACCAGGAGGTGGGACTTTATGTGATGGTGGGCACCCAGGGATTCAAATTAAAGTTGGCACAGCAGGAGACGCTGGCCTGACACCCACCAGAGCGGCACCCGGGACGGACCATCCCCCCTTTAAAAGAAATTTAAAAACCATTTATCATTTTCCTTCCAATTTACAATTACCGTATATACTCGAGTATAAGCCGACCCGAATATAAGCCGAGGCACCTAATTTTACCAAAAAAAACTGGGAAACGTATTGACTTGAGTATAAGCCTAGGGTGAGAAATGCGCAGCTACTGTAAGTGGAAAAGAGGATCAACAATGCCCATTTGCAGCCTCACTCTGCCCATTTGCAGCCTCACTGTGCCCATTTGCAGCCATAGGTCCGCCGAACTTCAAACTTGGTAGTTAAGGGTTCCTGGATGCCCCCTAGCTGCAGTCAAATTTGGAGTCTCTGAACCCAAAGGGTCCTGAAATGGCATTGCTGCAGACGGACACAGTTGACCGACTTTGGGGCCCCGTATCTCAGGGATACTTAGTTCAAACCCAGTGGAACTATCACTACAACATGTCCAAAGATGGGGTTCCTAACACTAAGTGGCCCTGAGATACGGGGGCCCCAAAGTCAGGTCGGAAAATGTCAAGCACTTTTCTGCAGCAGGGAATGACATTTTCCGAACCGATTTTGGGGCCCCCGTATCTTGGGGCCACTTGGTGCTAGGAACCCTATCTTTGGATATGTTATAGTACTAGTTCCACTGGATTTGCATACCACATTTGGGGTTCCTAGCCCCAAGTGTCTCCGAGATACGAGGCCCCAAATTCGGGTCGGAAAATGTCATTTTCTGCTGCAGAAAAGTGCTTGACTCCAGTATAAGCCGAGGGGGGCATTTTCAGCACAAAAAAAAATGTACTGAAAAACTTGGCTTATACTCGAGTATATAGGGTATGTGCCACTTTGTGTTGCTCTATCACATAAAATGCCAATAAAATACATTTTACATTTACGTTTTTGGTTGTAACATGACAAAATGTGGAAAATTTCAAGGGGTGTGAATACTTTTTCAAGGCACTGTATCACATGGTACAGAAGCACTGTGATTGGCTCTGTCTGTACCTTGTGATCAACGCAATAGTACACAATGAATGGCTATGAATGAAAGCCATTCATTGTGTACAACTGATACGTGATCTGCTGTGAGCACAGTGATCACATGGTACCGGCATGGTGCCATGATTTGTCATCCACTCTGTCTGGTGGACATAGTGGGTGACAGATCGCGGCGTTATTCTGTGAGGACATCATATGACTTCCACCCAGGATGGGAGAGCTCCCGCTGGGCTGTCATTAAGACTGGGCGGGAAGCAGTTGAGCTCCACATATGGAAAGGCTTCCTTACAGTAAGAGCTGTGAAAATGCTGAATAGACTCCTTCAGGAACTGTGTCTGGTCAGCTCAGTTGATTGTTTTACAAAATAGCTGGATGCATTCCTAAATGAACAAAACATAACTGCATATCAACATTTATAGGTAATGTCAGAGATGATGTTGATCCAGGGAATATTTGATTGCCTTTTGGGGGATCGGAAAGACATTTATTTTTGCTCGAGCAAATTGGATCATGTTTTATTGGGGGGGGGGGGGGGGGGGGGGCTGTTGCCCTTCTCTGGACCCACTGTGGGTATAGGATTCTGAATATGGTGTTGTTTTTATTTTTATGTTTTTCTATTGTTTGAACTAGATGGCCATCAGCCAGAACTCCTTTATTTTATTTTCAGCTGTCCCTCTAATGAATGCGGTACAAGCGGCTCATTAGCCGCTGAATCACTTTCAGAAGCCGATGTGCCCCCGCCCCACTCCCGCCGCTCGCCGGTGTTTCTCAGACTTACTGTTTTTGCTGCTGCGCCCAAGAAACAATCCAATGATAAAATAATGCATTTGGGTGGCAAAAATCTGAATGCAATCTATAGACTGGGGGGAGAACCTCTGGGGGAATCTAGGATGGAAAAGGACCTGGGGGTCCTAGTAAATGATAGGCTCAGCAATGGCATGCAATGCCAAGCTGCTGCTAACAAAGCAAACTGAATATTGGCATTAAAAAGGGGATCAACTCCAGAGATAAAATGATAATTTCCCGCTCTACAAGACTCTGGTCTGGCCGCACCTGGAGTATGCTGTCCAGTTCTGGGCACCAGTCCTCAGGAAGGATGTACTGGAAATGCAGCGAGTACAAAGAAGGGCAACAAAGCTAATAAAGGGTCTGGGGGATATTAGTTATGAGGAAAGGTTGTGAGCACTGAACTTATTCTCTCTGGAGAAGAGACGCTTGAGAGGGGATATGATTTCAAGTTACAAATTGCCAAAGCGGCAAGGATGTGGAATCCCCTTCCACAGGCGGTGGTCTCAGCAGGGGGCATCGATAGTTTCAAGAAACTATTAGATAAGCACCTGAACGACCGCAACATACAGGGATATACAATGTAATACTGACATATAATCACAAACATAGGTTGGACTTGATGGACTTGTGTCTTTTTTCGACCTCACGTACTATGTAACTATGGTGCGACGGCTTGTACAAAGGCAAACAGAGACCAGATCGTCTCTGATTGCCTCTATGGCCTTAAAGGACTGGAGCGACGTCATAAATCATGACATCACTTCCAGTCTAGGGTGGAAGTAAACATTTCTTTTTGTAAAGCAAAAGATCACTTTTTTTGGGGGATCTTTTGCTTTTAAAGGTTAAGAAGATTTTGGGGTCTTTTTGACCCCAGACCTCTCCATAAAGGCCTTATTTCTATTACAAGGGATGTTTACATTCCTTGTAATAGGAATAAAAGTAAGTAAAAACATTTTTTTAAAACGTACAAAATTGCAACAATCACCATTTTATTCCCTAGGGTTTCTGATGAAAAATATATATATATAATGTTTGGGGGGGTTATAAATAATTTTCTAACAAAAAAATACTAATTTTAAACTCCCCTGTAACTCTAAACAGGTAACCTGTAAAAATGTTTAAAGTGTCGCCTATGGAGATTTTTAAGTATCGTAGTTTGTCGCCATTCCACCGTCAGTCGCAATTTTAAAGCGTGACGTGTAGGGTATCTATTTACTCGGCCTAACATCATCTTTCATAGTTTCACAAAAAATTGGGGTATACTGTATATTGTGTTTTGCTTTTTTTTTGTTCAAGAAATATATATTTTTCCCAAAAATTGCTTTAAAAAAACACTGCGTAAATACTGTGTCACTTTATTCCCTATGGTCTCTGATAGAAAAAAGTATATATATAATGTTTGGGGTTTATAAGTAGTTTTCAAAAAAAAAAAAAAATACTAATTTAAACTTGTAAACAAAAGGTCCCCAAAAAGGCCTGGTCTTCAAGTGGATATTGAAACAACATTGTGTATCTAACATAGGTAGAGACAAATGAAGGAACACACAAAAATGTGATCATTACCTAAAGCAGCGTCATTTGTTGATCTGCACTGGTGAAATGACTTTGAAATAAATTGATATGGACAATGATGAATATATATATATATATATATATATATATATATATATATATATATATATATATATATATATACAGTTAGGTCCATAATGTTTCGGACACAGACACAATTTTTTTTTTAGGTATTTACCAAAACATATTCAATCTACAGTTCTATAATGGATATCGTCTGAAAGTGCACACTCTCAGGTTTAATTTGAGGGTATGTACATCCAAATCGGAGGATGCTCTTAAGAATAGCCACCCCCCAATTTTCAAGGGACCAAAAGTAATTGGACAATTGAATCAAATGCCCAGGTGTGAGTGTGGTATTTGCATTTGGAATCTATTGCTGTGAACCTACATCATGTGTTCAAAGAAACTGTCCATGCAAGTGAAACAGGCCATTGTAAGGCTTCAAAAACAAAATAACTGCATCAGAGTGATAGCAGCAACATTAGGAGTAGCCAAATCAACAGTTTGGTACATTCTGAGGAAAGAAGAACACACTGGTGAGCTCAGCAACATAAAAAGGCCTGGACGTCCACGGAAAAGGCAACAATGGTGGATGATCTCAGGATCCTCTCTATGGTAAAGAAAACCCATTCACAACATCCAAACAAGTGAAGGACACTGTCCAGGAGGTGGGCGTATCATTGTCAAAGTCTATAATCAAGAGGAGACTTCACAAGAGCAAATACAGAGGGTTCACTACAAGGTGCAAACCATTCATAAGCCTGAAGAATAGAAAAGCCAGATTAGACTTGGCCAAAAAACATCTAAAAAAAGCCAGACCAGTTCTGAAAAATAATACTTTGAACGGATGAAACTAAGATTAATCTGCCAGAATGTCAGGAAGAAAACAGTGCGGAGAAGGCTTGGAACAGCTCATGATCCAAAGCACACAATGTCATCTGTGGTCACATGGTGGAGCTTGCAGTGTGATGGCCTGGGCATGCATGGCTTCCAGTAGCATTGAATCATTGGTGTTTATTGATGATGTGAAAGAACACAGAAGCAGCCGGATGAATTCTGCAGTGTTTAGAGATATACTGTCAGCCCAGATTCAGCCAAATGCAGAAAGTTGGTTGGACGGCGCTTCACAGTGCAGAAGGACAATGATCCAAAACACACGACAAAAGCAACTCTGGAGCTTTTGAAGGAAAAGAAGTGGAATATTCTGCAATGGCCGAGTCAGTCAACTGATCTCAACGCAATTGAGCATTTCACATGCTGAAGGCAAAACTAAAGACCGACAAACAAAGAACTACCGAAGACAGCTGCAGTTAGAGCCTGGCAAATCATCAGAAAGGAGGAAACCCAGTCTTTGGTGATGTCCATGGGTTCCAGACTTCAGGCAGTCATTGCCAGTAAAGGATTCTCAACAAAATGTTATAAATGAACATTTTATTTAGGATTATATTCATTTGTCCAATTACATTTGAACCCCTGAAAATGGGGGGGGGGGGGGGGGGGGCTGTGTATAAAAATGGTTGCAGTTCCTAAAATTTGTACTTGATATCTATGTTCAACCCCTTGAATTAAGGCTGAAAGTCTGAACTTCAAATTCATTTGGATTGTTTCATTTAATTTATTTCTGGTGGCATACAGAGGCAAAAGTATGAGAATTGTGCCTATGTCCAAATATATATGGACCCAACTGTGTATATATATATATATATATATATATAATTTTTTTTTTTTTTTTTTTTACTTTAAAAATAAAATGTCAGTCCTTACTGTATGGCCCACTCTGCTGCTTTAAACAAGGACGAAGGCTAATAATAATCACTAACGTTATAGGAATCCCTTAGCCTGCATTCTACCTTTATACCAGAAGGGGGCACTGCAGGATTAGATAAATTAATTCCTCTTACAACATTTGCTGAAACTATTATTAAGCAACAGCAAACTGGAGTAAAAGGTTTATTTTGCAAAAAAGTTGAACCCAGTTTTCATAAATCTGTCCTTGAGTCCTAGGAACCATTCATGCATTGGAGACACTAACACACAGGTAGATAAATAGCACAGCTGAAACTAAGTGCTCCATCTGTGTAACTATCAGGGGTTCCAAGACAACAAGACCGGTCGACCGGTCAGTGAGATTTTGTGGAGAGTTATAGGAAATCTTCCTATTTTCTAGTTTCTCCAGAGATGTTCCATATGGGTAGCCACCTTTCTAATTTAGTTTCTCTGATGATGCAGCGCAGTTTCGTGCACCATAGACTTCAATGGAAATGAACCAATATGCATCTACATGTGTTTTTGTGCGTTTTTGGCCTGCATTTTGTGTTGGTTGTTAGGAGCCATAACGCTTCAGCTTACACCCGCTGT
Organism: Lithobates sylvaticus; assembly: GCA_028564925.1. Classification (NCBI taxonomy): domain Eukaryota; kingdom Metazoa; phylum Chordata; class Amphibia; order Anura; family Ranidae; genus Lithobates; species Lithobates sylvaticus. The sequence goes on from CM053031.1 coordinate 19,755,037, forward strand.
CAGTCTGGGATTTTCTGTCCTGGTACCTTCTCTGCTTGCCTTATACTGACCTCGGCCTGGCCCTGACTCTGCTCCCTTCTCCTCATTTCCTACTAGACATGAGCAATCTGTTTCGGTCCGAATCTAAATTTGAATGCATTTTTGGCCGCTCGCTTGTTCCCCCTTTCCTGACCTGCCGGGCTGCATGTTTGGATTTTGGGGGCAATATTAATAAAAATGCTATAAAACTATCCCCTATTTTGTAAACGCTAAAACTTTTGCGCACACCAATCAATAATCGATAATTGCGATTTTTTTTTACCAAAAATATGTAGAAGAATACGTATCGGCCTAAACTGAGGAAAAAAAATGTTTTTTTTATATATTTTTTGGGGATATTTATTATAGCAAAAATCAAAAAATATTGCATTGTTTTCAAAATTGTCGCTCTATTTTTGTTTATAGCGCAAAAAATAAAAACCGCAGGGGCGATCAAATACCACCAAAAGAAAGCTCTATTTGTGGGAAAAAAAGGACGCCAATTTTGTTTTGGAGCCACTCCGCACGACCGCGCAATTGTCAGTTAAAGCGACGCAGTGCCGAATCGCAAAAAGGGGCCTGGTCCTTTGGCTGCCAATTGGTCCGGGGCTGAAGTGGTTAAGCTGCCTGTGGATGATGCCAAGCCATACTGGACAGACTGGGTCTAAGGAGTTCTATCAGGGCATAAAGCGGAATTTGAAACAGAACACTGATGTTTTGGGGGTATGTGATGATCAGTGGGAAGAATGCTCCTTACAATTGTGGACATTGGGAAGAATTACCTCTTCAGATAGCTAAAAGATCAATGGTGTCAGTGGGAACTTATCTGGGAGGCAGACATTTTTCTTTGCTCAAGGAACCCCTAGAAACCTCAATTTCAGGTTCTCCTGGCCTGGTCTGTGCAGCAGGCAAACTGGTAGCTGGCAGATGCAGAAGCCATGGTGTGTGTTCAGGCAGGAGTCGGCAACTACCGGGTGGCAGAAGTACAGAATAGACAAAGTGCTTACCCCGACTTGTTCATTCCCTGACCTGCTCATTTCCCCACTTAGTTGGGGTAGGCGGAAAACACTTTGGTGGGGGTGGGTCAGCCACAACTCTTGACCTTTGACCTCTGGGGGTTACGCCTCCTGACCTTTGGAGGTGGTCTCTATTCCAATCCCTGAGTACTAACCTTGTTCTTCAAGGGGAAACCCTAGCCCCAACCCTAAACCCTAACCCCAAACCCTAACCCTCACCCTATGTGCAGAACGGAAAAAGTCGCTTAGTTTCAGAAAAATTTGTTACGTTACTAATTTTGTTTTGTGGATTCGTTTCGGAATTCGTTTAGTTTTGTTTATTCATTTTCGGAAAAAGAATGCTTTATACAATTTTGGACATTGGGAAGAATTACCCTTCAGATAGCTAAAAGATCAATGGTGTCAGTGGGAACTTATCTGGGAGGCAGAACTTTCTCGTTGCTCAAGGAACCCCTGGAAACCTCTGGAAGAACCCTAGGGTTCCATGGAACTCTGGTTGAGAAACCCTGGCCTAGAGTATCCAAACAGGCCCGTAGCAGAGGCTGAAGTAAGTAAAAGGTAATCGCCGTCTGGGCCTAAATAATCTACACTGGCCTGTGGCAGGGGCCCAAAGAGTCCCACATTAACCTGTGGCAGAGGTCAAAAGATACTGGATGATAGTAGACCATCTGGGCCTAAGGAGTTCTTTGAGAAGTTTATGTATTTTTTATATGTCTTTGATTGAACTGCATCTGGTTACTATTGTTGTTCAGTAGTAGGCTGACATCTAGTGGAGGTTTTGGACCACTGTAACTTGTCTACTACCCTGTTTCCCCGAAAATAAGACCTAGCGTGATTGTCGGTAATGACTGCAATATAAGCCCTACCCCCCAAATAAGCCCTACCCTGTTTCCCCAAAAAGAAGCCCTACCCTGAAAAAAAGACCTACAAGGACTTTAACTAGGGCTTATTTGGGGGTTAGGGCTTATATTGCAGCCATCACCGACAATCACACTAGGTCTTCTTTTCGGGGAAACAGGGTATGTGATTCTGTTTTTTCCTTCTGTCCTCCCCACCTGTCTAAGGCTAGTTAGTTCAGTCCTAGCTAGACCCTTCCTATTTTACATAGTTACATAGTAGGTGAGGTCGAAAAAAGTCCATCAAGTCCAACCTATCAAGTGTGTGATTATATGTCAGTATTACATTGTATATCCTTGTATGTTGCGGTCGTTCAGGTGCTTATCTAATAGTTTTTTTAAACTATCGATGCCCCCCGCTGAGACCACCGCCTGTGGAAGGGAATTCCACATCCTTGCCGCTCTTACAGTAAAGAACCCTCTATGTAGTTTAAGGGTAAACTTATTTTCTTGTAATTTTAATGAGTGGCCACGTGTCTTGTTAAACTCCCTTCCGCAAAAAAGTTGTCTCCCTATTGTGGGGTCACCAGTACGGTATTTGTATATTGAAATCATATCCCCTCTCAAGCGTCTCTTCTCCAGAGAGAATAAGTTCAGTGCTCACAACCTTTCCTCATAACCAATATCCTCCAGACCCTTTATTAGCTTTGTTCCCCTTTGTACTCGCTCCATTTCCAGTACATCCTTCCTGAGGACTGGTGCCCAGAACTGGACAGCATATTCCAGGTGTGGCCCAGACCAGAGTCTTGTAGAGCAGGAGAATTATCGTTTTATTTCTGGAATTAATCCCCTTAGCAGGTAAAAGAAGGGGGGCAATTTCCTCTGGCTGATTGTGCCCCACTATGACAGCTCCCTTTCTGATATTTTATGAACACACACAATCTGGGACTCCTCCCCTTCTGCAACAGCCCTGAAGAAGGGGGGGGGGAGTCAATTTACCCTGAAATATGTTGGCTTTGATATACTGTGTTGCTACTTTCAATAAACGCCATAACTAATATCCTCCAGACCCTTATTAGATTTGTTGCCCTATTTCTTTCTGGTTCCTCAGCCAGTGTTGGGTATTGTGTTGGATTCAACTTCAGCCAGCCATAGACGATTCAAATTTCAGCCGGTTCAGCAGGGAGCGGTTGAGATTCAAACCGTGTATGGGCAGGCTGATTATACCCAAGTTGATTGATCGATCGATCAACTTGGGTACAACCGCCATTTTGGATTTTTCATGGCATTATTGCCAGTGGTTAGCAATAATCACTGTGTGTTCTCCTGGCCAGGTCGGCTCCCTGGGCCCCCCCAACACTTAGACCCCTTTCACACTGGGGCGTTTTTCAGTTGTTTTTCAGGCGCTTAAAAAAAAAGCCTCATCTGCAATCCTAATGTGAAAGCCTAAGTGCTTTCCCACTGAGATCCCTTTGACACTGGGACGTTTTAAGGCGCTTTAGCGTTAAAAAAAGCGCCTGTAAAGTGCCTAAAAGAAGCCGCACCTGCGATCCCAATGTGAAAGCCTGAGTGCTTTCACACCGAGGCGCTGCACTGGCAGGGCGTCAAAAAAAGTCCTGCAAACAGCTTCTGTGCAGCGCTTTTGGAGCGGTGAATACACCCCTCCTAAAGCGCCACTTCCCATTGAAATCAATGGGAAGCGCCTGCAAAACGCCTGAAAAGCGCCTGCAAAGCGCTTTTGGCAGCAGCGCTTTGTGGGCGCTTTTAACCCTTTATTTGGCCACTAGCAGGGGTTAAAAGCGCCCCACTAGCGCTCGAAAAACGCTGGTAAAGCGCCGCTAGTTTAAGTTAAGCTCTTAGGCCCTTTTCACACTGAGGCGTTTTTCAGGCGCTACATCGCTAAAAATAGCGCCTGTATAGCGCCTGAAAAAATCCGGCCCCTTTCACTCCAGTGTGAAAACCGGAGGGCTTTCACACTGGAGCGGTGCTCTAGCAGGACGGTTAAAAAAAGTCCTGCTAGCAGCATCTTTGGAGCGGTGAAGGAGCCGTGTATTCACCGCTCCTATACCGCTCCTACCCATTGAAATCAATGGGGCAGCGCGGCAATACCGCCGTCAAAGCGCCGCTGCAGCAGCGCTTTGCGGGCAGTTTTAACCCTTTTTCGGCCGCTAGCAGGGGTTAAAACCGCACTGCTAGCGGCCGAATACCGCCGATAAAACGACGGTAAAGCAGCGCTAAATATAGCGCTGCTTTAACGTCGACTAGACATGTGCACAACAGAAAAATGTGCTTATTTTCGTTTTTGTTTCTTTCGTTTCCGTTGATTCGTAACGATTCGTATTTTCGTAAGAGTTATTTTTTCGTTGATTCGTTTTTCCATTAGTTTCATTTTCGTTTATTCGGAATTCGGACGCATTCGTATTTATTCGTACTTTCGTAACATTCGTAACATTCGTAGATTCGTAATCGGAGCATAATTCATAATTTTATGTAATGTGTATGCTATTATTACATTTTAAGAGACACGGAAAAATTACGAATCGAAAAAAATAGTTACGAATGTACAAATTTTTTCGTTCAATCCATTCGAAGCATGTTAAGCAGCGCCATTGTAAGAGACACGGAAAATTACGAATGTACGAATTTTTTCGTTCATTTTGATTTTCGTTGTTCCTGTTTTCGTTTTTCGGTTTTTCTTCTTTCGTAGATTCGTTGTTTCTAATTATTTTTTTTTTCGGATTTTCGTTGTTTTTCGGATTCGTTCGATTCGAACGATTCGTTATTTGGATTCGTTCGATTCGAACGATTCGTTATTCGTTAAAAGTTTTAGCGAATCATTCGTTCATTCGTACGATAACGAATGAACGAATATAACGGAAAAAAAAGAAAAACGAAAAAAAACGAAACGAATTGCACATGTCTAACGCCGACGCCGCTCCCGCCCCAGTGTGAAAGGGGCCTTAAAGCACTTGGGTTTTCACATTGGGATTGCAGATGAGGCTTCTTTCAAGCGCTTTACAGGCGCTTTTTTTTAACGCTAAAGCGCCTGAAAAACGCCCCAGTGTGAAAGGGGTCTTACTGTGTTGATGGAGTAATCGAGCGATTTTATTTCCTGAAGCCCACGGTTGCAGGAAAGAAAATCGCACCATCTATGGCCGGCTTTACTGAAGAGTTAACCGCTTCCCGACCGCCTAACGCAGATATACTGCGGCAAAATGGCACGGGCAGGCAAACGCACGTACCTGTATGTGGCCCTTTAATTGCCTGCCCGTGGGTCGCGCGCTCCGCGACCCCGGCCGCGGGACCAGCGGGTCACGGAGCTTAAGAACGGGGAGAGGTCTGTGTAAACAAACCTCTCCCCGCGCTTCCTACTCTGCCTGTCATTGATTGGCTGTTCCCTGTCATCGGGAAAGCCGATCAATGGCGTCAGACGTCAGCCCCGCCCCCTAATGTAAAAAAACACACACGTCACAGCCCATAACCCCTCCCCGCCCCCTAGTGGTTAACTCCTTTACTACAACTGTCATTTATACAGGAATCAATGCAATTAAATAGCATTGATTGCTGTATAAATGACAATGGTCCCAAAAATGTGTCAAAAATGTCCGCCATAATGTCGCAGTCACAATAAAAATCGCTGATCGCCGCCATTACTAGTAAAAAAAAAAAATATTAATAAAAATGCTATAAAACTATCCCCTATTTTGTAAACGCTATAACTTTTGCGCAAACCAATCAATGATCGCTTATTGCGATTTTTTTTTACCAAAAATATGTAGAAGAATACGTATCGGCCTAAACTGAGAAAAAAAAAGTTTTTTTATATATTTTTTGGGGATATTTATTATAGCAAAAAGTAAAAAATAATGTGTTTTTTTCAAAATTGTCGCTCTATTTTTGTTTATAGCGCAAAAAATAAAAACCGCAGGGGCGATCAAATACCACCAAAAGAAAGCTCTATTTGTGGGCAAAAAGGACACCAATTTTGTTTTGGAGCCACGTCGCACGACCGCGCAATTGTCAGTTAAAGCGACGCAGTGCCGAATCGCAAAAAGGGGCCTGGTCCTTTGGCTGCCAATTGGTCCGGGGCTGAAGTGGTTAAGCTGCCTGTGGATGATGCCAAGCCATACTGGACAGACTGGGTCTATGGAGTTCCATCAAGGCATAAAGCGGAATTTGAAGCAGAACACTGATGTTTTGGGGGTATCTTGCCAACTGAGCCAAACAAATTACAAGAAAAGAGACTGGAGGATCTGAAGTCTGTCTGTCGGTGTCAGTGGGTGACCTTCGAGTGAACATTTGTGCATGCGTCGTCTGCAATAATTCGCCTTTTATTTCTGGAAACTTCGCAGAAAGGCAGAATTTTTTGGCGCTGAACATCCAATCCTCTCCGAGGTCAAAAAAAAAAAAAAAAACGATTTGTCTTCGCTTGGCGCTCGCTCTCTCTAGAAGCTCGGAGTTGACGAGTTTAAAAGTAAACTGAAAGTCACGGCTATAAAAGTTTATGTTGTGTATCCAAGCTGGATATATTTATTATTTTTTTTTTTTAATGCAGCTATTTTGGCTCCTCTAACCTGCATCCCACTCCATACCTTCTGCATGGGAGGATTTGGCACGCAAACCCGCGCCTGTCTTACAATGTCTGTGCCCACGTTAGACTTAATTCATTCCTGGTGGAGATTAAAACCCACAGAATCAACACCTAAATATAATAAATGTATAAAAAAAAAGCCAAAAGTTAATATAATACTTAGAGAACCTGGGGATTGGGGATCAACCAAGTGCGGTTGCTGGAGGGGTTAAATAACACCCATAGACTTCCTAAAGTTTTCTTTTTTTTTTTTATCTGAATCTGATCATCTGTATATTATTCTAAGATTTCTTTAGATCCCAAATATACAGTAACTTACAGTATATACAGTGCCTTGAAAAAGTATTCATACCCCTTGAAATTTCCCACATTTTGTCATGTTACAACCAAAAACGTAAATGTATTTTATTGGGATTTTATGTGATACACAAAGTGACACATAATTGTGAAGTGGAAGGAAAATAATGAATGGTTTCCAAATTTTTTACAAATAAATATCTTAAAAGTGTGGGGGGTACATTTGTATTAAGCCTCCTTTACTCTGATACCCCTAACTAAAATCTAGTGGAACCAATTGACTTCAGAAGTCACCTAAATTAGTAAATAGAGTCCACCTGTGTGTAATTTAATCTCAGTATAAATACAGCTGTTCTGTGAAGCCCTCAGAGGTTTGTTAGAGATCCTTAGTGAACAAACAGCATCATGAAGGCCAAGGAACACACCAGACAGGTCAGGGATAAAGTTGTGGAGAAGTATAAAGCAGGGTCAGGTTATAAAAAAAATATCCCAAGCTTTGAACGTCTCACGGAGCTCTGTTCAATCCATCATCGGAAAATGGAAAGAGTATGGCACAACTGCAAACCTACCAAGACATAGCCGTCCACCTAAACTGACCGGCCGGGCAAGGAGAGCATTCATCAGAGAAGCAGCCAAGAGGTCCATGGTAACTCTGGAGGAGCTGCAGAGATCCACAGCTCAGGTGGGAGAATCTGTCCACAGGACAACTATTAGTCGTGTTCTCCACAAATCTGCCCTTTATGGAAGAGTGACAAGAAGAAAGACATTGGAGAAAGAAAGTCATAGGAAGTCCTGTTTGCAGTTTGTGAGAAGCCATGTGGGGGACACAGCAAACATGTGGAAGAAGGTGCTCTGGTCAGATGAGACCAAAATTTAACTTTTTGGCCTAAAATCAAAACTCTGTGTGTGGGGGAAAACTAACACTGCACATCACCCTGAACACACCATCCCCACTGTGAAACATGGTGGTGGCAGCATCATGTTGTGGGGATGCTTTTCTTCAGCAGGGACAGGGAAGCTGGTCAGAGTTGATGGGAAGATGGATGGAGCCAAATACAGGACAATCTTAGAAGAAAACCTGTTAGAGTCTGCAAAAGACTTGAGACTGGGGGGAGGTTCACCTTCCAGCAGGACAACGACCCGAAACATACAGCCATAGCTACAATGGAATGGTTTACATCAAAGCATATTCATGTGTTAGAATGGCCCAGTCACAGTCCAGACCTAAATCCAATTGAGAATCTGTGGCAAGACTTGAAAATTGCTGCTCACAGACGCTCTCCATCCAATCTGACAGAGCTTGAGATATTCTGCAAAGAAGAATGGGCAAAAATGTCCCTCTCTAGATGTACAAAGCTGGTAGAGACATCCCCAAAAAGACTTGCAGCTGTAATTGCAGTGAAAGGGGGTTCTACAAAGTATTGACTCTGGGGGGCGCCATACAAATGCCCCCCACACTTCACATATTTATTTGTAAAACATTTTGAAAACTATTTATAATTTTCCTTCCACTTCACAATTATGTGCCACTTTGTGTTGGTCTATCACATAAAATCCTAATAAATACATTTACGTTTTGGTTGTAACATGAGAAAATGTGGAAAATGTCAAGGGGTATGAATACTTTTTCAAGCCACTGTAATCTAAACTTTTTAACTTTTTTTTTTTTTTTAGTTTTGGATAGATAGGTTATGGCTTAACCAATTGACCTCCAGAAGATTTACCCCCCTTCATGATCAGGCCATTTTTTGCTATTTAGAACTGTGCTATTTTAATTGACAATTACGACAATGTGCCTAAATAAAATTGATGTCCTTTTTTTCACCACGAACAGAGCTTTCTTTTGGTGAAATTTGACTACCATTGCGTTTTTAATTTATTTGCGCTATAAACTGCTATAAAACATAACTAATAATAAATAAAAAAAATAAATAAAAAAATTTCGTCATCAATTTAGGCCAATATGTATTCTACTACATATTTTTTGGTAAAAAAAAAAAAAAAAAATCCCAATAAGTGTATATTAATTGGTTTGTGCAAAAGTTATAGTGTCTACAAACTATGGGATATATACTAAATATTCCTGATTTTCCGCATTTTCAAATTTACGACATTTTGAATTTACGAATTTACTAGTTTTCAAATAATCGAATTTACAAAAATTCAGAAAAATTTGTTAAACGGGTTTTCGTTAATTTGGATATTTCCGAATTACCGAATTTGTCGAAATTCGTTTAAAAATGAATTTGGAATGAAACAAATTGCACATGTCTAGGCACTATGCTAGCTGAGCCTTGTAGTCCCACACTGCAAAGCCCATGGAGTATGACTACAGCTCCCATTTGCATCCACTTTCTGGCTTGAAAAAGAGGCATCAGATTTGAAACATGTTGCCCCTCCCCTGACATCACTTCCTGTTTCATCACTTCCTGTCCTTGCTTGTGCTCCAATGATCCACATGTGCTGCTTCCTGTCCTGAGGTTGTTTTACTTCATGTGAGTTGCTAATTGTCTTCCTTTAATAAATGTTTGCACACCCACTACACTTAGCCTGCGCACTTTGCTCTTTCTGTAAAAATAAAATAATATACAGCATATATCATATAAAATTGCTCTGCGTAATTTAATTTAAAAAATATTACCTTTCCTTTTCTATCTGCAGCGCTGTAATTTTCTGTGAAATGCAATATGGCTGCCTGGAGGTGTTCTGTATACAGAGCGCCCCCCAGAAATGTAATTTCCTGCTTGTGTGATTGGCTCGCTGATTTTCCCAGAAGTCTGCACTAAGATACAAGTCAGATTTTAAGCATCCCCTGCAATAGAAATGTAAAAATTTTTTTAGTGGGATACTCCTGAATTCCTTGATTTCAGAAATATGTTTACAGTTCGAATTCGAATGGAACTCGATGTAAAATTTGATTTGAATTTCAATTCAATTGTTATTCGGACCATTCGGTAAACTTCTTTTATACTGTAATTCAGGTATTCGTATATATCCCAATAACAAAACATTTGTCTGAATATTTATTCATAACAAAATGAACCACACATGTCTAGATAGGACCAGGACAAGGTCACCTAAAGCCCAGGGCGAACATGCCAAATTGCGCCCCCCCCCCCAAGATATATGAGCATTATGTGTCAGCAAAAATCCCCTCCCCCAAAAAAATAACTAGTGTACTAACCTGCATGCTCACCCCCAGCACATATCCCCTCCCCCAAAAAATGTTTCCCTCTCCTTGTACAAATCCTCTACCCCTCAAATTTTCCCTCAAAGCACAAATTATCCCCCCCACTCCAAATCCCCCCTTCCAGACCAAATTCCCCTCCCCCAATCCCCCATCCTAGCACAAATCCCCCCACCCACAATCATCCCTACCTGCACAACCCCCCCCCCCCAAAAAAAAATGTAATTTCCCCTCTATCGTATTACTTTTATAGCACAACACCCCCCCCGCCCTAATCCCCCCTCCTAGCACAAATCTTCTTCTCCCCATCTTCCTTCCCAACACAAATCCTCCCAAATCACCACTCCTAGCATTTCCTCCCATCTCCCCAAATTTACCCTCCAACATTTCCTATTTGCAACACTGAACCTCCTCCCGGCCAATCAGGACACGGGTCTTGAGACCTGTCACCCAATTGGCTGAAAGCACAGGTGATCCTATTGGACGCCTAGGAGGAGGGGAGGAGACGCATGGCGGAAGCCGCCGTGTGATGGAGAAGTGGACGCAGGAGCCGCTGCCAGCTGCCACTTAGATGGGGTAAGTGCCAGACCGACCGGCAGACAGAGGGCGGGCGGGGTAGTTGTTTGTCGCCCCCCCCAAAAAAAAAAACACCTGCTCACTGGCAGCAAAAGGTAGGCATCTGCTCAGTAGCAGCTGGTGCTCTATTTTTTTTTTGGGGGGGGGGGGGGGGGGGTACAGCAAACATACCACCGTCCCCCCCCCGGTTCGGTTGGTCGATCAGTCAGTCAGGTTGGTCAAATAGGGGTATTAATATACCCCTATATGCAATGTGCTCCTATGTTATAAATGCAATCAGTGACAGGCAGTAGAGCAAGCTGGGCTCTCTTCTTACCTTGGTATTAGCAGGCAGGCTCATGACTGTACAGGGGGACATACATACTCCACCTGTCCTCCAGGTAGGTAGTAAAGTCGGGTCTTTGCTGAGTACTGGATGAGAACTTCCCCACTGATCACACCGACCTTCCCCACATCCACTGAGCTGCCGCTGCAGGTTAATCCCCCGGGAACAGAGAGAGGCGAGGCAGGAGCAGGCACATTATTCTTGTCAGCTCTGTGCACCGCTGGGGACAGGCGGCATCATTAGCTGGTAGTAACCCGTTAGTGCCCGGGGGGTCAAGGCATCAGTGGTGGCTGGTGGGTCGATCGGCCGTGCTTCTCCTGCCTGCGCTTCCTCCGGCCGTGCATCTTCTCCCTCCTCCTCCTAGTCCAATAGAATCGTTTATCCCTTCGCCCATTCGGGGAAAAGGGGTCTCAGGACCCGCTTCCTGATTGCCCGGGAGGAGAATCAGTGTGACAATAGCAAATATTAATTCTCTATTGTCACACAACTGGGTGGGCTCAGGGTGTAGTGCTCTGCACCCCCCGAGTCCACCCTTTTTTTAAGCCTATTAGAGCCTCAGGCTCTAATCACGTGGTTAAAAAAAAAACATTGGAATCCAAGTGTCTGGTGCCCTGCATGTAGATTAGGGGTCGGACGCATGGATAAAGGGGGCAGCGCCCCCTCCGCCCCTAAATGACGGGCCGCCACTGAATCTGCTACTAAGTTTGTTAGAATTTCTGCAATGTACAGTAAAACCTTGGTTTGAGAGTAACTTGGTTTGAAAGCGTTTTGCAAGACAAGCAAAATTTTTAAATACATTTTGACTTGACATACAAGCGATGTCTTGATATACAAGTAGCGTCACATCTGAGTATAAAAGAGAAGAGAGGCGCCTCTAAGTGTAGTAATATGGTTACATTTGATGAAGGTACAACATTTAGCAACATATTGCTACACTTATGCCGCGTACACACGATCGGAATTCTCGTCGGAAAAAGCTCTGATGGTTTTCCCGTCGGAATTCCAACGGAATTTCGCTCAAACTGTCTTGCCTACACACGGTCACACCAAATTCCGACGGTCTGTAACACAGCGGCATAAAACACGTTCGACAGCACTATAAAAGGGAAGTTTAATGCTTCTGAGCATGCGTCGAATTGTTTCCGAGCATGCGTCGGAATTTTACGTGTCGGAATTGCATACACACGATCGAAAAATCCGATAGAAAGGTTTTCCGTCGGAAAAATTAAGAACAGGTTCTCAATCCAAAGTCCGTCGGAAATTCCGACAGAAAAAGACCGATGGGCGCACACACGGTCGGAAAATCCGTTGAAAAGCTCCCATCGGAAATTCCGATCGTGTGTACGCCGCATTAGAGGCGCCTCTCTTCTCTTTTATACTCTGGAGCTCCTGCTGGATTTTGCTTCTAATCCCCTTATGGAGGCTTGCATTTGTGGAGGGACGTTTTATGGTTACACAACCTGGTCACATTGCTGTAATCTTTTTATATGGACTATAAACTGAAGGATTTATGAATAAATGGCTGTGGAACGAATCATCTGAGTTTCCATTATTCCTTATGGGCAAATTCGCTTTGATATACAAGTGCTTTGGATTACAAGCATGTTTCCGGAACGAATTCTGCTCGCAGTCCAAGGTTTTACTGTCCATAGATCACCCAGAGGGGATTGCTTTTTTTTTTTTCTCTACAAAGCTAGAGTTACTCTTTATGGGTTTAGATAACAAAAATAAATGTATTCTTGGTGTGTAAGTCATTTTATATCTTCTTTCAGCCTTCTTTGCTCAACAGACTACATCTACATGATGCACCTGCACCGTGTGAGCTTAAATTGCCCTTTGCGAAGCACAATTTCTCTGGGCCAAGAAGCTGCCTCCTTCTACCGCCGGTCCCAACTTTCATCGCCGCGTCCGTCTCAGCAGTGGTATGCGGGGAATGGTCTTGGCAGGTACTTCGTAACTCAAAGCTTAAAAGGAGTCAGATACTGCGAGGATTATGAGTAGGTGGGACCGGCGCCAGCGGATGGCAGACATGAAGATGAGCTGAGTGGACTTGTGTACAAGGCCCTGTGTTCCTTCACACCAGCAGGTCAAAGGTTTGCAGGTCTTGGCTGGACGCGTTCGCCCCATGACGCAGGAAGGACAGACACCTGTGATAATCAGAGCGTCTTTCAGTCGGTCTTATTAGACACCATATTTCAGATAGTTGGCAAGTTTCTACAAGGTGGGGGGAGGGGGGGGGGGGTTAGTTGTCTCATTTTTGTGTATTAGCTTGGATAAACTGTTACAGAGCAAGCATAAAATATGAATGATGGCTCTGGATTGTCGAGGATGAGTTATGGAGGAAATAAAAGGCTTTAAAGAACTCAGACTAATGGAAGAACGGGATTTATTATTGATTGATATAGTGCCATCCTATTCTGTAGCGTCACACAACATCATGATATGCTTGACGTCATTTCTGGGAGAGGGCATCCTTGACGCCTCAGGTTTTCCTTCTTCCTCAAAACTGTTCCCCTGCAACTGGTCACATCGGAGGGGCAGGTGTAGAGTTGCCACCTCATCCCTTTAAACCCTAAGAGCCGGTTCACACCAGGGCGACTCAGGATCCGACTTCAGGTCGCCCCGAGATGCCCCAAGTTGCCCCAAGTTGCCCCTAAGTCGCGCTGTAATGTTAGCCTATGGAGCCTACTTTATGCACACTACAGAAGTCGCTCCGACTTCAAAAAAGGTTCCTGTACTACTTGAAAACGACTTCTAGGTAACTTGTATCCATTGAGTTCAATGGAAGTCGCCTGCAAGTCGGATCCCTGTTTATTTTGACCATCTCCTTCAGGCAAGTTCACAGGAAGTACAAAGGAATTTAACCTGGTTAGCCTTGATGTTGCCTCGAAGTTGCCTGGCAAAGTCGTGCCGACTTTGTGGTCGCTGTAGTGTGAACCGGCACTTAGGCTGCTTTCACACTGGGGCGGTGCGGGGCGGCGATGGTAAAGCAGCGCTATATTTAGCGCTGCTTTACCATCGTTTTACCCGCGGTATGCGGCCGCTAGCGGGGTGGTTTTAACCCCCGCTAGCGGCCGAAAAAGGGTTAAAAACCTCTGCAAAGCGCCGCTGCAGCGGCGCTTTGCGGGCTGTATCCCCGCGGTCTCCCATTGATTTCAATGGGTAGGAGCGGTATAGGAGCGGTGAACACACCGCTCCTTCACCGCTCCAAAGATGCAGCTAGCAGGACTTTTTTTACCGTCCTGCTAGCGCACCGCTCCAGTGTGAAAGCCCTCAGGGCTTTCACACTGGAGACACAGCAACAGCTGTTTCGGGTCGGTTTACAGGCGCTATTTTTAGCGCAATAGCGCCTGCAAACCGCCCCAGTGTGAAAGCAGCCTAAGACATATGAATTAGTCAGGTTCTGAAGGCTAATTTAATGCAGATAAGGCAACAAGTGAGTTTAATTACCACCTTAATCAGCCTCAGAACCTGTGTAATTCATATGTGTTGTGTTTGGGTTTAAAGGGATGAGGTGGCAACTGTAGGCAGGTGGGGGGCCACAGTTTTTAGAATGGGGCCAGTGTGGGGTTTTTATCCTCTGTCAAAATCCAAAAGTGAAAGCTGGACCAAGCTCCCGGCGCAGAGCCGGGTTCTTCAACAAGCCGGAGGAACTGGGCAAAATGCAAGGCTTGTTGGACAAACACCCAACCATGTGCCACAAGGCCTAGAGTGCTTGACTATGGTATAGCCTATGCAAACCTCTTACTACACCCCCACACATAACCCGTTAAATAACCAAGCAACACCTGTTTTGGAGTAAATCGGCCGCACCGGCCATTTTATTAAACATTTCAAACCACAAACCACAACCCTATGTCAGGGTCACAAATGTCAACCTACCAGGGGTGCAAAGGTCGCACTCAGAGAGGGGGGGGCCTTATGGTTTCTTGCACCGGGGCCCTGAAAGTTTGAGTTATGCGGCGTACACATGGTCAGAATTTCCGATGGAAACAGTCCGATGGGAGCTTTTCAACGGATTTTCCGACCGTGTGTATGCCCATCTGTCTTTTTCTGTCTGAATTTCCGACGGACTTTGGATTGAGAACCTGTTCTCAATTTTTCAGACGGAAAACCTTTCTATCGGATTTTCCGATCGTGTGTATGCAATTCCGACATGCAAAATTCCGACGCATGCTCGGAAACAATTTGACGCATGCTCGGAAGCATTAAACTTCCCTTCTATAGTGCTGTCGAACGTGTTTTATGCCGCTGTGTTACAGACCGTCGGAATTTGGTGTGACCGTGTGTAGGCAAGACAGTTTGAGCGAAATTCCGTCGGAATTCCGCCGGGAAAACCATCAGAGCTTTTTCCGACGAGAATTACGACCGTGTGTACGCGGCATTACGCTTCTGGCACTTTTCCTTATGGTGACGGTAGTGGACCATGCCTTTGTATATGTGCTGAAATGGCAACTTGTCATCTATATCAGAAGCACACAGCAGGGTGACAATGCAGGATCACAATTGTGAGATTGGGATAGACCTATACTCAAACAGCAAAGTTTAATAAAGAAAGTAACAAAAATGGGGCAAACATGATGGACTACTTGGTGTTTTTTTGCCATCACTTTCTTATGTTTATTGGTTTAGGAAGCTGTTATGGCATCATAAGCCCATCTAGAAGACTACAAGAAAAAAAGGTTGGAGCCAACATGGCAGCGTACTACCACATGTATGCTGCCATGGATTGGTGCCAGGAAAGAGAAGCAGGGCTAGCATGACAGGGTAGCAGGGCTAGCTTGCCACATAAGGGTTTCAGTTGGTCAGTGTAGTGGGGGTGGCCAGAATAGTCTGTAGTTTAGTTAGGGAGGGGCCAGTGTCCAGTGGTGGTCAGTCGGAGGTCACCGGACGAGGAAACAGCTCCCACCCTCCCGCCCTGTTTTTGTTTTTAGGACTATACATCTGGCAGTGATTGTTTTAGGTGGTAGCGGTTGGGATCTTTGGAGGCCTTCTAAATTAAGACCAGTATGGCATAGTGGGGAACCATCTTTGGTATGGGATCCTCGGTAAGATGCCAGTTAACCGAGGTTTAACTGGGCATTTGGATATGGGTATCAGTGTTGGAAGGTGGAGAGTTGTATTGTCTTTGAGTCGGCGTGCTGCAACTGGGGACCTTGTGTGGTCATGCTGATACTATCTAAATTTGGGGTCTTTTCAGTGCCTTCAAAGATCTACAACATGGTTACGATTGATCTGGGAAAGTATTGTTTGTAAATAGTATGTTTATGGTTAATTGCTAATAAAATGGCTGGTACGGCCAATTTTACTCCAAAAGGGCGTCGTATGGTTATTTAAGATGGTATATATAATAATAGATAGGTGCATAGGTATTAAGGCCAGCTTGCATCTGTCTTACCATAGTCAAGGAAAATCGCAGTAAGTATTTGGTACAGTTTTTCATTATATAGGGATTAAAAAAAACTTTGGGTAGAAGTGGGTGGCAGGTGAGGAGTTAAATGGAGTTCCATTTAATAAATACATAAGTCCATTAATTGTTTAATTTTTACTGCCTGGAGTTCAGCTTTGGTCTTGTTTCAAGTTTATTAATGGGTGAGATGACTTTGGCCGGTCTGAAGAAAGTTTCCACCGGCTTGGAGAGTCTGGGCACGGCGTGATTCTGTAAAGCAGTCAGAAGGGACAAGGGTCGATGGGAATTACCGTATATTCCCCTATTAATATTTAGCCTGTACAACTGTCGATTTGCGTAGTTCTGCAACAATCGCTCATCTTTTACAGGCTGGCAGAAAAGGTTTTAAAGAGGCTCGGTTCCCGACCCAGTCATTTATGGTGGGCGGCCACCTTGAAACTGGAGCTAGCTGGCAAGAGAGAACCTGAAAACCACACCAACGTCGTAATTCATCTTCAGGTTCACACGCACTTAGGGCGACGCGTGCCAAACGAGAAGACAGTCGTTAAATAAAAAACAGGAGTGTCTTATTGTTGTTGGAGAGTGTACAGAGGTTGCCAGGAGGGTATATTTACAGCTGGACATGTTTGTGAATTATTGCGTGGTTCCATCACAAATTGAGATTTAAATGTTTGCTTCAAGGTTATCAGTAGCAGAATCTCAGAATTCATGTGAGTTTGAAAGGGCGGATGTGTGGTGGATGGGTGAAGACCAAGGGGTGGTGCAACCATGAATTTAAAGGTTCAATCCACCCAGAGGGGATATTTTGTATGCTGAGGAAGCCCCGGGTTTCCCTTAGGTCTTGGATACTCCAACTAGGAGATCTTCTGGCCATAGTTCCCCGCTCTGCTCCTGTACACCTGGGACATTTGGGTGTTACCATCTACCTTTGTGTCCCCCAGCTCCTCCTTTTACATTCTCCATAATGTAGAGCCTAGCGCAGGGGTGTCATACTTAATTTCATTGCAGAAAATGAAAATGAATTCAGCCACCAAATCTAAGGAATTGCAAACTGTAATGTCTCGTACACACGGTCGGAATTTCCGACGGAAAATGTCCTATCGGACCATGTTGTCGGAAAATCCGACCGTGTGTGGGCGCCATCGGACTTTTTCCGTCGGAAAAAATTTGAGATCCCGCTCTCAAATTTTCCGACAACAAAGTCCGATCGGACTTTTTCCGATCGTGTGTAGAGAATTCCCACGGACAAAGTGCCACGCATGCTCAGATCATATTACAAGACCAAAGCTATTGGCTACTAGCCTCTACGTAGTCCCGTCGTACGCAACGAACGTCACCACGTTCAGAATGATCGGATTTTCCGACAACTTTGTCCGACCGTGTGTATGCAACACCAGTGTCGGACAAAATCCGTCTGAAAAAATCCGACGGATTTTGTGTTCGGAATTTCCGACCGTGTGTACGGGGCATTATGGTTTAAACATTTTTTTTATTATTATTGGGTTTAGAGACACTTTAACCACTTAAGGACTGCCTCCTGCACATTTATGTCGGCAGAATGGCACGGCTGGGCACATCAACGTACAGGTACGTTGCTCTTTAAGAACCCAGCCGTGGGTCGCGCGGGCGGTGCGCTCGCAACCCGGTCCTGAGCTCCGTGACCGTGGCCGTGGGACCCGCGGACCCGATCACCGCCAGTGTCCCGCGATCGGGTCACAGAGCTGAAGAACGGGGAGAGGTAAGTGTAAACAAACCTCTCCCCGTGTTTACTAGTGAGGCTGTCACTGATCGTCTGTTCCCTGTCATAGGGAAAGACGATCAGTGATGTCACACACCAAGCCACGCCCCCCTACAGTAAAAAAAAAAAACACATAGGTCACACTTAACCCCTCCCCGCCCCCTAGTGGTTAACCCCTTCACTGCCAGTGTCATTTACACAGGAATCAATGCATTTAAATAGCACTGATTGCTGTATAAATGACAATGGTCCCAAAAATGTGTCAAAAATGTCCGATGTGTCCGCCATAATGGCGCAGTCACAATAAAAATCGCTGATCGCCGCCATTACTAGTAAAAAAAAAAAATATTAATAAAAATGCTATAAAACTATCCCCTATTTTGTAAACGCTATAACTTTTGCACAAACCAATCAATAATCGCTAATTGCGATTTTTTTTTAGCAAAAATATGTAGAAGAATACGTATCGGCCTAGACTGAGGAAAAAAAATGTTTTTTTTATATATTTTTTGGGGATATTTATTATAGCAAAAAGTTAAAAATATTGCATTTTTTTCAAAATTGTCGCTCTATTTTTGTTTGTAGCGCAAAAAATAAAAAAACGCAGAGGTGATCAAATACCACCAAAAGAAAGATCTATTTGTGGGGAAAAAAGGACGCCAATTTTGTTTGGGAGCCACGTCGCAAGACCGCGCAATTGTCAGTTAAAGCGACGCAGTGCCGAATCGCAAAAAGGGGCCTGGTCCTTTAGCTGCAAATTGGTCCGGGGCTGAAGTGTTTAAAGTGGTTGTAAACCCTTACAGACCACTTCAACCTACAGGTAAGCCTAGATTAAGGCTTACCTGTAGGTGCAAGAAATAACTCCTTAACCTACACGGTTAAGGAGATATTTTCCAAAAAACGGGCGCGCCGTAATCAACGGCGCAGGCGCACTGAGCGTGCCGTTAGTGAAGGCAATCATGCCGTCACTGACAGCTCCTGTGCGCATGCGCCAGAGTGACGTCATCGCTGCTCTGGCCAGTCGCAGCGCCGGAGCAGTGATACCCGGAAGTCACTCCAGGAGATTTGGCGTCGATGGAGGAGGTGAATGAGAGTCGCTCCAGGCACTTCGATCTCAGGTAAGTAATTCATAATGAGCTAGTATGCTATGCATACTAGCTCATTATGCCTTTGTCCTGAAGGGTGTTTTTTTTTAGAGAGGGTTTACTTCCTCTTTAACTGGAGTTTCCCCTTTTTTTTTTTTTAAGAATGCCGAAATCACCTCTCATTTAACATA
This sequence comes from Lithobates sylvaticus, assembly GCA_028564925.1. Classification (NCBI taxonomy): domain Eukaryota; kingdom Metazoa; phylum Chordata; class Amphibia; order Anura; family Ranidae; genus Lithobates; species Lithobates sylvaticus. The sequence continues at coordinate 19,774,307 of CM053031.1, forward strand.
ATTCTCGGATGAGGGGAACAGGCAAAGGGTTAGCCAAGGAGCAAAGCGCTAGCATGAGTCATAGCTCATAGTGGAGAATACAACACTACATTTTTCTCTATAATGGCCCATAATTAGGCATCCGCCAGATGGGAAGTGGTCTCTGGTTGGCGTCCTGCTCCCACCATGGACACGCGCCTAGGTCAACACTGCTCCAGAGCCATCTTCGGAGGAGCCCTAACTCAGGTATCTAACCTCATGATCGGAAACCAGGCTTCCTAGGTAAGTTCCTTTAAAAGCTTTAAAGTCGGCCTGTAGGACTCCGGTTAGGAAAGACTTAACCAATTCACTTTTAATATCAGGCTTGGGGCGCTCGCCTTGCCAAATGGTGAACCACTAATGAAAACTGGAAGGGGAGGCTTTAATTGTGGCTGCGCAGGAAGGTTCTGGAACGAGGGGAAATAGACAGGGCACAATCATTAGTGAAAAAGATTGATTTACACACGGGAAAAGCTGTAATGCTAGCCGAGACTTGTGAATTCCTCATAAACCATCATGAATGTTCCTACCGTATCATTATACAGTTAGGGGTGAGCTGCAGAAATCCAGAGAGTCGAGATGCCGTATTGGGATGCACAGGATTCACAAGACCAGGTAACCTGGCCTACGTCAGTCTACTTCCACCAAGCTATGACACAACGACACCTTCCGGGAATGTTCTAGCATTCAAGTAGCAAATGGATGATTATTTATGTAGCGGCGACACTTTTGCAAGGTGTCCGCTATGTGTGAAATTTCGTTTTTCTCCTCAGAACAGTAGTGGGGTTCTAAAGGTTAATTGTGCAGGTTCACTTTGGCGTTGGTTTGGCTGGGCTGTGTTGGGGTTCTGCCTGGTCATGGGTACACTTAGGTGCACAGGACAGGCTCAGAACCAGGCCTGGTTGGACGTTTTGAGTATCAGCATTCCCCGGAGCCAATCAGTGGGTACGTCTGGCCCCGCTGGGGAGTCTGGGGAAGGGTACTTAACCTCTTTAAAGAGGAAGTAAAGCCTCTTTAAAAAAAAAAAAAAAAGACACCCTGCAAGGCAAAGGCATGATGAGCTAGTATGCATAGCATACTAGCTCATTATGAAAAACTTACCTGAAAACGAAGCCCCCGGAGCGGTCCTCATCTTCAATCTTCTTCGCCGCCATCCAGGGCTGGAGTGACTTCCGGGTCTCGCCGCTCCAGCGATATCATTCGCTGGAGCGGCGATGACGTCACTCCCGTGCATGCGCACGAGATCGGCATATTGCCGTGAGAGCGGCATACTCAGTGCGCTCTCAGTGCGCCTGCGCGCCGCTGTCTACGGCGCATGCGCCGTAGACAGCGATGCCTTTTCATCGCTAAATATCTCCTAAAACATGTAGGTTTAGGAGATATTTATTGGACCTACAGGTAAGCCTTAACCTAGGTTTACCTGTAGGCCAAAGTCATGTGGAAGGGTTTACTTCCACTTTAAGTCCAGCCTCGTTTTGGAGTTTAGGTGTTTACATGTTTAAAACTGTTTTTTTTTTTGCTAGAAAATTACTTAGAACCCCAAACATTATATATTGCTTTTTTTTCTAACACCCTAGAGAATAAAATGGCGGTCATTGCAATACTTTTTTTCACACCGTATTTGCGCAGCGGTCTTACAAGCGCACTTTTTTTGGAAAAAAAAACACTTTTTTGAATAAAAAAATAAGACAACAGTAAAATTAGCCCAATTTTTTTTTGTATTGTGAAAGATAATGTTATTCCGAGTAAATTGATACCCAACATGTCCTGCTTCAAAATTGTGCCCGCTCGTGGAATGGTGTAAAACTTTTACCCTCAAAAATCTCCATAAGCGACATTTAAAAAATTCTACAGGTTGCATTTTTTGAGTTACAGAGGAGGTCTATGGCTAGAATTATTGTTCTCGCTCTACCGATCGCGGAGATGTGTGGTTTGACTATCGTTTTCATATGCGTGCATTACTCACGTATGCGTTCGCTTATTCTTTTTTACACTGTTTTATAAAAAAAAAAAAAAAAAAATGGATCACTTTTATTCCTATTACAAGGAATGTAAACATCCCTTGTAATAGAAAAAAGCATGACAGGTCCTCTTAAATATGAGATCTGGGGGTCAAAAAGTCCTCAGATCTCATATTTGGACTTAAATGCAAAAAAAAAATGTCATTTAAAAAAATGACATTTGAAAATTGTGCCTTTAAGATGTATGGGCGGAAGTGACGTTTTGACGTCGCTTCCGCCCTCCTATGGTATAGAGACGAGTGGGGGCCATCTTAGCCTCACTCATCTCCGCTTCTTAGCCTCACGTTTTTTCCGCTTCCTCTGGATCAACTGTGGGTATAGGATTGGGTATATGGGATTGTATGATATTTTTTTGTTATTTTATTTTTTTATGGTTGAACTAGATGGACTTGTGTCTTTTTTCAACCTAACTATGTAACTATATTACCAAAAGTATTGGTGCACATGAACTTTAATGACATCCCAGTCTTAGTCCGTAGAGTTCAATATTGAGTTGGCCCCACCCTTTGCAGCTATAACAGCTTCAACTCTTCTGCGAGTTCCTCTACCCAAAACTCGCTCATCCAAGTCTTTATGGACTTTGCTTTGTCCCCCTTCACTGGAACTAAGGGGCCAAGCCCAACCCCTGAAAAATAACCACCACACCATAATCCCCCCTCCACCAAATGATTTGGACCACCAAATCAAGTTCCATAAAGACATGGATGAGCGAGTTTGGGGTGGAGGAACTTGACTGGCTGAGCTACCTGAGATGCTGGATAGCATCCTGTCTGATCCATTGGACCACCCTGCCTTGTGCCTTCAGTCCTGACCTCAACTCCATAGAACACCTTTGCGATGAATTAGAGCGGAGACTGTGAGCCAGCCCTTCTAATCTAACATCAGTGCCTGACCTCACAAATGCGCTTCTGGAAGAATGGTCAAACATTCCCATAGACACACTCCTAAACCTTGTGGACGGCCTTCCCAGAAGAGTTGAAGCTGTTATAGATGCAAAGGGTGGGCCAACTCAATATGGAACCCCACGGACTTATGCCGTGTACACGCCGTCGGATTTTCCGATGGCAAAATGTGTGATAGGACCTTGTTGTCGGAAATTCCGACCATGTGTAGGCTCCATCACACATTTTTCATAGGAATTTCCGTCACACAAAATTTGAGATCTGGATCTCAAATTTTCAGACAACAAAATCCGTTGTCGGAAATTGCGATCGTGTGTACACAATTCCGATGCACAAAGTGTCCCGCATGCTCGGAATCAAGCAGAAGAGCAGCACTGGCGATTGAACTTAATTTTTCTCGGCTTGTCGTAAAGTGTTGTACGTCACCTCGTTCTTGGCGTTCGGAAGTTTCCGACCAACTTTGTGTGACCGTGTGTATGCAAGACAAGTTTGAGCCAACGTCCGTCGGAAAAAAAACCCATGGATTTTGTTGTCGGAAAATCCTATGGTGTGTACGGGGCATAAGACTGGGATGCCATTAAAGTTCGGTAATATAGTGTATGTGATTTGTTTAGTTAAAATTGTCGTTATTTGGAGATTCAGATGTATCCGAATTTCTGAATCGCAACAGTGACAAATTTCAATGAATCAGAAAGAAATTATAGCAAACTGAATTATTTGAAAATGAATTGGAAATTAAAAATTAATTAAAAGTGGAAATGGAAACATATTGCAACAAATACAGTAAGTTATAAAAGTGAAATAAGATGAGGATTCCTACTTAGGCTGCTTTATAGAATATAATAGAAAAGAATAGACAAAGGATTAGAATAAAATAAAAAATAAAATAATAAAATAGAATAAAAAATAAAGAAATAGAAAAGAACATAAAAGAACAGAATAAAACAGAATAGCATAGAATCGCAAAGAATGTATATACGAAATGAATCCAAATATACAAAATGAATTCAGAAAATTCATGATTCTAACATAATGAATATACCAAACTACCGTATATACTCGAGTATAAGCCGAGTTTTTCGGCACATTTTTCGAGTCAAGCACTTTTCTACTGCGGAGAATGACATTTCCAACCCAACTTTGGGGTCCCGTATCTCGGGGCCACTTGGTGCTAGGAACCCCAAATTTGGTGTGCAAACCCAGTGGAACCAACACTACAACATATTTGGGGTTCCTAGACCAAAGTGGCCCTGAGATACAGGGTCCCAAAGTCGGTCAACTGTGTCCATCTGCAGCAATGTCATTTTGGGACCCTTTGGGTCCAGAGACCCCAAATTTTGGCTGCAGATAGGGGGCATCTAGGAACCCTCAACTACCAAGTTTGAAGTTCGGGGGACCTATGGCTGCAAATGGGCACAGTGAGGCTGCAAATGGGCATTGTTGACCGTCTTTTCCACTTACAGTAGCTGCGCATTTCTCACCCTAGGCTTATACTCGAGTCAATACGTTTTCCCATTTTTTTGTGGTAAAATTAGGTGCCTCGGCTTATATTCGTGTCGGTTTATACTCGAGTATATACGGTAATCTGAAACTAAACACATTTTTCCATTGTGCTTATCTCCCATCCATCAGTGCAGCATCATCAGCAGCGAAGGAGAAAAATTAACTGTTTGTAAAATTAGATAACAAATTATGACAAAAAATTTCAAAATTTTCATTTTTTTTCATTTGTTTAGCTTTGTTCGCCCGCATCGTTGGACCGTGGGACAGATAAGTGTCCGAATATTAAAAGTCAGCAGCTACACCGTTTGTATTTTTTTTTTCGGTGGAACTCCGCTTTAACCACTTCAGCCCCGGACCAATTGGCAGCCAAAGGCCCAGGCCCCTTTTTGCGATTCGGCACTGCGTCGCTTTAACTGACAATTGCGCGGTCGTGCGACGTGGCTCCCAAACAAAATTGACGTCCTTTTTTTCCCACAAATAGAGCTTTCTTTTGGTGGTATTTGATCGCCCCTGCGGTTTTTATTTATTTTTTGCGCTATAAACAAAAATAGAGCGACAATTTTGAAAACAATGCAATATTTTTTGCTTTTTGCTATAATAAATATCCCCAAAAAATATATAAAAAAAATTTTTTTTCCCTCAGTTTAGGCCGATACGTATTCTTCTACATATTTTTGGTAAAAAAAATTGCAATTAGCGATTATTGATTGGTTTGCGCAAAAGTTATAGCGTTTACAAAATAGGGGATAGTTTTATAGCATTTTTATTAATATTTTTTTTTTTACTAGTAATGGTGGCGATCAGCGATTTTTATTGTGACTGTGACATTATGGCGGACACATCAGACATTTTTGACACATTTTTGGGACCATTGTCATTTATACAGCAATCAATGCTATTTAAATGCATTGATTCCTGTATAAATGACAGTTGTAGTGAAAGAGTTAACCACTAGGGGGAGGGGCTGTGCCGTGTGTGTTTTTTTACATTAGGGGGCGGGGCTGACGTCTGACGTCATTGATCGGCTTTCCCGATGACCGGGAACAGCCGATCAGTGACAGGCAGAGTAGGAAGCGCGGGGAGAGGTTTGTTTACACAGACCTCTCCCCGTTCTTCAGCTCCGTGACCCGATCGCGGGACACCAGCGGCGATCGGGTCCGCTGGTCCCGCGGCCGGGGTCACGGAGCTCCCAACCGGGTCGCGAGCGCGCCCCACGGGCAGGCATTTAAAGGGCCACGTACAGGTACGTAATTTTGCCTGCCCGAGCCATTCTGCCGCAGTATATCTGCGTGAGGCAGTCGGGAAGTGGTTAAATACCACCAAAAGAAATCTCTATTTGTGTGAAAAAAAATAATACAAATTTCAATTGGGTACAGTGTTGCATGACCGCGCAATTGTCATTCAAAGTGTGACAGTGCTGAAAGCTGAAAATTGCCCTGGGCAAGGAAGGGGGTGAAAGCCCCCGGTAGGCGAGTGGTTAATGATGACCTTCTCCTATTTTATGTTGCAGTTGATAAATCTGGATTCAGTTTCAGTCCTGGTAGCGGAGTGAGCTGTGGGATTTTATTCCAGGCCTTCTTATTTTTTTTTGCTAGAAAATTACTTAGAACCCCCAAACATTATATATTGCTTTTTTTTCTAACACCCTAGAGAATAAAATGGCGGTCATTGCAATACTTTTTTTCACACCGTATTTGCGCAGCGGTCTTACAAGCGCACTTTTTTTGGAAAAAAAAACACTTTTTTGAATAAAAAAATAAGACAACAGTAAAATTAGCCCAATTTTTTTTTGTATTGTGAAAGATAATGTTATTCCGAGTAAATTGATACCCAACATGTCCTGCTTCAAAATTGTGCCCGCTCGTGGAATGGTGTAAAACTTTTACCCTCAAAAATCTCCATAAGCGACATTTAAAAAATTCTACAGGTTGCATTTTTTGAGTTACAGAGGAGGTCTATGGCTAGAATTATTGTTCTCGCTCTACCGATCGCGGAGATGTGTGGTTTGACTATCGTTTTCATATGCGTGCATTACTCACGTATGCGTTCGCTTATTCTTTTTTACACTGTTTTATAAAAAAAAAAAAAAAAAAATGGATCACTTTTATTCCTATTACAAGGAATGTAAACATCCCTTGTAATAGAAAAAAGCATGACAGGTCCTCTTAAATATGAGATCTGGGGGTCAAAAAGTCCTCAGATCTCATATTTGGACTTAAATGCAAAAAAAAAATGTCATTTAAAAAAATGACATTTGAAAATTGTGCCTTTAAGATGTATGGGCGGAAGTGACGTTTTGACGTCGCTTCCGCCCTCCTATGGTATAGAGACGAGTGGGGGCCATCTTAGCCTCACTCATCTCCGCTTCTTAGCCTCACGTTTTTTCCGCTTCCTCTGGATCAACTGTGGGTATAGGATTGGGTATATGGGATTGTATGATATTTTTTTGTTATTTTTTTTTTTTTTATGGTTGAACTAGATGGACTTGTGTCTTTTTTCAACCTAACTATGTAACTATATTACCAAAAGTATTGGTGCACATGAACTTTAATGACATCCCAGTCTTAGTCCGTAGAGTTCAATATTGAGTTGGCCCCACCCTTTGCAGCTATAACAGCTTCAACTCTTCTGCGAGTTCCTCTACCCAAAACTCGCTCATCCAAGTCTTTATGGACTTTGCTTTGTCCCCCTTCACTGGAACTAAGGGGCCAAGCCCAACCCCTGAAAAATAACCACCACACCATAATCCCCCCTCCACCAAATGATTTGGACCACCAAATCAAGTTCCATAAAGACATGGATGAGCGAGTTTGGGGTGGAGGAACTTGACTGGCTGAGCTACCTGAGATGCTGGATAGCATCCTGTCTGATCCATTGGACCACCCTGCCTTGTGCCTTCAGTCCTGACCTCAACTCCATAGAACACCTTTGCGATGAATTAGAGCGGAGACTGTGAGCCAGCCCTTCTAATCTAACATCAGTGCCTGACCTCACAAATGCGCTTCTGGAAGAATGGTCAAACATTCCCATAGACACACTCCTAAACCTTGTGGACGGCCTTCCCAGAAGAGTTGAAGCTGTTATAGATGCAAAGGGTGGGCCAACTCAATATGGAACCCCACGGACTTATGCCGTGTACACGCCGTCGGATTTTCCGATGGCAAAATGTGTGATAGGACCTTGTTGTCGGAAATTCCGACCATGTGTAGGCTCCATCACACATTTTTCATAGGAATTTCCGTCACACAAAATTTGAGATCTGGATCTCAAATTTTCAGACAACAAAATCCGTTGTCGGAAATTGCGATCGTGTGTACACAATTCCGATGCACAAAGTGTCCCGCATGCTCGGAATCAAGCAGAAGAGCAGCACTGGCGATTGAACTTAATTTTTCTCGGCTTGTCGTAAAGTGTTGTACGTCACCTCGTTCTTGGCGTTCGGAAGTTTCCGACCAACTTTGTGTGACCGTGTGTATGCAAGACAAGTTTGAGCCAACGTCCGTCGGAAAAAAAACCCATGGATTTTGTTGTCGGAAAATCCTATGGTGTGTACGGGGCATAAGACTGGGATGCCATTAAAGTTCGGTAATATAGTGTATGTGATTTGTTTAGTTAAAATTGTCGTTATTTGGAGATTCAGATGTATCCGAATTTCTGAATCGCAACAGTGACAAATTTCAATGAATCAGAAAGAAATTATAGCAAACTGAATTATTTGAAAATGAATTGGAAATTAAAAATTAATTAAAAGTGGAAATGGAAACATATTGCAACAAATACAGTAAGTTATAAAAGTGAAATAAGATGAGGATTCCTACTTAGGCTGCTTTATAGAATATAATAGAAAAGAATAGACAAAGGATTAGAATAAAATAAAAAATAAAATAATAAAATAGAATAAAAAATAAAGAAATAGAAAAGAACATAAAAGAACAGAATAAAACAGAATAGCATAGAATCGCAAAGAATGTATATACGAAATGAATCCAAATATACAAAATGAATTCAGAAAATTCATGATTCTAACATAATGAATATACCAAACTACCGTATATACTCGAGTATAAGCCGAGTTTTTCGGCACATTTTTCGAGTCAAGCACTTTTCTACTGCGGAGAATGACATTTCCAACCCAACTTTGGGGTCCCGTATCTCGGGGCCACTTGGTGCTAGGAACCCCAAATTTGGTGTGCAAACCCAGTGGAACCAACACTACAACATATTTGGGGTTCCTAGACCAAAGTGGCCCTGAGATACAGGGTCCCAAAGTCGGTCAACTGTGTCCATCTGCAGCAATGTCATTTTGGGACCCTTTGGGTCCAGAGACCCCAAATTTTGGCTGCAGATAGGGGGCATCTAGGAACCCTCAACTACCAAGTTTGAAGTTCGGGGGACCTATGGCTGCAAATGGGCACAGTGAGGCTGCAAATGGGCATTGTTGACCGTCTTTTCCACTTACAGTAGCTGCGCATTTCTCACCCTAGGCTTATACTCGAGTCAATACGTTTTCCCATTTTTTTGTGGTAAAATTAGGTGCCTCGGCTTATATTCGTGTCGGTTTATACTCGAGTATATACGGTAATCTGAAACTAAACACATTTTTCCATTGTGCTTATCTCCCATCCATCAGTGCAGCATCATCAGCAGCGAAGGAGAAAAATTAACTGTTTGTAAAATTAGATAACAAATTATGACAAAAAATTTCAAAATTTTCATTTTTTTTCATTTGTTTAGCTTTGTTCGCCCGCATCGTTGGACCGTGGGACAGATAAGTGTCCGAATATTAAAAGTCAGCAGCTACACCGTTTGTATTTTTTTTTTCGGTGGAACTCCGCTTTAACCACTTCAGCCCCGGACCAATTGGCAGCCAAAGGCCCAGGCCCCTTTTTGCGATTCGGCACTGCGTCGCTTTAACTGACAATTGCGCGGTCGTGCGACGTGGCTCCCAAACAAAATTGACGTCCTTTTTTTCCCACAAATAGAGCTTTCTTTTGGTGGTATTTGATCGCCCCTGCGGTTTTTATTTATTTTTTGCGCTATAAACAAAAATAGAGCGACAATTTTGAAAACAATGCAATATTTTTTGCTTTTTGCTATAATAAATATCCCCAAAAAATATATAAAAAAAATTTTTTTTCCCTCAGTTTAGGCCGATACGTATTCTTCTACATATTTTTGGTAAAAAAAATTGCAATTAGCGATTATTGATTGGTTTGCGCAAAAGTTATAGCGTTTACAAAATAGGGGATAGTTTTATAGCATTTTTATTAATATTTTTTTTTTTTTACTAGTAATGGTGGCGATCAGCGATTTTTATTGTGACTGTGACATTATGGCGGACACATCAGACATTTTTGACACATTTTTGGGACCATTGTCATTTATACAGCAATCAATGCTATTTAAATGCATTGATTCCTGTATAAATGACAGTTGTAGTGAAAGAGTTAACCACTAGGGGGAGGGGCTGTGCCGTGTGTGTTTTTTTACATTAGGGGGCGGGGCTGACGTCTGACGTCATTGATCGGCTTTCCCGATGACCGGGAACAGCCGATCAGTGACAGGCAGAGTAGGAAGCGCGGGGAGAGGTTTGTTTACACAGACCTCTCCCCGTTCTTCAGCTCCGTGACCCGATCGCGGGACACCAGCGGCGATCGGGTCCGCTGGTCCCGCGGCCGGGGTCACGGAGCTCCCAACCGGGTCGCGAGCGCGCCCCACGGGCAGGCATTTAAAGGGCCACGTACAGGTACGTAATTTTGCCTGCCCGAGCCATTCTGCCGCAGTATATCTGCGTGAGGCAGTCGGGAAGTGGTTAAATACCACCAAAAGAAATCTCTATTTGTGTGAAAAAAAATAATACAAATTTCAATTGGGTACAGTGTTGCATGACCGCGCAATTGTCATTCAAAGTGTGACAGTGCTGAAAGCTGAAAATTGCCCTGGGCAAGGAAGGGGGTGAAAGCCCCCGGTAGGCGAGTGGTTAATGATGACCTTCTCCTATTTTATGTTGCAGTTGATAAATCTGGATTCAGTTTCAGTCCTGGTAGCGGAGTGAGCTGTGGGATTTTATTCCAGGCCTTCTTATTGCTGGACGAGAGCTACAAGACAAAGCGTTACCACCAGACGGCCAGGTTTCTCCCTTCTAGCTGCAAACAACGTGGTGCAGACGAAAACCATGTACCCGGATGGGAGGCCGCTTGGCACGGCTCTTGATGTAAGCAGTGGGATCTGAAGTCACGTCAAACACTTCAGTAATTGCGCTGCGGACTTTCATCTGGAGCAGAAGGGAGGCAGCTCAGTGTTAAAATTGTTCTTTTTAAATGTCCACTCGGGTGTTACTTTGTGTGATATGTTTATGAGGAACGGGAATCAAATGACGTACTCCCGTACACAGCCAGCACTTAAAGTGGACCCAGTATCTGATATATTATGTAATGTTACATCTATACATACTACACATAGCTCCCAACTGTCCCTGATTTCGAGGGACTGTCCCTGATTTCGAGGGACTGTCCCTGATTTCGAGGGACTGTCCCTGATTTCGAGGGACTGTCCCTGATTTCGAGGGACTGTCCCTGATTTGGAGCAATGTCCCTCTGTCCCTCATTCCTCCTCATTTGTCCCTCATTTTGGTCTAATCCATATAGTTGTATATAAAATGCACTTTTTACCATTCAAAAGTTTCCCAGAGCTAAACCTTTCATCCAAATTCTAAATTTGCAGCCAATATTAAGGAATAGTAGTGGTAAAAATAAAGTCCTTGTGGCCTAACCTTTTTTAATTAACCTTTTTTTTGGGGTTAATTCTCCTTTAAGGGGGTGTGGCAGGAGGCGTATCCTATGCCTACATACGTTTGCTAGTAGGTGTTCCTCATTCCCATCTCAAAATGTTGGAAGGTAAGGCTACATACTAAGTGATGTGTCACTGTAACTGTGGAAACATTTATAAACAAACAGACTGCTTAATCATTTCAACCCTACAAGGTTGATTTTAAATGCAACCCAACGATTGGGGGTCCGCCTCCTTCTGCCCCTTACTATGCAGTCATTATAAAATACTCTCATAAACCTGTTCTGCTTCTCCAATCTAAGCACTGAAATGTGACCTCTAGAACTGATCCAGTCGTGGCAAGATAGCCGTAACTTACAGTCTGAATAGAATTAGCAGACAGAGTGACTCCATCCAAATGACATCTTGCAGATCGTAAAAGCTTTAACGTGGTTCTAAAGGCAGAAGGTTTTTTTTGATCTTAATGCATTCTATGCATTAAATTGATTGCAAAGTCTCGTTTTTTTTTTTTAAATAAAAATAATAAACATGTTATACTTACCTGCTGTATGCAGTGGATTTTCCCAGAGGAGCCCGGATCTTCCTCTTCTTAGGTCCCTGGCTGGAGCTTTTGGCCCATCCTTCCTGTCGAGTGCCCCCCACAGAAAGCAGCTTGCTATGGGGGCACCCGAGCTGGGCTGCAGCTCCCAGTGGCCATTCAGACAGGGAGCTGCGGTTTGGCCCCACCCCTCTCTCTCCTGATTGGCTAGCTGATTTTCATTGACAACAATGGGAGCCAATGGCACCGCTGCTGTGTCTCAGCCAATTAGGAGGTAGATTCCTGGATGGCCGATTCACTCATGGACATCGCTGGTTAGAGATGGGGCTCAGGTAAGTATTGGGGGGGGGGGGCTGCTGCACACAGAAGTTTTTTTTTTATCTTAATGCATAGATTTCATTATGATAAAAAAAAACCTTCTGACTTTACAACCACTTTAATGCATTCTATGTATTAAAACCTTCTGTGTGCAGCCCCCCCCCCCTCTAATACTTACCTGAGCCCAATCTCTATCCAGCGATGTTGCATGAGAGACTCGGCTGCCCGGGACTCTCCCTCCTGATTGTCTGAGATACACAGCGGGCACCATTGGCTCCCGCTGCTGTCAATAAAAGTCAGTGAACCAATGAGGAGACAGAGGGGATGGGGCCCAGCCGTGGCTCCATGAATAAATGGGCACAGAGAGCAAGTGGCTCTCCTCTGGTGCCCCCATAGCAAGCTGCTTACTGTGGGGGCACTCAGTAGGAGGGAGGAGCCAGGAGAGCCCGCAAGGGACTCTAGAAGAGGAGGATCGGGGCTGCTCTGTGCAAAGTCACTGCACAGAGCAGGTAAGTATAACATGTTTGTTATTTTTAAACAATAAAAAACAAGACTTTAGTATTACATTAATCCAAGACTTGTGCAGATCTTCACAGATGTACATCAGTAGGTAAAAATCATAATATGTCCAGTGTCAGCAATTACATGTGCTCAGAACAGGAACAAAAACACACTGAAAAGAGGGTGGGACTAGCTATACAGAGCATCCCCTAGTTATAGAGTGAGGAAGGGTTAGAATTATTTAAAGGCAAACAAACAAAAATACAAACAAACAGCAACCACCCCTACCTATAACTGGCCTTTGTAGCAAGGAGCACATGGAAGGGCAAAGCATTTCAAAAAAACAACAAACAAAAATTCCCAGCTCACTTACCAGCCAGCCTGCTACAAAATGAATTGACCTGGTCTAACAGTTCACATTAAAACCAAGCAGTTTTGCGGTATTGCAAATATATGCGTAAGCTGCAGCAGCCATGTCTTTGCATCCCAATGTACTGCAGTACTAACTCTAAAATTTGCAGAGTCTCTTAAGTTGGAGACTCCTAAGGTGTTTAATAGGTTTGAGGTCAGGGATCTGTGCAAGCCACTTGACTTCCTCCAAGCAAACTCATCAAACAATGTATTTATGGAGATATTGGTTGAGACGATGTGGCTCTCATTCCAACTCATCCCAAAGATGTTCAGTAGGGTTTAGATCAGAGCTCTGTGAAGGCCACTTTAGTTCCTTCACACCAAACCATGTCTTTATGGAGATGTTGGTTGAGAAGACCTGACTCATTCCAACGCATCCCAAAGGTGTTCAGTAGGTTGGAGCTCAGGGATCTGTGCAAGTTCCTCCGACCAAACACATCAAACCATGTCTTTATGGAGATGTTGGTTGAGAAGACCTGACTCATTCCAACACATCCCAAAGGTGTTCAGTAGGTTGGAGCTCAGGGATCTGTGCAAGTTCCTCCACCCAAACACATCAAACCATGTCTTTATGGAGATGTTGGTTGAGACGATGTGGCTCTCATTCCAACTCATCCCAAAGGTGTTCAGTAGGGTTGAGGTCAGGGCTCTGTGAAGGCCACTTTAGTTCCTCCACACCACACCCATCAAACCATTTTTTTTTTTTTTTTTTTGGAGATATTGGTTGAGAAGACCTGGCTCATTCCAACTCATCCCAGGGGTGTTCGGTAGGTTTGATATCGGGGCTCTGTGCAAGTTACTTGAGTTTCTCCACTCAAACTCATCAAACCACGACTTTATGGAGACGCTGGTTGAGAAGACCTGGCTCTCATTCAAATTCATCCCAAGGGTGATCAGTAGGGTTTAGGTCAGGGCTCTGTGCAGGCCACTTTAGTTCCTCCACACCAAACCCATCAAATCATATATTTTTAGATATGTTGGTTGAGAAGATGTGGCTCATTCCAACTCATCCCAAAGGTGTTCAGTAGGTTTGAGTTCAGGGATCTGCGCAAATTACTTGATTTTCTCCACCTACACTCATCAAACCACAACTTTATGAAGATGCTGTTTGAGAAGACCTGGCTCTCATTTAAATTCATCCCAAGGGTGATCAGTAGGGTTTAGGTCAGGGCTCTGTGCAGGCCACTTTAGTTCCTCCACACCAAACCCATCAAATCATGTATTTTTAGATATGTTGGTTGAGAAGATGTGGCTCATTCCAACTCATCCCAAAAGTGTTCAGTAGGTTTGAGTTCAGGGATCTGTGCAAGTTACTTGATTTTCTCCACCTACACTCATCAAACCATGGCTTAAGGCCCCTTTCAGACGAGGCGGACTCCGCTTGCACGGAGCCCGCCTCTGTCCGTCGGCTCAGCAGGAGATCTGTCCGTTGATATCCGCTGAGCCGGCGGATGACAAGCCTCTCTCTGCTCACTGAGCGGGGAGGGGCTTGCGAGCGCCGCTGGTCTCTATGGAGGGATCGGATGAAAACGGACAGTGTGTCCGTTTTCACCTGATCTCACCCGATCCGATCCGCCAGCGACGGATCTGGACGTGTGGCCATCCGTCTGCTTTTGGCGGATCGGACCGGATCGGATGTCAGCGGACATGTCTCCGCTGACATCCGACGCTCCATAGAGTAACATGGAGCGCCCGTTCAGATCCGCCGTCAAAACTGACAGGCGGATCTGAACGGGCCGTCCATGTGAAAGGGGCCTTATGGAGATGCTGGCTGAGAAAACCTGGCTCTCATTCAAATTCCCCCCAAGGGTGTTCAGTAGGGTTTAGGTCAGGGCTCTGTGCAGGCCACTTTAGTTCCTCCACACCACACCCATCAAAGCATGTCTTTAACGAGATGTTGGTTGAGAAGACCTGGCTTATTCCAATTCATCCCAAAGGTGTTCAGTAGGGTTGAGGGCTCTGTGCAGGCCACTCGAGTTCCTCTACCCAAACTCATTAAACCATGTCGTTATGATGGTTGAGAAGACTTGGCTCATTCCAAAGGTGTTCAGTAGGGTTGAAGTCAGGGTTCTGTGCAGGCCACTCCAGTTCCTCCACACCAAACTCATCAAACCATGTCTATAGTCTATAGGCTTTGTACACAGGGGTATAGTCATGTTGGAAAAGAAAAAGATTTTCTCCAAACTGTTACCACAAGGTTATAAAGTCACATTTGTCTAAAATATCTTTATTTTACCAATACCAGTCACTGGAAACCCCTGAACTCAATCATTTAAAAGGGGGGTACATACTTTTGGCCATATACTAAAGGTGTGATGGTCAGGTGTCCACAAACCTTTGGCCATATCGTGTAAGTTCACTTGGTGGA
Organism: Lithobates sylvaticus; assembly: GCA_028564925.1. Taxonomy (NCBI): domain Eukaryota; kingdom Metazoa; phylum Chordata; class Amphibia; order Anura; family Ranidae; genus Lithobates; species Lithobates sylvaticus. Next base: position 19,789,676 of record CM053031.1, read on the forward strand.
TCATTTTTTCCCCCCAATAAAACTGAAGTATCACTTCAAATAATGTTGGGTTTGCTCATTGTGTTTTTTTTTTTATAGTTGATTAATCAGTGAAATGTGACAAACATTAAACAGCCAACATTAATAAATAAAATGTACGAGCGTTCGGGCAGATGAAGGGACTCCAAACGGCCCAGTGAAGTCATATCCAAGGCAGTGCCAAAAAAAAAATATCAAAGATATTGGCTGTCTTATAGCAGAACCAAATGACGCCAATTACTGATTGGACCATCAGCGTTCCATATTTAAAGATATTAAACGAATACAGGGCAAACGCCGCTCTGGTCGTAAAAATCGAGAGCGTTATTAATGGGAAGCAGATGTGCACAGAGAGATACGATTGGTGTTTGTCATTGGCATCCTGCTGATAAGTTTGATAATTAACCACTTCAATACCTCCCACCGTCATATGACGTCCACAAGGTGGATCTCCCATCCTGGGTGGACGTCATGTGACGTCCTCCTATTCCCGGCCGTCTAGGTGGCGCGTGCGCGCCAACCGCGGCGTCGCTCGGGACCCGGTGCACGTGCCCGGCGGCCGCGATGTCCGCCGGGCACCCGCGATTGCCACAGCGGGAAAACAGCGGGACCGGGGAGCTGTATGTGTAAACACACAGCTCCACGTCCTGTCACTGGAGAGGAGACCGATGGTGTGTTCCAAGTACAGAGGAACACCGATCAGTCTCCTCCCCTTGTGAGTCCCCTCCCCCTACAGTTAGAATCACTTGCAGGGAACATATTAACCCCGGCAGCGCCCCCTAGTGTTAACCCCTTCTCTGCCAGTCACATTTACACAGTAATCAGTGCAATTTTATAGCAACGATCGCTGTGTAAATGTGAATGGTCCCAAAAATGTGTCAAAAGTGTCCGCCGCAAAGTCGCAGTCACGAAAAAAAAATCGCAGATCGCCGCCATTACTAGTAAAAAAAAAAAAAAAAAAAAATTCAATAAATCTATCCCCTATTTTGTAGACGCTATAACTTTTGCGCAAACCGATCAATATACGCTTATTGCGATTTTTTTTACCAAAAATATGTAGAAGAATACGTATCGGCCTAAACTGAGTAAAAAAAAAATAATTTTTTTTAAAAAAAAATGGGATATTTATTATAGCAAAAAGTAAAAAATATTGTGTTTTTTTTTTCAAAATTGTCGCTCTTCTTTTGTTCATAGCGCAAAAAAAAAAAAAAACCGCAGGGGTGATCAAATACCACCAAAAGAACGCTCTATTTGTGGGAAAAAAAGGACATCAATTTTGTTTGGGTGCAACGTCGCACGACCGCGCAATTGTCAGTTAAAGCGACGCAGTGCCGAATCGCAAAAAGTGCTCTGGTCAGGAAGGGGGTAAAATTGCCCCGGGGCTGAAGCGGTTAAATCGCTCTTGGAGAAGTTTTTTTTTTTAATTTTCTAATGTAGGGCTACTCCCGTGAGGGCCGCTTGCTGAATCTGTACCCCACATGTTGCCCTGACCATGCAAGTCCTCCGACACCTCTGACACCCTCGGTTCAGACATTTTCAGTGGTAATCAAAAAGTTAAAGACTCACATGCACACAATTTAGGTGAAAAAGTTGAATGAGGTTTACTGAAAGGCTATAAGCAAAAATCCCCAGTGGTATAAACGTAAAGCGGAAGTAAACCCATCGATTTAACAGTCTAAAAAGAAAAGGCATGCCGTGAATGCTAACTGCACATTGGCTGTGCTCTCAACCAAACAGTCAAAACATCCAATGGCTGGTGTCATAACGGATCACATGTGCAGCATTGTGGCAGTTGAAGATTAAACAGAGGCAAAGATGGCAGCTTCCTTGGCTGAAAACGATAGGGGGGTTTAAAGAAGACTAGACTACACATTCCAAGATGCTTTGCTTTGCTCATAGAACTCAGTCACTCTATATTCAGGATATGACAACACAGAGTCCAGCTGAACACTGGGAAACAATAGCTCCACAGTAGACATGTGCACAATAGAAAAATTTGTTTAGTTTTGTTTCATTTCTGTTCGTTTCCGTTGATTCGTAATTTCGTAAGTCGTCGGTGTTCGTATTCGGACTCGTTTGTATTTTCGTAAGAGTTATTTTTTCGTTGATTCGTATTTCCGTTTATTCGAAATTCGTATTTTCGTTATATTTCGTATTCGGACGCATTCGTATTTTCGGAAGAGCTATATTTTCGTTGATTTGAAATGATTCGTATTTCCGTTAATCTAATTTTCGTTGATTCGAAATTCGTATTTTCGTAGATTTAATTACATTCGTACTTTCGTGAGATTGATTTATTCGTACTTTCGTAACATTGTTTTCGTAGATTCGTAATCGGAGCATAATTCATAATTTGATGTAATGTGTAATGCTATTTATATGTTTAAGAAACAAAGAATTTCTCTCTCACAAGTCAGAACTTAACTCAAAAATCCACCAAAACACAGTGCCTCCGACCCAACCACACCCTATCTGGACTCTGGATGGAATATTTCAGAATCAGAACTAACATTCGTTCTTTCGAATTCTCGATCAGCAGAGTTTTTGTTATTTCGTATTTTCGTTGTTTTGATTTCCTTTTTTCCGAATATTCGTAATTTCGATTTTTCGCTCATTTCGATTTTCGTTATTTCTGAATCTTTGTTCGGTATTTTCGTTGTTTCTGTTTTTGTTTTTCGGATTTTCATTCTTTCGTAGTTTCGTTGTTTCTAATTTAATTAATACGTATTTTCGTTGTTTTTCATATTCGTTCTTTTCGATAGTTCGTTTTTCGTTATCATTTTTAGTAAACCATTCGTACGATTACGAATGAACGAATATAACGAATTTGAACGGAAAACAAATTCATAACTAAACAAATTGCACATGTCTACTCCACAGCAGCGACGCTGTACAGTGTCTCCTGACAATGCAGGTTGCATTAGTCAGCTACTGGCTACATCAGGGCCAGGTCTAATTCCTGGGATTGTTTTATACAATAGCCTACTAAGCTACCATAAACAGCAACATTTCCTATCTCTCGGGTCTCAGAGCTTAACTAAAATAGATCTTTTAGCAGCTTAACCGCTTCCCGACCGCCTCCTGTACATATACATCGGCAGAATGGCACGGCTAGGCAAAAACACGTATATATACGTCCCCTTTAATTGCCTAGCCATGGGGTCGCCGGTCGGGAGCTCCCTGACCACGGCCGCGGGACCAGCGGACCCGATCGCCGCTGGTGTCCCGTGATCGGGTCACAGAGCTGAAGAACGGGGAGAGGTCTGTGTAAACAAACCTCTCCCCGCGCTTCCTACTCTGCCTGTCATTGATCGGCTGTTCCCGGTCATCGGGAAAGCCGATCAGTGACGTCAGACGTACAGCCACGCCCCCCTACTGTAAAAAAAACACACACGTCACACTTTGCCCCTCCCCGCCCCCTAGTGGTTAACTCCTTCACTGCCAGTGTCATTTACATAGGAATCAGTGCATTTAAATAGCATTGATTGCTGTATAAAGGACAATGGTCCCAAAAATGTGTCAAAAATGTCCGATGTGTCCGCCATAATGTCGCAGTCACAATAAAAATCGCTGATCGCCGCCATTACTAGTAAAAAAAAAAATATTAATAAAAATATTATATTTTGTAAACGCTATAACTTTTGCGCAAACCAATCAATAATTGCTTATTGCAATTTTGTTTTAACAAAAATATGTAGAAGAATACGTATCGGCCTAAACTGAGGAAAAAAAATGTTTTTTTATATATTTTTGGGGGATATTTATTATAGCAAAAAGTAAAAAATATTGCATTTTTTTCAAAATTGTCGCTCTATTTTTGTTTATAGCGCAAAAAATAAAAACCGCAGGGGCGATCAAATACCACCAAAAGAAAGCTCTATTTGTGGGAAAAAAAAGGACGCCAATTTTGTTTGGGAGCCACGTCGCACGACCGCGCAATTGTCAGTTAAAGCGACGCCATTTTAACCGTTTGCCGACCAGTGCACGACGATATACGTCGGCACAATGGCACGGCTGCGCAAATGGGCGTCCCCTTTAAGAAGCGGCATTGTAGGCGGGACTCTCTGTCTGCCGGTGTCCCGCGATCGTGTCATGGCAGACAAGGCATTTACCCGTTCTGCCTAGTAACAAGACAGAAATCTACTGTCATCAGGAGCAGTGATCGCTGTCATGTCCTAGGTAGCCCATCCCTCCCCCAGTTAGAATCACTCCCTAGGACACACTTGACCCCTTTATCGCCCCCTAGTGTTTAACCCCTTCCCTGTTATTTACACAGTAATCAGTGAATTTTTATAGCACTGATCGCTGTATAAATGACAATGGTCCCAAAATAGTGTCAAAAGTGTCCGAAGTGTACGCCATAATGTCGCAGTCATGATAAAAATCGCAGATCACCTCTATTACTAATAATAAAAAAAAAATAATAAAAATGCCATTAATCTATCCCCTATTTTGTAGACCCTATAACTTTTGCGCAAACCAATCAATATATGCTTATTGTGATTTTTTTTCCTAAAAATAGGTAGAAGAATACGTATCGGCCTAAACTGAGGAAAAAAATAGTTTTTTTATATATTTTTGGGGGATATTTATTATAGCAAAAAAGTAAAAAATATTGCTTTTTTTTCAAAATTGTCGCACTTTTTTGTTTATAGCGCAAAAAAATAAAAACTGCAGAGGTGATTATATACCACCAAAAAAAAGCTCTATTTGTGGGGAAAAAAAGGACGTCAATTGTTTGGGTGCAACAATGCACGACTGCGCAATTGTCATTTAAAGTGACGCAGTGCCGTATCGCAAAAAAAGTGCTGAAGTGGTTAAAGTAGAATTCCAGGAAACACCTAAAGATGCCCTCTCCTAACACCTATGCCAACTAACCTGTGGAAGAAAGAAGTATAAACTTACCATTTCAGTCTGCCCCGGTCCGGTCATGTGATCTGGCTTCCCTTTGTCAGCGGGCGGTGGCTGCAGGGGAGAAGAGGAAGCGACAACAAACAGATGGGCCATAGGAGTCTCTGGGGGATTTCACCACTCCCAGGCATTTCCAGCCATTGTCAAGCGCTCTCCCCTCTCTTCTGTAGCTGGTATTGGCTCACACAGGGTGAAATAGGTAATTATATACATCTTTCTTACATTAATTTGCATAGGTGTTAATGGGGGAAGAGGGCATTTTTAACCTCTTCCCGACTATACCCAAAAGACATCTACAGCGTAGTTGCCTAGTTTTGGGAGGGCCTTCCATGGACGTCCTCCCAGAACCACGTCCCCCATGCACCCCCTGTGGCGCGCATCTGGAGCACTCTGTGATAGGGGAAAGGGCCAATCACAGCGGCCCTTTACTTTTAAGTGGTTGCAAACCTTTAAATATACCCAGTAAAGTGACTGACCTCAAGAGATACAGAGAGATGAAACGAATCCTCCTACATAAGTTGTACCTGTTTATCTGCAGTCTTCTCTTCTGTGGAGGAACTAAAGTGGCCTGCCCAGAGCCCTGACCTAAACCCTACTGAACACCCTTGGGGTGAATTTGAATGAGAGCCAGGTCTTCTCAACCAGCCATCTAAAACATTCAAATCAAAGGCTTTTTCTCAGCTCCAGCAGGCAGGGAGTGGGGACCTGATGTCACTCACTGCACAGCACAGAGCAGAGAGAGAGCTGAGTGTAATCTGAGACTTGAGTGGATGGAAAGAACATACCTCCCTCTACAGAGTCTTATAGGAAAACGTGCATAGTTGAGGCTGTCAATCACCTTCTGTGTGTTGGGGGGGGGGGGGGGGGGGTTCAGTCTCTCAGGATTGCTTGGTGTTGGCATCATAGACTGTCAGACATGACTAATGCAGATATCAGAGGAATGAGATAGCAGACAGAAATCACACTAAGTGCTTTGGATGAGGATTTGGAGAGGCAAGTACACACTATAGAAGGATAGGCTTTGTTCATTTTTAGACGTTCCAAACACTTTACAGTGGCTTCATATTTATTATTTTTTTTTAAATAACAAACATGTTATACTTACCTGCTCTGTGTAATAGTTTTGAACAGAGCAGCTCCGATCCTCTTCTTTTTGGGTCCCCCCATCGGCGGTCCTGGCTCCTCCCCCTCGAAGCAGTGCCCCCAGAGAAAGCCGCTTGCCCTGGGGGCACAGCTGCATGCTCGCTCCCGAGCTGCTGCTCTATGTGTTTATAAGACACAGAGCTGTGGCTCGGCTCCACCCCCCCCCCCACTGTCTCCTCATTGGCTCACTGGCTGTGATTGACAGCAGTGGCAGCCAATGAGGATGGAGAGTCCTGGGACAGTCAAGGCTATCGTGAACATTGCTGGATCGGAGGGAGCTCAGGTAAGGATTGTGGGGGCTGTTTTTTTTTTTACCTTCATGTACAGTATCTCACAAAAGTGAGTACACCCCTCACATTTTTGTATTTTCTTCTATCTTTTCATGTGACAACACTGAAGAAATGACACTTGTCTACAATGTAAAGTAGTGAGTGTACAGCTTGTATAACAGTGTAAATTTGCCGTCCCCTCAAAATAACTCAACACACAGCCATTAATGTCTAAACCGCTGGCAACAAAAGTGAGTACACCCCTAAGTGAAAATGTCCAAATTGGGCCCAAAGTGTCAATATTTTGTGTGGCCACCATTATTTCCCAGCACTGCCTTAACCCTCTTGGGCATGGAGGTCACCAGAGCTTCACAGGTTGCCACTGGAGTCCTCTTCCCCTCCTCCATGATGACATCACGGAGCTGGTGGATGTTAGAGACCTTGCGCTCCTCCACCTTCCGTTTGAAGATGTCCCACAGATGCTCAATAGGGTTTAGGTCTGGAGACATGCTTGGCCAGTCCATTACCTTTACCCTCAGCTTCTTTAGCAAGGCAGTGGTCAACCTTGAGGTATGTTTGGGGTCGTTATCTTACTGCCCTGTGGCCCAGTCTCTGAAGGGAGGGGGATCATGCTCTGCTTCAGTATGTCACAGTTAGGGTTGCCACCTGTTCGGGATTCACCCGGACAGTTCGGGTTTGGAATCATGTGTCCGGGTTTCAGACTGTCTGAAACCCGGACACATTATTCAGACTGGACTGTCTCCCCCCTTCTCTCTCCTGCCTCTAAGTGAGTACGCTAAGGTAAATCGGGGTTCTCAGAGCACTCATTACATCAGAGTTCTCTCTGTACACCAGAGCATCCCTTATGTTAGAGTCCCCAGAGTTCTCCCTTACAGAGTCTGCAGAGTCCCCCATTACAGTGAAAGGGAACTCTGCAAGTGCAGATATAAAAGGGGAACTCTGTGGACGCTGATGTAAAGGGGGGACTCTTGTGATTAACTTCATATGATTAGAAATGTTATTTAATAGCAACATCTATGCATAGTTTATCTATGCATACTATGAAAAAAAATTGCTGTGCGACACTGAAGTGTTCGGGTTTGACTTGAAGAAAAGGTGGCAACCCTAGTCACAGTACATGTTGGCATTCATGGTTCCCTCAATGAACTGTAGCCCCCCAGTGCCGGCAGCGCCCATGCAGCCCCAGACCATGACACTCCCACCACCATGCCTGACTGTAGGCAAGACACACTTGTCTTTGTCCTCCTCACCTGGTTGCCACCACACACGCTTGTCACCATCTGGACCAAATACTGTATATTATGCATGAAGGTAAAAAAACATCAGCCTTTAGAACCACTTTAATCTGATTTTGCTAAGACCTCTTTACCCTTCCAGAGGTCCTGGGTGAAAGGCACTGGGGAAGAGGGTGGAACTCTGAAAGCTCTGTTGGTGGGTCACAACTGGTGAAAGAGCAAGAGGCCCTGTATTGTAAAATTCAATAGCTGAGCCCCCATCTCTCTTCCAGTCATGTGCTGTCTCTCCACTTATATAACTAAATAAACCTATAACATATGTTGTCCCAGAAAAATAAACTCATTTACAATGTCTCTTATTTGACCATTGGCCTTTGCTGGCCTTCTCACTGGGGTCCCGTCTCAGACCGAACGAAGGAGTATCAATGCATAATGTGATATACGAAGTGATAAATTGAGAGAAACTTTAAAACGCAGCTGTATGGATCTGCGGGCGTTTTAACGATCGCCGGGGAATTTCCCGAACGCATTAAGTGATCTCTTAAAATGCACCTGTTCTGCCGGGGAGGAAGAGGAAGAAGCGATTGCTCCAGCAATTATTAACACATGCACACAATGATGGTTCTCTGAAATCCCCATAAGACAGAGTTTTTATTTCCCTCTCACCGAGCTCAGAAAAAGGTGACATTGCACAAACGTTCCCGTTCAGGATCTCCCCGAGGAAACGATAAACGTGAGTCTCGATGTTTTATCCGGATGTCAACTGGCCAGGAAGTTCCCGTTAACAAGAACGTTAAAGTGCACCTGTGGTTTTTGGAGACGGCGATGTGCTGGGAATGTGGGAAGGTGAGCAGTGCCCTTTAAATGGCAAAAGTTTAAGGTCAAAGCTATAAGTTGGGCAATGCTCCAGCAGTCTATACCTGGCAAAGGGTACGTGCTAGACATGTGCGATTCGTTTCCGTACGAATCTCCGAATAGGATAGTAACAAAAATAAGTTTAATTTATTTGATTTCTAACGAATTTCAAATTTTCAGAACGACTAGAATTCGGATCGGTCGAAAAATGATCGACCGATTTGAATTCTGTGTGAAGAATAGCTGGTTGTTAACCACTTCAATACCCGCCCATGTACATATGACGCCCACAAGGTGGATCTCCCATCCTGGGTGGGCGTTATATGACGTCCTCCCATTCCCGGCCGCCTAGGCGTCGCTCGGGACCCGGTGCGCGTGCCCGGCGGCCGCGATGTCCGCCGGGCACCCGCGATTGCCCGTTAAAACAGCGGGACCGTGGAGCTGTGTGTGTAAACACACAGCTCCACGTCCTGTCAGTGGCGAGGAGACCGATCATGTGTTCCCAGTACGGAGGAACACCGATCGGTCTCCTCCCCTTGTGAGTCCCCTCCCCCCACAGTTAGAGTCACTACCTTAGGGAACATATTAACCCCTGCAGCGCCCCCTAGTGTTAACCCCTTCCCTGCCAGTCACATTTACACAGTAATCAATGCAATTTTATAGCAACGATCGCTGTGTAAATGTGAATGGTCCCAAAAATATGTCAAAAGTGTCCGAAGTGTCCGCCGCAATGTCGCAGTCACGAAAAAAAAAAAAAAGCAGATCACCGTCATTACTAGTAAAAAATAAATAAAAAAAAAATCCAATAAATCTATCCCCTATTTTGTAGACGCTATAACTTTTGCGCAAACCGATCAATATACGCTTATTGCGATTTTTTTTACCAAAAATATGTAGAAGAATACGTATCGGCCTAAACGGAGTAAAAAAATTGTTTTTTTTTAAAAAAATGGGATATTTATTATAGCAAAAAGTAAAAAATATTGTGTTTTTTTTCAAAATTGTCGCTCTTCTTTTGTTTATAGCGCAAAAAATAAAAACCGCAGGGGTGATCAAATACCACCAAAAGAAAGCTCTATTTGTGGGAAAAAATTTTGTTTGGGTGTAACGTCGCACGACCACTCAATTGTTAGTTAAAGCGACACAGTGCCGAATCGCAAAAAGTGCTCTGGTAAGGAAGGGGGTAAAATCGCCCGGTGCTGAAGCGGTTAAGCAGCGGGCTGGAAGCCGGCCATTGCGTCCTTAACAACAGATGACTCATCAGCTGTCAGTGGGCTTCCCCACTGAGAGATGAAATGTAAACAGAACAATGCTGGCAATATAAAAATGTAAAAAAAAAAAATGGCGTGGGGTCCCCCCTAAAATCTATACCAGATCCTTAACCGAGCATGCAGCCTGGCAGGCCAGGAAAAGCAAGCGCCCCCTTTCCTTAACCATACCAGGCCACATGCCCTCAACATAGGGAGGTGGGTGCTTCTACCTCCCCCCGCCCCAAAGCTACTTGTCACCATGTTGATGGGGACAAGGACCTCTTCCCAACAACTCTGGGGGTCTGCGGGCAGGGAGCTTATCGCAATCTTAACAAGGGGGCCCCCAGATCTCAGCCCCCCCCCATGTGAATGAGTAGGGGTACCCCATTGTACTCCTGCTCATTCACCAAAAACATGTCAAAAATAAAGAAAAACAGTACTATAACATGTGAAAAGGGAGTATTTGGGATTTTAAAGGCACAATAATACAAAAATGTAGAAAAAAATATAAATTTAATAGATAATATTGTTAAAAGCAGTAAATTCTGTATATACGAGAGTATAAGCTGAGATTTTCAGCCCCTTTTTTTTGGGCTGAAAGTACCCCCCCCTCGGCTTATACTCGAGTCGTCGCCTTCTGCCTACCTGATCGGTGTGTCATACAGACAGACGGCGGCCATTCCAGTGTTCAAAAGCCACGCCTCCTCGTCTGTGATAGGCAGAACACTCAATTTCCCAGCAGTCAGTGTTCCGCCTATCACGAACATCCTCTCATGCTCGTCCGTGGTATGAGGATGAGCGGATGTCCGTGATAGGCGGAACACTGACTGCTGGGAAATTGAGTGTTCCGCTTATCACAGACAAGGAGGAGGTGCGGCTTTTGAATACGGTTATGGCCGCCGTATGTAATTATTGCACGCTGATCGGTGCAAATGCGATGGGCACCTAGACTGCAGATGGGCACAGAGGCTGAAGATGGGCACAGAGGCTACAGAAGGGCACAGAGGCTGCAGAACGGCACACAGAGGCATGCACAGGACACAGGTAGGCTGCATTGGACACACGGAGGTACACAGGACACAGGGAGGTAGGCATATCTGCACAGGTAGGCATGCACAGGACACAGGGAGGTATGCAGCTGCAGATGGGCATTGTTGACCCTCTTTTCCACTTACAGTAGCTGCTGCATTTCTCACCCTCGGCTTATACACGGGTCAATAAGTTTTCCCAGTTTTATGGTGGTAAATTAGGGGCCTCGGCTTATATTCGGGTTGACCTATACTATTGGATCTCTACATGTTTCGCCATGCCAATGGCTTCTTCTTGAAAACTGAACTCTGGTCTTATCAAACAATTAAATTAATGGACTGCCTTGAACATGACACATGGGAACACATGGAAAAGCGCAAAAGCCTGCACGCTCCGACTCATCTGTGAGGTGTGAACAATGCCTTAAGAAGCAACAGGCTTTGGGAGCCAGGTTTTAAACCATATCAATACAAGCTGACTGTTGGAAGTACCTCCAGCATTGTGTGGGTGGGTGCAGCTTGGTGCGGCAGCAATAACACACACCCAGTCCAGATGCTAATAATAGAACTTGTAGTGAAGTCATTGAAAAACAGTTCACAACAAGCCCCGCGAAAGGGCGCCCAACCGGAAACACTCACGGACGTGTAGCGGAGCAAGTCTCAGCTGAACCAACAGCGTCTATCAAGTAAGAAGGTTTCCAGGAAGAGTGGTGGATCCCTAAGCATCCTCCACTCATCTGGAACCTTTCCCAACTGCTAATGCTGTCCCTGACAGACAGGTTACCTGTCACTACACTACCCACATGAATGCATGACAAGCCCAGTAACCAGGGTCTTAAGTAGAGTCTACCTGACCCAAAATGGCCACCAGGGTCACATGGGCTGTCAGCATCCAACCAGATTGCTACTCCTGTTACCAGTGAACCATAGAGAAACCATGTTCCTCCTGGCTTCCTCTCCCTCTGCACTCCCGCTGCGGTTGAGTGCCACCTGCAGGGGAGAAAACAGACGGTGCCTGCCTACAATTGTTAAATGTTTTTTTCGCAAACCCTACAACTGAATTATTACTTATTTACTTTAACTTGGCCTTTTACAGGAGGTAGAAAAGTAACGGATCTACTGGCGGGATCAACAGATAATAAAACTAAGTTACAGAGGGGCCGAAAGTGTTGTGATAATGCCCATTGAATAAGGCAGGTGAGGTCTTAGGAGAGTTTCTCCCACGCTGGGTGGGATTCAGCGGTGAAGACGTCTGACCTGCTTTCCCACTTTTTTTTTTTTTCAGTTGCAACGTCTATATTTTTTCCTCAGTTTTGCAGACTCAGCAGATTTCAGATCAAGCCTTATCAGGAAGATCTGTTCAGGAGTCACAACACGCCCGGAATCAAGCTGCCGCGCAGTGAAGCGTTAACGCTTAAAATCTCTCTGTCAGTGAACTGTGTCCTGGCGCAGGCCAGCGATTCCTACAGAGATACAGCCGTGTTTATTGCTGAATTCAATTTGGACAGAATTCCAGGGGAGGATATGTTCTATTCCTCCCCAGCCGAATGAAAAATAAAACAATAAACAGTTGAAAAGACTAAAGGATAGGCTTGGGTTCACTGCTACCATGGGTTCAAGATGTGTAGTCCCTGCACAGAGTCACCGGAAACATTTTGCACTGGCTTTAAACCAGGGCCGGGACAAGGGGTGGGCAGGAGGGGCGGCTGCCCCTGGTGCAATGGTTTATTGCAGGGTTGGGGGGGGCACCCTGACCCTAACCCTTAGGGAAAGGGGGGCGCATTTTGGCATCTTTGCCCTGGGCACTGGGTGACCTTGTCCCGTCACTGCTTTAAACTATGGCCAGCAGAGGCTTAGAAAAGCCAATAAGGGTGCTTTTGGATAAGCTAGGCTTCCTGGTGAAGATGCCACTGTCAAGCTTTGCCCAATTGGGGGCCTGTGCTAAAGCGTAAGGCATCTAAGCTGCTTTCCTTGAGGATACTAGACATGTGCACAATAGAAAAATTTGTTTAGTTTCGTTTCTGTTCATTTCCGTTGATTCATAGCGATTCGTAATTTCGTAAGTCGCCTGTGTTCATATTCGTAACGATTCGTAAATTCGCAAGTCGTCGGTGTTCGTAACGATTCGTATTTTCGTAAGACTTATTTTTTCGTTGATTCGTTTTTCCATTAGTTTAATTTTCGTTTATTCGAAATTCGGACGCATTCGTATTTTCGTAGATTTAGTTATATTCGTACTTTCGTTAGATTGATTTATTCGTACTTTCGTAACATTGTTTTCGTAGATTCGTAATCGGAGCATGATTCATAATTTTATGTAATGTGTATGCTATTATCACATTGTAAGAGACACGGAAAATTACGAATAATATGCTATTATTACATTGTTATTATGCTATTATTACATTGTAAGAGACACGGAAAATTTCCTAATCGAAAAAAAAAGTGTACGAATTTTTTCGTTCAATCCATTCGAAGCACGTTAAGCAGCGCCATTGTAAGAGACACGGAAAATTACGAATCGCAAGAAGAAAAAAAAAACAAAGGTACGAATGTACGAATTTTTTCGTTCAATCCATTCGAAGCACGTTAAGCAGCGCCATTGTAAGGGACACGGAAAATTACCAATTCAACAAAAAAAAAAAAGTTACGAATGTACAAATTTTTTCGTTCATTTTGATTTTCGTTGTTCCTGTTTTCGTTTTTCAGATTTTCTTCTTTCGTAGTTTAGTTGTTTCTAATTTGGTTATTTCAGATTTTCGTTGTTTTTCATGTTCGTTCGATTCGATAATTCGTTATTCGTTAAAATTTTTAGCGAATCATTTGTTCATTCGTACGATAACAAATGAACGAATATAACGAATTTTAACGGAAAACGAAAAAAAACGAAAGAATTGCACATGTCTAGAGGATACATCCAGAAGGAGCAGAGCAAGAGCAAGGCTGCCTCTATGGAGCACCATGTGGGAAGTCTTCTATGCTGAAAAGAAGGTTTTCTCATCTAGGGTTCATTTAGAGTTTGATTGGTTGGGGTGGTTCCTTGAGTAATGAGCAAGTTCTTCTCAGATACGTTCCCACTGACACCAATAATCTCTATCTGTAAGGGGGTATTTCTTCCCAATGACCACAAGTGTAAGGAGCATTCTTCCCACTGACCATCACACTAATGCAGTGGTTTCCAAACTGTGACCCCGGGGGGGTAGATGCAACCCTTGTGGCACTATCCCTCTCACTAACACCAACGGGACACTATTCCTTCAACTGACACCAATGATGGGGCATGATTCCATCCACTGGCACCAACACTGTGATACTATTCCTCCCACTGACACCAATGATGGGGCGTTACCTATACCTAGGGTCTGGCCCCTCTAAAGTCTGAAGGATAGTTAACTGGCCCTTTGTTTAGAAAGTTTGGAGACCCCTGCTAATGTATCATTTTTAACAGGGGTGCCCTGGGAATAGAAAGTTATTTCATAGGGTTGTTCTGAGTTGAAAAGGTTGAGAAAGGCTGCTGAAGGGTGTCCTTGGGAGCTTGGGAGAAGCTCTTGCTGGTTGGCAATGCACGGAGATCTTACTGCTTGATACCCATAATAAGGCCTTACCTTTGTATAAAATGACCTATTTTGCTAGGGGCTGCCCTAAAAAAATTGATAAATGTAGCACTAACCCCCGAAGGAGCTGCTGGTATTTGATTGGGCTTACCGTTACTTCACCATTCCACCGTGTCCGTCATAGAGGGCCCATTAAAGAGTTGCTCACAAATTCTAGCTCCGACACTTAATCCTTTTTTCAATGCTTTATTGACAGAAAATACATTTCAGTAGAAGGATGGATGGTTAACCGCTTCCCGACCGCCTAACGCAGATATACTGCGGCAAAATGGCACGGGCAGGCAAAACCACGTACCTGTACGTGATCCTTTAAATGCCTGCCCGTGGGTCACGCGCGCGCCGCCAGCGGCGCGCTCGCGACCCGGTCGGGAGCTCCGTGACCCCGGCCGCGGGACCAGCGGACCCGATGGCCGCTGGTGTCCCGCGATCGGGTCACGGTGCTGAAGAACGGGGAGAGGTCTGTGTAAACAAACCTCTCCCCGCGCTTCCTACTCTGCCTGTCATTGATTGGCTGTTCCCGGTCATCGGGAAAGCCGATCAATGACGTCAGACGTCAGCCCCGCCCCCTAATGTAAAAAAAAAACACACACACACGTCACAGCCCATAACCCCTCCCCTCCCCCTAGTGGTTAACTCTTTCACTACAACTGTCATTTATACAGGAATCAATGCATTTAAATAGCATTGATTGCTGTATAAATGACAATGGTCCCAAAAATGTGTCAAAAATGTCCGATGTGTCCGCCATAATGTCGCAGTCACAATAAAAATCGCTGATCGGTGCCATAAAAAAACTAGTAAAAAAAAAAAATATTAATAAAAATGCTATAAAACTATCCCCTATTTTGTAAACGCTATAACTTTTGCGCAAACCAATCAATAATCGCTAATTGTGATTTTTTTTACCAAAAATATGTAGAAGAATACGTATCGGCCTAAACTGAGGAAAAAAAATGTTTTTTTTATATATTTTTTGGGGATATTTATTATAGCAAAAAGCAAAAAATATTGCATTGTTTTCAAAATTGTCGCTCTATTTTTGTTTATAGCGCAAAAAATAAAAACCGCAGTGGTGATCAAATACCACCAAAAGAAAGGTCTATTTGTGGGAAAAAAAGGACGCCAATTTTGTTTTGGAGCCACGTCGCACGACCGCGCAATTGTCAGTTAAAAAGGGTCGTTGTCCTTTGGCTGCCAATTGGTCCGGGGCTGAAGTGGTTAAGGGGAATTCAGGTACCTTAAAATTGCGGGTCAGGGATATTTCTTGATCCAGAGGACAAACAGCTCCACAACTGGATCCAGCAACCACCGGATAGGCCTCTCTCACTGACCTAGCAGCCGATGCGATGCTCGGTCATAGTCCCTGCCACAGACTTGAAGAATTAGTAGAACCTTTGCACAATCCTCTGCCACAGGACTGCGCAACCAGCAACTTTTGCAATATCAAAGAACAGTCACACAGTACCAGTTGCTTTCAGCCGAGCCGGCGGTACTGTGAGGTAGATGACCCGGGATGCGTCCTCCAACTGAGTCTCCAGGCTCTTCTATAGGTACCAGCCTTGTTGCTCGGTCCTCTCTCTGAAAAGTCCTCCCCTGGATCCTCCAGTCGCTTGGCTTCTCCCCGCAGGCAATACAGCACAGGACCACCCCTGGATCGGTAGGCCCCAGGACTTCTGGGCCTACCTTTCAGTAACGAAGCCTCAGGCCAGACAATTTGAATGGCAGCAGCACACCTTAGGCCAGGAGGGCCATCAGTTTGGAACACTCTTCCTATCACGGGGTCTATCCCTTAAGTACCCTCTCCCAGGATGCACAGTGGGTAGACCACTCCCACTGACTGTTTCCGGGCAAAGAGGCACTCAATACACCCAGCTTGTTGCAATTTACAACCTTGACCAACAACAAGAGCACCACCCCTCGGCCAAATGGAAAACCGCGCAACCCAGCTGAACTGGAACAGAACCAGAATTTTAACATAATCACTCTGAGCTAAACTACAGCTCAGACAAACTAAATTTCTACTTATAGCTTCTGCCAATCAGGAGCAGGGCGCTACATAAAAATTGGTCAAGATGAACGTCTGCGGTATGGGGAGATATAGAGGATTACATTCTTTCAGTCTCACTTGTATTTACTATATGGTTGTTTAATACTACTTTTGAGGTTTTGAGATGAACCCTTGGTTCCTTTGAATCTTTTGGATCCCTTACCTGTTATTTTTTTAAATAAAATAATAATAAAAAAAAAAAACTACTGACACCAATCTCATCCCTACTGACACCATCCACTGCTTTAGTGCAAATGTGTGTTTAAGCTTTGGGGTGCATACCCTAATGTAATAGGCTGTGCACACCTATGCACTAAGCATTAGCATAGGGGGAGGGGATAGTGGGGAGGTTTCCAAGAGAAGTGGAGGATCCCTACTCTTTCCCTATTCATCTGGAACCTTTCCCTGCCACTAATACTGTCCCTTAAATAGACTCTACCTGACCCAAGATAGCTGCCAGAGTCACAAGGGGGCCAGCATCCAACCAAATTTCTGCCCTAGTGACCCAGGAAACCACAGAGGAACCATGACATTCTCTACCTCTGCAATGCCACTGCAGTTTGCGTGCCACCTATAGTGATAAAAGTGGACTTCACTTGCCTGCACACTAATTATAAGCAAAGGAGGAGGGGATAGTGGGGAGGTTTCCAAGAGAAGTGGAGGATCCCTATTATTTCCCTATTCGTCTGCCACTAATACTGTCCCTGACAGATGGGTGACCTGTCCCTACTCTACCCACATGCTAGATGCATGCCAGATCCAGAAGCCAGGGTCTTAAATAGACTCTGCCTGACCCAAGATGGCCTCCAGAGTCACAAGGAGGCACAGCATCCAACCAGATCGCTGCCCCAGTGACCCAGGAAACCACAGAGGAACCATGACATTCTTTTCCGCTACAATGCCACTGTGGTTGAGTGCCCCCTTAAGTAGAGAAAGTGTACTTGACCTGCCTACACACTAATTATTAATTACTAATAATTGTAGTTAATATAATTACTAATTATTAATTACTGCGAATGTGTGTATAAGCTTTGGGGTGCACACCCTAATGTAATAGGCTGTGCACACCTATGCACTAATTATTAGCAAAGGGGGAGGGGATAGGGGGATAGTGGGGAGGTTTCCAAGAGAAGTAGAGGATCCCCATTCTTTCTCTATTCCCTTCTGCTAATACTGTCCCTGACAGATGGGTGACCTGTCCCTACACTACCCACACCCTAGATACACATCAAACCCAGGAGCCAGGGTCTTAAATAGACTCTGCCTGACCCATGATGGCCCATCAAAGTCACAATGGGGGGGGGCAGTATCCAACCAGATCGCTGCCCTAGTGATCCAGGAAACCATGGAGCAATGGTGGTGAACCTTGGCACCCCAGATGTTTGGGAACTACATTTCCCATGATGCTCAACTAAACTGCATAGTGCATGAGCATCATGGGAAATGTAGTTCCCAAACATCTGGGGTTCCACGGTTTGCCATCACTGCCATAGAGGAACCAGGACATTCTCTGCCTCTGCAATGCCACTGAGTGCCGCCTATAGTGAGGAAAGTGGACTTCACTTGCCTACACACTAAGTCGTATCAAAGGGGGAAGGGAGCATTTAAGTACATTTGCCATACAGGGAAAGCACAGGTTCACTTTAAACTGCTCTCCACCATATATGCATCTAAAAAAAAAAAAAAGTCTTTGGTATCCCTTTAAGCATTTTATTATGTGTCATGTCTAAGCTGGCCAGAGAGCGGGCTAAACCAACTGCCATGTCCTGCCGCTGACCTGGAGCTGACCACATACAAATTATCCTACATTAAATCTGGCGGGAAATCTTCTAGAGCTCAACCGCAAGGTCGTCGTCCTGAGAGTAGCGAGCGCCTGCTGCGAGCAAAACAAACTCATGTATCATGCGTGCTGACAGCTGGACAATTGAGGTGAAGAAGCCGGACTTCATTTGCAACGCCGCGTTACGCCATTCGTTAACGTGCCGCCGTTTAACCCCCCCGGTGCACGGGATCGCGAAAGGCAAAAATGCGATTGGAATTTTAGCCGCGTCTATTTAAAAGGGTGAATTGGTGCAGCAAATACGGCAGTGTAGCTAAAGTTTTTAATAGTTTAGGATAGAAGGGGGTGGGGTCAGAACTACTGCCAAGTTTTTTTTGCTTGGAAGAAAAGGCGGAAACCTGAGGATTATCCTGTTGCTGTAGGACAGTGATGGCGAACCCTGGCACCCCAGATGTTTTGGAACTACATTTCCCATGAGGCTCATGTCCTCTGCAGTGTAGTTGAGCATCATGGGAAATGTAGTTCCAAAACATCTGGGGTGCCAAGGTTTGCCATCACTGCTGTAGGAGATATGGTGGTGATTGGGTGGGGTATCTGGATTCTGGGCGGGCAACTCTAATAGAGTTAGGTTAGACACATTCGACCTTTTTTGCTATTGTCTCTATAATGTCGAATCTTTACTCTCTATGTCGAATCTTTTCTCTCTATGTCGAATCTTTTCTCTCTCTGTCGAATCTTTTCTCTCTCTGTCGAATCTTTTCTCTCTCTGTCGAATCTTTACTCTCTATGTCGAATCTTTACTCTCTATGTCGAATCTTTACTCTCTCTGTCGAATCTTTACTCTCTATGTCGAATCTTTACTCTCTATGTCGAATCTTTTCTCTCTATGTCGAATCTTTTCTCTCTCTGTCGAATCTTTTCTCTCTATGTCGAATCTTTTCTCTCTATGTCGAATCTTTTCTCTCTATGTCGAATCTTTTCTCTCTGTCGAATCTTTTCTCTCTATGTCGAATCTTTTCTCTCTATGTCGAATCTTTTCTCTCTATGTCAAATCTTTCCTCTCTATGTCAAATCTTTTCTCTCTATGTCGAATCTTTTCTCTCTATGTCGAATAATCTTGGACTAATAGAGCTAAGGTTAGGCACATTCGACCACAGGTTCGATGGACACAGATCACTATTATCAGCGTCATGTCGAATCTCCTATCTATATCGAACTGTTGTCACAACGGTTTTCAGATTCTGCACGTTTGTTATCGAACATGTCAGCTCCCTCGGCGTGGATGGGCGAGATGTCGGGGCCTCGTTCTATAGTAAGTATTTCATAATGAGCTGGTATGCGGTGCATACTAGCTCATTATGCCTTTCCCCTTGCAGGTCTGATGTTTACACACATATGTCCCTGTTCTGGCTCTCGTGCCCGCAATCGCTCCGTGGCTGGTGGTCATCACAACCGTCGGCCACAAGCATCGGCACCCCCGCAGTGCAGTGGGCGCGTGCGCGCGCCTGCTATCCCTCTTAAAGGAGCCGATGTATAGCTATGACGGCTCGTGGCAACGTGCCGACCTGCTGCTGTATAATTACGGCAGCTGGTGGACACGTTCCCATGAGCCGCTGTAGCTATACCTCCGCTCCTTTAAACGGGATAGCAGGCACGCGCCCACTGCACTGCGATGGTGCCGATGCTCGTGGCCGACGGTCGCGATGACCTCCGGCCACGGAGCGATTGCGGGCACGAGAGGCAGAACAGGGACATGTGTGTGTAATGCCCCGTACACACGGTCGGATTTTCCGACGGCAAATGTGTTATCGGACCATGTTGTCGGAAACTCCGACCGTGTGTGATCCTGCTCTCAAATTTTCCGACAACAAAGTCCTATCGGACTTTTTCCGATCGTGTATAGCGAATTCCAACGGACAAAGTGCCAGCATGCTCAGATCACATTACAAGACCAAAGCTATTGGCTACTAGCCTCTACGTCAGGGGTCTCAAACTGGTGGCCCTCCAGCTGTTGCGAAACTACAAGTCCCATGAGGCATTGCAAGGCTGACAGTTACAAGCATGACTCCCACAGGCAGAGGCATGATGGGACTTGTAGTTTCACAACAGCTGGAGGGCCGCTAGTTTGAGACCCCTGCTCTACGTAGTCCCGTCATACCCAACGAACGTCACCACGTTCAGGATGATCGGATTTTCCGACAACTTTGTCCGACCGTGTGTATGCAACACCAGTGTCGGACAAAATCTGTCGGAATAAATCAGACGGATTTTGTAGTCGGAATTTCCGACCGTGTGTACGGGCATAACACAATTCCCTGTTCTGTGAGGAGAGACAGATTGTGAGTTCCTAATCACTACAGTAATCAGTGAATTTTTATAGCACTGATCGCTGTATAAATGCCAACGGTCCCAAAGATTTGTCAAAAGTGTCCGATGCCATAATTTCGCAGTCCCGATAATAATCCCAGATCGCCACCATTACTAGTAAAAAAAAAAAAATAATAATAAAAAATGCTATCAATCTATTTTGTAGACGCTATAACTTTTGCGCAAACTATTCAATATACGCTTATTGCGATTTTTTTTTTAAACAAAAATATGTAGAAGAATACGTATCTGCCTAAATTGAGAAAAAATTTGCTTTTAAAAAAATAAATAAAAAAATGGTGATATTTATTATAGCAAAAAGTTCAAAATATTGTGTTTTCTTTCAAAATTGTCGCTCTTTTTTTGTTTATAGTGCAAAAAATAAAAAAACGCAGAGGTGATCAAATACCACCAAAAGAAAGCTCTATTTCTGAGAAAAAAAGGACGTCAATTTTGTTTGGGTGCAACGTCGTACGACCGCGCAAATTGTCAGTTAAAGCGACGCAGTGCCGAATTGCAAAAAAATGGCCTGGTCATTGAGCAGCCAAATCTTCCGGGGGTGAAGTGGTTAAAAAAAAATAAAAAATTTCCAGCCAGGTCTGGAAAATAGAGCACGCGTTTCCTATACCACCAGCCTGTGTGCCTTTAAAAGCCTTTAAGAATGGAGGACTGGAATGTGGGGTGGTGTGAGGCTGAGCAAACACCAAAGGCTTTTATTTTTGGGGTGGGGGATGTCACGGTTCACCGGCTCTGATCCTCTCCTTGGCTCCCGGGCCTGGCACCGTGTGGTCTGACGATGTGCTATTTCACTGTGTCCACATTTATAATTTGAGGTTGGTGCTGCAGTCAGCACTCGTGCCACAATGTTATTAAACGAGCTGCGTTTTTTTAAATTTTATTTTAAAACGAGATGGTATTGTGTGAGCGAAGAGGCCGCCATCGCGTCCAACCAGGCGACATCTGGAGATCAGAGCCCCGGAATGGGGTCCAGAAAATGTCTCCAGTGCCTGAAGCGTTATTAAAGTTATTTGATTTTTTTTTTTGTTATGGAATCTGTCAGATCTTCGCTCCAGATCCGACCTCAACATACAAAGGACATTTTTCTGTCACATTTTGTAGTTGTGTGAAGTACAAATATTGCGTAGAAGATTTTTCTTAAAGCAGAACTCCGGGATCAGCAAATTTGGTCTAAATCCATTCATCGTGTATTCTCTTTGAATCTCGGTGAGCTTTGTGTATTTCTTCCAGATCTGTGCAGTAATCCAGTGTCAGATTTTGGCTTTCCTTAACCGCCTCAGCCCCGGAAGATTTTACCCCCTTCCTGACCAGAGCATTTTTTGCGATTCGGCACTGCGTCGCTTTAACTGACAATTGCGCAATTGACGTTGTACCCAAACAAAATTGACGTCCTTTTTTTCCCACAAATAGAGCTTTCTTTTGGTGGTATTTGATCACCTCCGCGGTCTTTATATTTTACGCTATAAACAAAAAGACTGTGACAATTTTGAAAAAAACACAATATTTTTTACTTTTTGCTGTAATAAATATCCCCCAAAAATATATAAAAAAAATGTATTTCTTTCTCAGTTTAGGCCAATATGTATTCTTTTACATATTTATAGTAAAAAAAAAAATCGCAATAAGCGTATGTTGATTGGTTTGCCCAAAAGTTATAGCGTCTACAAAATAGGGGATAGATTTATGGCATTTTTACTATTATTTTTTTTTTTATTAGTAATGGCGGCGATCAGCGATTTTTATGGTGACTGCGACATTATGGCGGACACATCGGACACTTTTGACACTTTTTTTGGGACCATTGACATTTATACAGCGATCAGTGCTATAAAAATGCACTGATTACTGTGTCATGGGTCCTGCCCCAGGGGACATGTATCAATGCAAAAAAAAACTTTTAAAAACGGTCGTTTTTTCAGGAGCAGTGATTTTAATAATGCTTAAAGTGAAACAATAAAAGTGTAATATTCCTTTAAATTTCTTACCTGGGGGGTGTGTATAGTATGCATGTAAAATGGCGCATGTTTACCGTGCTTAGAACTGTCCCTGCACAAAGTGTCATTTTTGCAGGACTTCCCTATGGCTTTCCCCATGACGTCAGAGGGGGGCGGGGACGGCCCCCGTCCCCCTCTGACGTGATGCAGAAACCATAGGGAAGTCCCCATGATGTCCCTGTGCGTCAGAGGGGGGCGGGGTCACTAGGTGGCCCCGCCCTCCGTTATAAAATAACTGTCAGACGGAGCGAAGCCTCACACAGCGGGAGCCTCCCATTGCGCGGAGTGGCCCGACACAGAAGAAGAGACGCCGACGCTGTGGAAAAAGATGCCGGATGAGAAGACCAGAGCAAGAAGAAGCAGATCGAAGGGAGAAGAAGATGGAAGAAGATAGAAGAAGAAGATGGAAGAAGATGGAAGAAGAAGATGAAGAAACCGAAGGATGAAGAAAGAAAGAAGACCAGAAGAAAGAAGATGAAAGAAGAATTTAATAAAGGAATTGTCAAAGACCGTCTCCTGTCATTTTTAACATTTTTGTCCCTTTTTTGGTGAAATGGTAGGGGTACTTTTGTACCCCCCTACCATTTCACACAGGGGGGGAGGCTGGGATCTGGGGGTCCCCTTGTTAAAGGGGGCTTCCAGATTCCGACAAGCCCCCCGCCCGCAGAGCCCCACAACCAATGGCCAGGGTTGTGGGGATGAGGCCCTTGTCCCCATCAACATGGGACATGGTGCTTTGAGGGGTCACAGACCCCCAAAGCACCCTCCCAATGTTGAGGGCATGTGGCCTGGTACAGTTCAGGAGGGAGGGGGGACGCTCTCGTCCCCCCTCTTTTCCTGCGGCCTGCCAGGTTGCGTGCACGGATAAGAGTCTGGTGTGGATTTTGAGGGGGACCCCACGCCATTTTTTTTTTGGGTGCGGGGTTCCCCTTAACATCCATTCCAGACCTGAAGGGTCTAGTATGGATATTTATGGGGAACCCCACGTCTTT
The DNA here is from genome assembly GCA_028564925.1 of Lithobates sylvaticus. Lineage (NCBI taxonomy): Eukaryota > Metazoa > Chordata > Amphibia > Anura > Ranidae > Lithobates > Lithobates sylvaticus. Next base: position 19,813,218 of record CM053031.1, read on the forward strand.
TTTTTAAATTTTATTTATAGCAGACCTGAAGGGCCTGGTAATTGAATTTGGGGGAACCCCCACACTTTATTTTTAAATTTTTTTTTTTTTATTAATGACTTTCAATTCATTAAATCCGCGAGTGATTTTAAATAGCTTTTTTTCCTGCAAAAATGACACTTTGTGCAGGGAAAGTTCTAAGCACGGGAAACATGCGCCCCTTCACAGGCATACTATACACACCCCCCAGGTACGAAATTGAAAGGAATATTACACTTTTATTGTTTTACTTTAAGCATTATTAAAATCACTGCTCCTAAAAACACTTTTTATGACAATAACTTGCATATAGGCTTTTAAAATTAGCACTTGAGATTTCTCCCATAGACTTTTACAGGGTGCTCGCAGCTTTTCGAATTTGCCGTGAACACCCCAAATTGTTCGCTGTTCGCTGAACAGGTGAACAGGCAATGTTCGAGTCGAACATGAGTTTGACTCGAACTCGAAGCTCATCCTCCGCCGAAAAGTGCCGCTTAAACAGCGGTAAAGCCCCACTAAAACTAGTGGTTCTTTACCGATAAAGTGGGCGCGGCCCCTGTGTGAAAGGGGTCTAATGCCCCGTACAGACGATCAGACATTCCCACAACAAAATCCATGTTTTTTGCGACGGATGTTGGCTCAAACTTGTCTTGCATACACACGGTCACACAAAGTTGGTCGGAAATTGCGAACGTCAAGAATGCAGTGACGTACGACGAGCCGAGAAAAATGAAGTTCAATAGCCAGTGCGGCTTTTCTGCTATATTCCGAGCATGCGTGGAACTTTGTGCGTCGGCCTTGTGTACACACGATCAGAATTTCCGACGGATTTTGTTTTTGGAAAATTTAAGAAACAAGATCTCAAATTTTGTAAGATGGGAATTCCGATGGAAAATATCCGATGGAGCCTACAGATAGTAGGAATTTCCGACAAAAAGCTCCCTTTGAACATTTTCTGTCAGAAAATCCAACCCTGTGTACGGGGCATAACAGTTTTCTTTTTTGTGCACCCATGAGGTTAGTTTAAATTAGTGGTTGTGTTCTGACACCCCCCTCAACCGCTAGAACACTCATCACTCAACACTGATCAGCGCTCCTTGCCATTGGCTGAGAGCGCTGATCGGGAGTCGGTTGGCTGGTGTTTTTTGGACAGACCGACATACACACGGGCCAAATGTCGGTCATTTTTTTTTTTTTTTTTTACTGCTTCCCGACCGCCCACTGCATATATACGTCAGCAGAATGGCACGGGCAGGCAAAATCACGTACCTGTACGTGGCCCTTTAAATGCCTGCCCGTGGGTCGCGCGCTCGGTCGGGAGCTCCGTGACCCCGGCCGCGGGACCAGCGGACCCGATCGCCGCTGGTGTCCCGCGATCGGTCACAGAGCTGAAGAACGGGGAGAGGTCTGTGTAAACAAACCTCTCCCCGCGCTTCCTACTCTGCCTGTCACTGATCTGCTGTTCCCGGTCATCGGGAAAGCCGATCAGTGACGTCAGACGTCAGCCCCGCCCCCTAATGTAAAAAAAAAAACACAACATGTCACACTTAGCCCCTCCCCGCCCCCTAGTGGTTAACTCTTTCACTACAACTGTCATTTATACAGGAATCAATGCATTTAAATAGCATTGATTGCTGTATAAATGACAATGGTCCCAAAAATGTGTCAAAAATGTCCGATGTGTCCGCCATAATGTCGCAGTCACAATAAAAATCGCTGATCCCCGCCATTACTAGTAAAAAAAAAAATATTAATAAAAATGCTATAAAACTATCCCCTATTTTGTAAACGCTATAACTTTTGCGCAAACCAATCAATAATCGCTAATTGCGATTTTTTTTACCAAAAATATGTAGAAGAATGCGTATCGGCCTAAACTGAGGAAAAAAAAATGTTTTTTTATATATTTTTTGGGTATATTTATTATAGCAAAAAAGCAAAAAATATTGCATTGTTTTCAAAATTGTCGCTCTATTTTTGTTTATAGCGCAAAAAATAAAAACCGCAGGGGCGATCAAATACCACCAAAAGAAAGCTCTATTTGTGGGAAAAAAAGGACGCCAATTTTGTTTGGGAGCCACGTCGCGCGACCGCGCAATTGTCAGTTAAAGCGACGCAGTGCCGAATCGCAAAAAGGGGCCTGGTCCTTTGGCTGACAATTGGTCCGGGGCTGAAGTGGTTAAAGCGGTTCTACACCCATTTCATTTAGTAAATCTCTTTGCCTTCCAAATCAGGCAAAGAGTACTAAATGAAATGTTTTTTTTTTTTTTTTTTTTTTACTTACCTTGTAATTGAAGACTTCCGGTCTTCTCCCTCTGCGGCGGCGGGCGGGGTCTTGCGTCGATCGTCGTCACGCCGCACTGTCTCCTGGGATCTGGTGTCATAGATCCCAGGAGTCAGTGCGGGCATCTTCCGAAATCTCGCGAGATTTCGGCCACATCTTCCGAAATCTCCCGAGATTTCGGCCGCATCTGCCGAAATCTCGTGAGATCTCGGCAGATGAGCCGTTACTGCGCACGCGCGAGTAACGGCAGTGCATGGTGGGCCATCTAAAGTCCCTGTGGGTGTTTCACATGCCCACAGGCAAGATGGCCCCCAGCACTAAAGAAGAAGACGAGGAACTTCATCGGACGAAAACCGGCGGCGATCGAGATGGAAGATGGAACAGGTGAGTCCCCTAATAAAGGTAAGCACACTTTATATTACATCCTTAAAAAAAAAAATTTTTTTCAGAGTGCAGAACCGCTTTAACCGCCCGTTGTCTCCTGACATTCAGCCCGTGTGTACCCGGCTTTAGTCCCATCGATGCCACCTATCAGTGCCCACCAGTGCTGCAATAGGATTACAGGGAGGGTCTTGTAGAAAGTGTGCCCAGGACTTGTGACAGTAGAAGAAAGAGTAAAAAAATCACATGTGTAGCAACAAGTCAGCACAGAACATCTGGCGTCTATCAGGAAGAAGAGAGCAATGAAGTTCATCCTTATAACTCAATTCATCATTCCCGCTGACACTGCAAACGAGATGGACCACCGATTACTGGGCTGGAAGGAGACAGAACATGAGCCGCGTCCAGATGGATCAGCCAGGAGTTAGGGGGTCCAGTGTGTGTGTATGGGGATTTAAAGGGCAACTCCACTCATACAGAATTTAAAAAAGAACATACAGTGCCTTGAAAAAGTATTCATACCCCTTGAAATTTTCCGCATTTTGTCATGTTACAACCAAAAACGTAAATGTATTTTTGGGGGATTTTATGTGATGGACCAACACAAAGTGGCACATAATTGTGAAGTGTAAAGAAAATGATAAATGGTTTTCAATATTTTTTTTACAAATAAATATGTGAAAAGTGTGGGGGGGACATTTGTATTCAGACCCCTTTACTCTGATACCCCTAACTAAAATAGAGTGGAACCAATTGCCTTAAGAAGTCACCTAATCACCTGTGCGTAATTTATTCTCAGTATAAATACGGCTGTTCTGTGAAGCCCTCAGAGGTTTGTTAGAGAACCTTAGTGAACAAGCAGCATCATGAAGGCCAAGGAACACACCAGACAGGTCAGGGATAAAGTTGTGGAGAAGTATAAAGCAGGGTTAGGTTATAAAAAAATCTCCCAAGCTTTGAACATCTCACGGAGCTCTGTTCAATCCATCATCCTAAAATGGAGTATGGCACAACTGCAAACCTACCAAGACATGGCCGTCCACCTAAACTGACCGGCCGGGCAAGGAGAGCATTCATCAGAGAAGAGCCAAGAGGCCCATGGTAACTCTGGAGGAGCTGCAGAGATCCACAGCTCAGGTGGGAGAATCTGTCCACAGGACAACTATTAGTCGTGTTCTCCACAAATCTGCCCTTTATGGAAGAGTGACAAGAAGAAAGACATTGGAGAAAGAAAGTCATAAGTAGTCCTGTTTGCAGTTTGTGAGAAGCCATGTGGGGGACACAGCAAACATGTGGAAGAAGGTGATCTGCTCAGATGAGACCAAAATTGCATTTTTTGGCCTAAAAGCAAAATGCTATGTGTGGCGGAAAACTAACACTGCACATCACCCTGAACTCACCATCCCCACCGTGAAACATGGTGGTGGCAACATCATGTTGTGGGGGATGCTTTTCTTCAGCAGGGACAGGGAAGCTGGTCAGAGTTGATGGGAAGATGGATGGAGTCAAATACAGGACAATCTTAGAAGAAAACCTGACTGGGGCGGAGGTTCACCTTCCAGCAGGACAACGACCCTAAACATACAGCCAGAGCTACAATGGAATGGTTTAGATCAAAGCATATTCATGTGTTAGAATGGCCCAGTCACAGTCCAGACCTAAATCCCATTGAGAATCTGTGGCAAGACTTGACAATTGCTGCTCACAGACGCTCTCCATCCAATCTGACAGAGCTTGAGATATTTTGCTAAGAAGAATGGGCAAAAATGTCCCTCTCTAGATGTGCAAAGCTGGTAGAGACATCCCCAAAAAGACTTGAAGCTGTAATTGCAGTGAAAGGCGGTTCTACAAAGTATTGACTCCGGTGGGCGCCATACAAATGTACACCACACTTTTCACATATTTATTTGTAAAAAGATTTGAAAACCATTTATCATTTTCCTTCCACTTCACAATTATGTGCCACTTTGTGTTGGTTTATCACATAAAATCCCAATAAAATACATTTACGTTTTTGGTTGTAACATGAGAAAATGTGGAAAATTTCAAGGGGTATGAATACTTTTTCAAGGCACTGTATAAGAGAAAGAACATGTAACTGAGCTGAATGTATTCTTCCTGGAGAAAAGGAACGAAGGATATGGTCACCTGTGTAAATATATAGGTAGTCTATAAATTAAACTTGGTGCAAATAATAAGGTAGTGCTCTTTGTGCCTGGAGGAAAAGAGGTTTAACATCCACATACAGAAAGGCTTCTTTACAGTAAGAGCTGTGAAAATGTGGAACACACTTCTTCCTCTGGAACCAGTTCTAACTAACCCTGAAGATCTTTTAAGTAAAAAGGACTGGATGTGTTTTGTCAATGCACCGGATATTAATATTTATAAGAAATAAGACTGTAAATCAGTGGGAGAAACTTACTGCAGATAGTGGGCCTCAACTGCGGCCCCTGATCTCCAGGGGGCCACGCATAATATTCCTTAATAATGCTACAGACAATCATTAGAGACTGGGGATGCACTACAAGAGATGGCCGGAGACTGTGGGGGATAGTTATAGACTAGGGACATACTGCATGAGATTAGAGATCGGGGCCAACTACTATAGAAGAAGGTAGAAAAAATGATCCGCACTCCGGTTGTTGCTCTTAACATATCTTAATTTTATTGAATGGACACAGTGAACAAACGCAGATTAAGTCAGTTGACGCGTTTCAGCCTATAAGGCCTTAGTCATAACCAACTAAGGCCTTATAGGCTGAAACGCGTCAACTGACTTAATCTGCGTTTGTTCACTGTGGCTATTCAAAAAAATGAAGACATTTTAAGAGCAACAACCGGAGTGCAGATAATTTTTTCTACATTACTCTACTCAGCCAGCGACTGTGGATCGAGCACCTGGGAGCTCTGCTATCTATGTGGTGTATGGGTAGTAGCACTGACTTTTCTGTTTATACTATAGAATAGACATGTGCACAATAGAAAAATGTGTTTATTTTCATTTCGTTTCTGTTAGTTTCCGTTGATTCATAACGATTCGTAAATTCGTAAGTCGTCGGTGTTCGTATTCATAACGATTCGTATTTTCGTAAGAGTTATTTTTTCGTTGATTCGTTTTTCCGTTAGTATAATTTTCGTTTATTCGAAATTCGGACGCATTCGTATTTTCGTAGATTTTGTTACATTCGTACTTTCGTTAGATTGATTTAGTCGTACTTTCGTAACATTGTTTTCGTAGATTCGTAATCGGAGCATAATTCATAATTTTATGTAATGTGTATGCTATTATTACATTGTAAGAGACACGGAAAATTACGAATCGAAAAAAAAAGTTACGAATGTACGAATTTTTTCGTTCAATCCATTCGAAGCACGTTAAGCAGCGCCATTGTAAGAGACACGGAAAATTACGAATCGCAAAAAAAAAAAGTTACGAATGTACGAATTCTTTCTTGAAATCCATTCGAAGCACGTTAAGCAGCGCCATTGTAAGAGACACAGAAAATTACGAAAAAAAAAAAAAAGGTACGAATGTACAAATTTTTTCGTTTAATCCATTCGAAGCACGTTAAGCAGCAGTTAAGGGACACGGAAAATTACCAATTCAACAAAAAAAAAGTTACGAATGTACGAATTTTTTCGCTCATTTTGATTTTCGTTGTTCCTGTTTTCGCTTTTCGGATTTTCTTCTTTCGGAGTTTCGTTGTTTCTAATTTGGTTATTTCGGATTTTCGTTGTTTTTCATATTCGTTTGATTCGATAATTCGTTATTCGTTAAAATTTTTAGCGAATCATTCGTTCATTCGTACGATAACGAATGAACGAAATATAACGAATTTTAACGGAAAACGAAAAAAAACTAAACGAATTGCACATGTCTACTATAGAAGAAGGGCCTCAACTGCGAATAGGCCCCTCAGCTAAACTTAGCTGGGACCTTGGTGTCTTCCTCACGGCTTCCTCTAGGATCCTACATCAGGGGCAGAGCCCCCTCACAGGGGTCTCCTTCTGCAGGACAGGACCCAGGATCACTGCACTTGCTGCTCAGGCTCCAGACTATTTATGGGCTCTCCCACCACCTTCTGGGCACACCTCCCCGAGAAATAGCTGGAGTCCCATAAATATTCAGGCTGCTGGCTCTGTCCTCCTTCCCTCTATACTTCTAGAACCCTCTAGAAGACAGGGGGAAGTAAGAGAACAGCAGTCTGTGAAACATTGAGCAGCCCTAAATAATTAACCCCTGCTCCACTAATTACAGGAGAGACAACTAAATTGATCTAGCAGTCTGCTCCACACTAGGAGGATGCTTCATCAGTAAAAACAGAAATATATCCATAAATAGCCAACGTGTTTCAGGGACAAGACCGCCTTCTTCAGGACTTAACATGGGATTAAACTTTAATACTCAGCATTAACTCAAACCATATAAATACAGAAAAGAGCACCAGACCAAAAACAGATTAAAGAGCCAAAGATAACTTTAATTGTTTGTAAAAAAAAAAGTAATATTAAAACAGCCTATAGGTTTCAGGTGCAACACCATCTTCATCAGTGCGCAATACAGGATAAAACTTAGGGCACCCAACACCAGCCATAGACCACCTGATACCATAGAATTACAGAAAGGAGTGCCAGACCAAAACCAGAAGAAAAAGTTCAGGATAATTTTAAGCGCTGGTAAAAAAAAAAAAAAAAGGCATATAAAAATACCCAGCACATTTTGGGGACAACACCACCTTCAGCAGGGCTCCACACAGGATAAAGTTTGGGGCACCCAACATTTCCTCAAACCAGAGAAATACAGAAAGGAGTGCCAGACCAAAGCCAGATGAAAGAGTCCAAGATCATTTTAATTGCTGTTAAAAAAAAAAAGTCATATAAAAAAAAAAGCCAATGTGTTTCAGGGGCAACACCACCTTCATTGAGGCTGAACGAGGGATTAAACTTGGACATCCAAAAGTAGCTCAAACTACAGAATTACAGAAAAGAGCTCCATACCAAAACCAAGTGAAAGAGTCTAAGATCATTTTAATTGTTGGTTAAAAAAAGTCACTAAAAAACAGCCAATGTGTTTTAGGGGCAACACCACCTTCCTCAGGGCTCAACTTGGACACCCAAAAGTAGCTCAAATCACAGAATTACAAAAAAGAGCACATTAAATGACTGAATGATAGCGTCTAAGATCATTTTAATTGCTGGTAAAAGAGTCATATAAGAATACCAAATTTTTTTCAGGGGCAACACCCCCTTCATCGGGGCTCAACACAGGATAAAACTTGGAGCACCCAACAGTAGCTCAAATCATGAAAATACAGAAAGAACCATATGATCAAAACCAGATGAAAGAGTTTAAGATGCTTTTAGTTGTTGGTTTAGAAACAGACAACGTGTTTCAGGGGCAACACCACCTTCATCGAGACTCAACACAGGATAAAACCTGAATGGACTGCATTTGGCTCAAAGCTGCTCAACAACTGCTGTCAATTTGTTCCTCCATGTGGAAGGTTCAATAGTCATTCTCATATAGGTCTGTGAAGTCCCTGTTTTCTCCAAGTCCAGCCAAGTTTTATTTTGTATTGAGCCCTTATGGTGGTGTTGCCCCCCAAAACACGTTGGATTTTTGTAAATAACTTTTTTGATGAAAATGACCTTGGACTCTTCCATTGGTATTGGTCTGATGTTCCTTTCTATAGTTCTATGGTTTGAGCAATAAAAACCTGACATTTTGTCAAATCCCTCCACACTTCATCCACAACTAGAAACATTTAAAGCAAAATATCCTTGAAAACGTGACATTTCCGTGTGTGACCGGAGGGTACATTCAATACGGCCGCAATGACACTCGGGTCCTGCTATAGAAAACAGCCCTGACTTAAAGTGGAGTTCCACCCACTTTTACAACTCTTCAGCATCCCTCACTAAACTGTGCACTGTAAACAAATTGGATATTTTTTAAAAAAAATTTTCAGCACAGACTGTATATCTGCTGTATTCATTTTTCACTTCCTCCTCTCTGGCCGCGGCCCATCGCATCATTTCCTGTTTGCAATGCCTCCTGGGAAGGGGCAGCAACTTCCTCTCAAACTGCCGTTGCTATGGAAACCTGACCTGAAACCTATTACACTGCTTATGCTGCACTGAGCATGTACGAGATCTGCAAGGATGAGATCCAGGAAGAAATACAGTCTGGCTTCAGATGCCCACACTTAAGATGGCCACGGCCTGCTGTAAGTTTATAAAATAACAAACTACTGCTAAAAACTAACAAAACAGACCTTAGTTTACAGACTAACTTTACTAGAATACATTAAGCTTGTGTATTATAGGGGTATTTTTATTTAAAAAGTATAATTTCGGCCGGAACACCGCTTTAAGAGATGCCTGGCCAGGGCCCCCGCACCTTCCCGCCAGCCGCAATGTCTTGTGTTTGGGGACAGCCGCGTTACGTTAGAATTGTCCCTACTGACCCTAATTAAGTCACAGCCTGACCATTCCCATCATTTTACTGACAAAAATAGTTCCGGGAAACTCCATCTCTCAGCCGCAATGACTCCGTCTCTGGCCTGTAATTTCTTCATTGCATTACGCTCCTTCCAGCCCAACATCTTTGAAGTTTCAACTACACCATCTTTTTCTTATGCACAGTAACCCCGAATCGTGCCTTAAAGCTGAACTCCAGGCAAACCACCAAATACACAGATAAAATGCATGTAAGTGAGCTGTTTAACCTGACAAAAAGGATTTGCACACCGGTCCATACAATCCTGAAATTTACACAGCTCTGCCACTCAGCACAGTCTTATATGGTAGCGCAGGAGCAGAGGCGGCTCTCTAATTAGGCAAATTAGGCGGTCGCCTTAGGCCTCGCACTCCCAGGGGCCTCGTGGCCACCTAATTTGCCTGACATGTGTGGGAGTTGGAGGCAATGTCCACTTGAATTATTTTTCCTGTTTTGGGCGTGAGTGGGTCTTAGATTTGCCTAAGGCCTCACAAAGCCTAGAGCCGCCTCTGCGCAGGAGACCTGATTTTTCTCTGCTGATGTTCAGTAACACTTAGGGCTCATTTACACTTGCTTCAACTTTAACACTCATTAACGTGCCTACCGCTTCAGCATGCTTTTTTGATGTGTTTTTGATGCTTCGTGATTTTTGAAGCTTCAGGCTCGGTTCACACTGCAGCACGCATCGGCTCACAGATCTGGTGCGCCCCCGTTCACCGTTTCAGGTCCAATTTCAGCCTGAATTTTTGGCTGAATTCGGACCTGTAACCCACCAGAAGATGCACAGGACTGCCCTGTGCAATTCGCACCGGAGCCGCTCCGGAGATGTGCGAACTGGCTCCATAGAGAGTCGGTCACAATCTTCTGACATACAGTTGGATGCGGGGAAACCCACATCCAATTTGCAATGGTGTGAACCCAGCCTTAATGTAGGTTGGCAAATGCCCTGTGTGTGTGTTGATTTTCTTTTTGCTTTAAAGAGGCCCCTTAGAACCATAGCTCATTAGTGTAGAAAAAATGATCCACACTCCGGTTGTTGCTCCTAAAATTTCTTCATTTTATTGAATAGCCACAGTGAACAAACGCTGATTAAATCAGTTGACGTGTTTCAGCCTATAAGGCCTTAGTCATAACCATATGACTAAGGCCTTATAGGCAGAAACGCGTCAACTCAACGTCAAACGCGGATCATTTTTTCTACATTACTCTACTCAGCGAGCGACTGTGGATCGAGCACCTGGGAGCTCTGCTATCTATGTGGTGTATGGGTAGTAGCACTGACTTTTCTGTTTATACTTATAGCTCATTAGTACCCCCACTCAGCAAACCACCAGCTCATTAGTACCCCCACTCAGAAAACCCCAAGCTCATTAGTACCCCCACTCAGAAAACCCCAAGCTCATTAGTACCCCCACTCAGAAAACCCCAAGCTCATTAGTACCGCCACTCAGTAAATCCCCCAGCTTATTAGTACCCCCACTCAGCAAACCACCAGCTCATTAGTACCCCCACTCAGCAAACCCCCAGCTCATTAGTACCGCCACTCAGCAAACCCCCAGCTCATTAGTACCCCCACTCAGCAAACCCCCAGCTCATTAGTACCCCCACTCAGAAAACCCCAAGCTCATTAGTACCCCCACTCAGCAACCCCCAGCTCATTAGTACCCCCACTCAGCAACCCCCCAGCTCATTAGTACCCCCACTCAGCAACCCCCCAGCTCATTAGTACCCCACTCAGCAAACCCCCAGCTCATTAGTACCCCCACTCAGCAACCCCCCAGCTCATTAGTACCCCCACTCAGCAACCCCCCAGCTCATTAGTACCCCCACTCAGCAACCCCCCAGCTCATTACTACCCCCACTTAGTAAAACCCCAAGATCATTAGTACCCCCACTCAGCAACCCCCCAGCTCATTAGTACCCCCACTCAGCAACTCCCCAGCTCATTAGTACCCCCACTCAGCAACCCCCCAGCTCATTAGTACCCCACTCAGCAAACCCCCAGCTCATTAGTACCCCCACTCAGCATCCCCCCAGCTTATTAGTACCCCCACTCAGCAACCCCCCAGCTCATTAGTACCCCCACTCAGCAACCCCCCAGCTCATTAGTACCCCACTTAGCAAACCCCCAGCTCATTAGTACCCCTGTTCAGCAAGTTCCCATCTTATTAGTACCCTTGTTCAGAGGATCCCCTGCTCAGTAGTACCCCCAGCTCTGCTTTTTTTTTTTTCTTTTAGAAAAAACCCACAAGGGTGTTCCTTGTGTGTGAACAGTGCTTGCTAGTTCAAATCAAATATAAATCAAATGAAAACCAACTGAATGAATAAAAATGGCATGAATAACAATTAAAATTGTATACAATACTCTATAGTGCAAATATACAAATCTCAAATGAATACCATGATTGCAAGTAGTGAGAAATAAAATAATAAAAGTGCTTAGTCCCAAATATTGTGATATACAATATAACAAGTCCTTTTTGGTGTGTGATAAGGTGCCTTTTATGATTTCTTCAATTGCAAAATCCACTTCGGTGCCACCAATCCACCATGTATGTGATATAGGTCCCCACTCACCAGATGGAATTGATCCTCTTGTTATATAACAAAAAGAGTCAAAAATCACTTGGTCGTCTCTCATAGACTATGAGTGTTCTTGGGCCGCTCTGTGGTGTCATTTCCTTATTGCAGTATCACCAACAGAGGCGGCCCGTCCATTAAGGGCACATGGGTGTCCATCGCCACCTCCCCTAATTAATATTTTTTTGATTATCAATCATTCAGGCAATTTTTTACCCTGTATCTTAAATAGACTCTGCCTGACACAAGATGGCTGCCAGAGTCACATGGGCTGCCAGAATCCAACCTGTTCGCTGCCCCAAGTGACTCAGGAAACCATAGAGGAACCATGTTCCTCTTGACTTCCTCTCCTCCTGCACTGTCACTGCAGTTGAGCGCCACCTGCAGTGGACAAAATAGACTGCACCTGCTTACACCCAAGACACAGCATCCACGGGATAGAGGTCCAAAATGTGGGACTGTCCCAGCAAATCCAGGACGTTTGGCACCCATGGAGCTCCTCAAGAACACAAAAAGACTATACAATTTCCAGATAATGCTTCATTTCTAACATTCATTTCTAGGCCCCAGTGCTGCAAGAAAAGATTACAAATGCAGATTTCTATCTCAGACAATTCAACTTTTTCCAGTTTTTCCCATTCTTTCCACATACAGCAAATCTTTAGGTTTTCCCCCCAGCCATTCTGACTTATAGGTATTTCTCAGCAAAGCTGAGTCCCCCCCCCCTGTTGCGCAGCCTATCATTTGCGGTGGCGCTCTGCACGGTTATGGAGAGAAGATCATGTTCCCGGCCTGACACAAAGTAATGTTTTGCTGTAATTTCCAAATTAACTGCACGCAGCTAAAACACAAATTGCGAGCTTTGGGCTACTGTACGGGGAGGAGACGGGGCTGAAATTCGATGGTATTCTTAAGAAATAGGGTAATGTTTGCCCAGTTTTATATCGTGCTGTTCCAAGCAAAAGTATTCCACGGAGAGGCCAAAAGAATTCCTTAAAGTGGACCTGTCATTAAGTTTGAATAGAATTCTGACAATGGCACAATATACAGCAATTGTACCATTAAAAAAAAAATCATCATTAATGAGCAGTTTTTTTAACCCGTTCAGTGCCTAGGATGAGATGATGTCATCAGTTTTCTGCAAGTAGCAGGAAGCATTTGCTCAGTCTCCTCTCCCCCTGCAGTGATCAGACTGCAACATTGAGACTTGCAGCATGGGCTGATCTGTGATCATGGGCGTCCGCAGAACTTTTTTCAGGGGGGGGGGGGCATCATTTTAGGGTCACCCATGCACCGCCCCTTTTTTGACAATGTCATTATCACATTATCAGGGCTCAAAATTTCAAGTCCTGAGCTACTAGACAGCTCTCATGGGTTGCTCGCCACCAATTTCCCCACCCAACCCTTACCCTGTCCCGCCCCTAATCACCCCATCATAAATTATCTCATTGCAGCGTAACCTGTGCCCATCATTGCAGCATCACTGTGCCCCCAATTGCAGCCTTGCCAGGGCGGATGGATTATGATGAGTTAGATGTGAGCCGCGGGATCACCGAGCGGTAAAACACGCCGTGACAGCTGACATTGAGACTGTCTCCGCTCTGCTCACTCTCACACAGCCCCGCCTCCTCCTAACCCCGCGCCTGTAATAGACGGAATGCATCCCCGCATTGGACCCACGTTCTGTCTATTACAGGCGCGGGGTTAGGAGGAGGCGGGGCTGTGTGAGAGTGAGCAGAGCGGAGACAGTCTCAATGTCAGCTGTTACGGCGTGTTTTAACGTTCGGTGATATCGCGGCTCACATCCAACTTCCATGCACTCTTCCCCCGGGAGAACGGCTCCCGATCAACTCGCCCCCCCCACCACTCCCAGGCAGCCCAGCTCCTCGCCAGCCCTCATTTTCCACTCGCAAAATGCGACCAGGCTAGTGGAAAATTTGAGGGCTGACATTATCATGGTCAGAGACTGCAGACGTAGTACAGTCCCTAGGATAAGTAATGGATAATGGCCAACAGGCCCTCTTACCAGACCCAGAGAAACTACAGCAGTGATCCCTCCGGCTGGACGATCGCTCACTCTGGGTTCCCCGGGCGACTCTGGTCAGTAGTGTAGCATGTCTGTACCCTGGTAGTGGCTCAGTCTTTCTCTGGTGGCGATGGGCAGCGTGGCTCTCTGGTGGCGCTGGGCAGTGTGGCTCTCTGGTGGCGCTGGGCAGTGTGGCTCTCTCTCTGGTGGCGCTGGGCAGTGTGGTTCTCTCTCTGGCTTCTGCCCAGCCTTCTCCTCGTTCTTTGTCCTGTAGCGCTCTCTACCCCAAGTTTTTTTTCAGGCTGCAGTCTCTCAATCTCTCTCTTGATCGAGCTATAGCCTCCTCCCTGTGGAAAATGGGGCCGCCAATCTTTGGGACTACATGTCCCATGATGCTCTCCTCTCCTAGTGATCTTTGATCGGCCCTCAGTTATGGCCAATAGGGAAGGGACGGAGCGGGCAGGAAGCTGGGCGGGAAACTGGTGAGAGCCGCCGTCTCTTCTCCCTGACAGGAAAAGGGGAAACCTCAGCCCACAGCTCGTCTTTCTCCTCTCACAGTGCTGCCGTGTTCTCTGCTGGACTGAGCAGGGAAGAGAACCAAAGTCACACTACACTGATGGGGGGCTTGACAGCACCTTGTCCGTGTCACCCCACTGGTGGGTGTCACCCGGGTGCGGGCTGCCCGCACCCCGATAGCGACGCAACTGTGCTGAATTTAAGATCCGAACCCAGATTCCAGGGGGGGGGGGGCACTTGACCCCCCTTGCCCCTACCTGCGGACGCCCATGTCTGTGATCCCTGTGAGATGTAATAAATATCTAGAAGTCTTAAGCCACTTTCACACGGGCGCCTCCATGTAGCAGATTCCGCTGATCCCCGCTGAGCAGGCAGATGACAGGTCCGCACACGGACACATGACATATGAAGGACATAACCTCCAGTTCTCTTTTACACCTATTATAACATAATCTCCAAAACCCCTCCCCTTACCCAAAAATGGCGTGACAAGGTTTTTGAAGTAAAATGGCCTTACGGCCTGTTTATTAACAATTAACGTAATTTAACCACTTAAGCCCCGGGCCATTTTGCTGGCCAAAGACCAGACCACTTTTTTGCGATTCGGCACCGCGTCGTTTTAACTGACAATTGCGCGGTTGTGATACGTGACTCCCAAACAAAATTGACGTTTTTTTTTTTCCCCACAAATAGAGCTTTCTTTTGGTGGTATTTGATCGCCCCTGCGGTTTTTATTTTATTCGCTATAAACAAAAAAAGAGTGACAATTTTGGAAAAAACACAATATTTTTTACTTTTTGCTCTAATAAATATCCCCCAAAAATATATAAAACAAACTTTTTTTTTTTCTTCAGTTTAGGCCGATACGTATTCTTCTACATATTTTTGGTAAAAAAAAATCTCAATAAGCGATTATTGATTGGTTTGCGCAAAAGTTATAGCATTTACAAAATAGGGGATAGTTTTATGGCATTTTTATTAATTTTTTTTTTACTAGTAATGGCGGCGATCAGCGATTTTTATTTTGACTGCGACATTATGGCGGGCACATCGGACAATTTTGACACATTTTTGTGACCATTATCATTTTTACAGCGATTGGTGTGATTAAATTGCACTGATTACTGTAAAAAATGATACTGGCAGTGAACGGGTTAACCACTAGGGGGCGGGGAGGGGTTAAGTGTGTGCTAGGGATGTGTTCTAACTGTAGGGGGGAGGGGCTGTGTGTTACACTACACTGATCAGCTCTCCCGATTACAGGGAGAGCTGATCAGTGACAGTGTCACTAGGCAGTACGGGGAGATGCTTGTTTACATCAGCATCTTTCTGACTCTTCGTGAGATGATCGAGGGTATCCCCGCGTCGATCGAGTCTGTGCTACCCGCGACCCGACTCATGGAGCTCGCCACGGGCACGAGAATGGCACGGCGGCAAATTCAAAGGGACGTACCTGTACGCCCATTTGCCTGTCCGTGCCATTCTGCTGACGTACACCTGTGTGCGCTGGTCGTAATGTGGTTAAATAACCATAAACCAAACTTCTCTATATACTTTGGGGGTCTTCGAGGGCAACAACACACAACTTGGTCACTGCAACCAACTTCATTTAAACTTTAGGCCTCCAGTCGCAAGCCACAGACTCAGAGATGGTACTCAACCTTCGCAGTGACCCACCTTTTACCCCTTCCTGGTTAACACCACGTTAACCAGAAGGTACCTGAGAACCCCATACCACAGATGGGTCCCCACCATGTTATATATATGTATAGACAATATAGACAGGCCATCTTCTCTTCCTGCAAAGACCCACCACTGCCAGGCTGTCCTGATAGCCTCCCTGAAATACAGACCAAACATCGGGAGGGTGGGTGGGAATCTTCTTCCCCTCCGCTCTCGACTGATGTCACTTCCTCCTTCTCCTCCACCTATTCCTTCAGAAAGCCTCCCGGTGTATTGTTGAATACTGTCCCCCCATCGGATAGTGTCCGCCCTGTACTGCGCTTGCGCAGTACGGAGGACAGGGAATCATGTGTCCGGTTCGGGTTTGGAATCATGTGTCCGGGTTTCAGACTGTCTGAAACCCGGACACGTTATTCAGACTGGACTGTCTCCCCCCTTTTCTCTCCTGCCTCTAAGTGAGTACGCTAAGGTAAATCAGGGTTCTCAGAGCACTCATTACATCAGAGCTCCCCCTTACATCAGAGTTCTCTCCGTACACCAGAGCATCCCTTATGTTAGAGTCCCCAGAGTTCTCCCTTACATCAGAGTCTGCAGAGTCCCCCATTACAGTGAAAGGGAACTCTGCAAGTTCAGATATAAAAGGGGTACACTGTGGACACTGATGTAAAGGGGAACTCTGTGGACGCTGATGTAAAGGGGGAACTCTGTGGACGCTGATGTAAAGAGGGAACTCGGTGGACACTGATGTAAAGGGGGACTCTTGTGATTACCTTCATATGATTAGAAATGTTATTTAATAGCAACATCTATGCATAGTTTATCTATGCATACTATGAAAAAAAATTGCTGTGCGACACTGAAGTGTTCGGGTTTGACTTGAAGAAAAGGTGGCAACCCTACCTGTGACTAAGTGCTGCCGTATGTCCACTTGCATGGTGGGGCTTGAACCTGGACTCAGGGCAGGAGGCACTAGCAAGTGCGCAGGCGCCGTTCATCTTCAGAGACTTTCGGAGTCTCCTTGTCCTCCGTACTGCGCAAGTGCTGCGCCTGTGCAGTACGGAGCGGACACTATCCGATGGGGGGGACAGTTTTTGGCAGAACACCGGCTCTAGACCACCCCCCTTTTCCTTAAAGAGGACAACTAACTGCACTAACAACACCTTGACTGTCCTATGTCCAGCCCTGTCATGCCGTCCCTCCGCCCATTCTTTTTATTCTTTTGACTCCGGTACTCCCTGTCCTGCTTTCCTCTATGGGGAAATCAGATGGAAACAGACTGCCTGTCTATTTCCATCCAATCCGATCCCACAGACGGATGGAAAATACGACCACCATCCATCGGGTTTTTGCGGGCAGGATCAGATCAAAAACGCACCTCCCTAATGAAATAAATGAAAACCGGATCAAAAAACGGTCTTTGTGAGGTAAAAGGGGGGTGGGGGGAGATAAAACGCAGCCCAAATGAATCAAAAACGCACCATGTGTTGTGTTAAACATAACGCACCAAAAACATGACAACAACGTATGCATATGCCTTTTTCATGCGGTTTTGCTGCAAAGCAGTGGGAAAGTGCCCTTATACTGACAGCACTTTAGCAATAAAATATGTATGATATTAAGTCCACTTTGAAGACAAACATTTGACAAATTTAAAAAAATTCAAAAAGACCCCCCCCCCAGCTGATGTTAATATTATACAGTGTAGCACCCTCCAGGTAAAGAGTAGGCTGCTAGGCAAATTTAGCTTAGCTCCTCGGTAATTAGTGGAGCAGGGATTGATTGCTTAGGGCTGCTCTGTGTTTCAAGGCTGTTGTTGTGTTACTTCTCCCTGTCTTCTAGAGGCCTTTAGACAGTGGTGGCCCGTGCATTGTGAGCCCCCCCATCCCCGCCGCCGCCCCCTATCCATGAGCCTGGCCCCTTTAGGACACCGGCTGTATGGATTTCTATGGCGGGGGGGGGGGGTGTTTAACCACTTCCATACCGGGCCTATTCTGGCACTACTCTCCTGCATGTAAAAATCATAATTTTTTTGCTAGAAAATTACTCAGAGCCCCCAAAACATTATATATGTTTTTTTAGCAGACACTCTAGGGAATAAAATGGCATTGTTCCAACTTTTTATCTTGCACGGTATTTGCACAACAATTTATCAAACATGTTTTTTTTAGAAAATAACAAAACAGTAAAATTAGCTCCATTTTTTTGTATAATGTGAAAGATGATGTTACGTCGAGTAAATAGATACCTAACATGTCACGCTTTAAAATGGCAAACACTCAGGGAATGGCGCCAAACTTCGGTACTTAAAAATCTCCATAGGTGACGCTTTAATTTTTTTTACAGGTTACCAGTTTAGAGCTACAGAGGAGTTCTAGTGCTAGAATTGTTGCTTGCGCTCTAATGCACACGGCGATACCTCACATGTGTGGTTTGAACAGCACTTACATATGTGGGCGGGACTTACGTGTGCGTTCGCTTCTGAGCTACCGGGGACAGGGGCGTTTAAAACAAATTTTATTGTTTATTTTACTTTATTTTTTAAATGCCCACAGCCCCACACACAGGAGACACCACCACAGCCCAGCTAGTGTCGGACTGCCAGACCTCCCGCTGTCAGGGGTCCCTGGATGCTATCAGTGCCATGCCGCGCCGCCGCGAGGGGGGGTACTGGTTGTTTAAGCCCCCCCCCAAAAAAAAAACACCAGCCACCACTGCCTTTAGAAATATAGTGGAAGGGAGATCAGAACAGGCAGACTAAATATTTATGGGACTCCACCTAACCCCTGGGGAAGTGTGCCCAGAAAGTGGAGGGCGAACCCATAAGTAGTCTGAGGCCTAGGCAGTAGATATGTGCAATTCGTTTAGTTACGAATTTGTTTTCCGTTAAAAGTCGTTATATTCGTTCATTCGTAATCGTACGAATGGTTTACTAAAAATTCTAACAAAAAACGAACTATCGAAAAGAACGAATATGAAAAACAACGAAAATACTAAATAATTAAATTAGAAACAACGAAACTACGAAAGAATGAAAATCCGAAAAACGAAAACAGAAACGAAAATACCGAACAAAGATTCAAAAATAACGAAAATCAAAATGAATGAAAAATCGAAATTACGAATATTCGGAAAAAAGGAAATCAAAACAACGAAAATACGAAATAATGAAAATTCTGCTGATCGAGAATTGGAAAGAACGAATGTTATTTCTGATTCTGAAATATTCCATCCAGAGTCCAGATAGGGGGTGGTTGGGTCGGAGGCTCTGTGTTTTGGTGGATTTTTGAGTTAAGTTCTGACTTGTGAGAGAGAAATTCTTTGTTTCTTAAACATATAAATAGCATTACACATTACATAAAATTATGAATTATGCTCCAATTACGAATCTACGAAAACAATGTTACGAAAGTACGAATAAATCAATCTCACGAAAGTACGAATGTAATTAAATCTACGAAAATACGAATTTCGAATCAACGAAAATTAGATTAACGGAAATACGAATCATTTCGAATCAACGAAAATATAGCTCTTCCGAAAACACGAATGCGTCCGAATACGAAATATAACGAAAATAAGAATTTCGAATAAACGGAAATTAGACTAACGGAAATACGAATCAACGAAAAAATAACTCTTACGAAAATACGAACACCGACGACTTACGAAATTACGAATCGTTATGAATCAACGGAAACGAACAGAAACGAAACTAAACTAAACAAATTTTTCTATTGTGCACATGTTTACTAGGCAGTCAGTGCAGTGTTCCTGGGTCCAGTCCTGAAGGAGGGGGCCACTGTGCAGGGAGTCTGCCCCTGGGACAGGAGTGGTAAAGAAGCCAGAGAGGACACAGAGGTCCTATCTAGGCTTAGGCTTGGTGGGTAAAGGCAGGAGGAAGTTGGTGGGAAAGAGTCCAACTGTCCTACGATGGTGTAAGTCTCCCTCACTAGGAGAAGCCTGGTGGATATCAGAAGGGGGTAACCCATGATCCTGTGGCTAAGTGTGTAAATGACCCCCAGAGTTGAAAGGTAGAGACTGTGTGTAGCTTTTAACCTCCTGAAGGAGTACAATTCACCAGCAGCATTCGGAATCCTGTGGTACATTCAAGGTGTGGAGGGCAGCCAGAAGTTGAGGAGTCCTCAGATTGTTCAGTGGCAGTTCATCGGGGTATCCCATGCTCGCTATCCATATCCAAGTTTATGTTCCAATAAAAGTCATGTTTCCTTTGGGTTTGGGCTGAAAAAGTACAGTATATACAGAGGGGAAGGAGCACTGGGGGTTTAGGCAAGTACTTTTTTTTTAATGACTGGAATCCTTGTCCTAAAAATTCTTAGTAGCATGTCAAAGAATGTCCTTTTAAGGCAATACTTGATCTTTTTTTTCACTACCAAGTTACTACAAAGGGTCATTCCACCCAAAATTGATATATCTTGTTTAAAAGATCAGATTCCATCATTGGCTATGAGAGCTTAACCGGCCAGCTGACCCCTAGCAAACATTCTTCCTACATTTCCAAAAAAATAATATCCTGTCACACAAGGCAAAGTGGTGCCCATCACCGGAGTTGCGCCTTTGCGCTCCAAATGTTTATGTGACCAGGCAGCCACCCTCCCGTCCAGTGCTAATTGTCCTGACTCTTGTATGACAGGGTTGTGCTTGGAAAGATTTAAACTGGCCTCTTGTTGAGATGGGTTACATATAACACTAGGGTTCCTCTTGAGATTGATCTACCACCTTCACTGGCCTCCAATGCATAAGGAGGATTTTCTATTGGCCATCAATAAAGGTTCTGGCTGTTATGATTCATTTCTTGATTAATATTGTTTGTTGTATAGAGAAGGGGAGTGATAAATCTAGCCTGTCTGATCTGGGGGTGCAGAAGAAAAGGTCAGGGGGCATAATATCACAGTGTGACAGAGACACGGGTTACAACCTGCAAGTGTAGAGGCAGTGAAGGAATAAACAGGGAACGCTATTATGTATTAGGCTGTCAATAGATTAGCATGAATAGTTAAAACCTGTGCCCCCTTATATCAGCTGTTCCCATCAGAGTCACTCCTTACATCAGGAGTTCTTATCACAGTCCCCCCTTACATCAGCTTCCCCACCAGAGTTTTCCCTTACATCAGGTGTCCACATCAGAGTGTCCTCTTACATCGGGTTTCCCTATCAGAGTGTCCCTTTGCATTAACTGTCCCTATCATGGTGTCCCCTTGTATCAAATGTTCAAATGTTCCCATCAAAGTGCCCCCTTACATCAGGTGTTCCCATCCGAATGTCCCCTTACATCAGGTGTCCCCATCAATGTTGCCCCTTTAAATCAGGTTTCCCCATCAGAGAACCCCCTTCCTCAGGTGTCCCCTTCACAGTGCCCCCTTTCATCAAGCGTCCCCATCAAAGTACCCTCTTACATCAGGTATCCCCATCACAGTGCCCCCTTACATCAGGTCTCCCAATCAGAGTACCCCTTTACATCAAGTGTCCCCATCAGAGTGCCCCCTTACATCAAGTGTCCCCATCAGACTGCCCCCTTGCATGGGGTGTTCACATCAGAGTGCCCTCTTACATCATGTGTCCCCATCAGAGTGCCCCCTTATCAGAGTGCACCCTTACATCAAGTGTCCCCATCAGAGTGTCCCCTTACATCATGTGTCTCCATCAGAGTGCCCCCTTACATCATGTGTCCCCATCAGAGTGCCCCCTTACATGAGGTGTTCCCATCAGAGTGTTCCCCTTACATCAGGTGCCCCAATCAGAGTACCCCCTTACATCAAGTGTCCCCATCAGAGTCCCCCCTCACACATCAGGTGTCTCCTTTAGAGTGTCCCTTTGCATTAATTGTCCCTGCCATTGTGTCCCTTTTTATCAACTGTTCCCATCAGAATTCCCTCTTACATCAGGTGTCCCCATTAGAGTACCCTCTTCATAAGATGTCTCCATCAGACTTACCCCCTTACATCAGGTGTCCCCATCAGAGTGGCCCTTACATCAAGTGTCCCCATCAGAGTACCCCCTTTCATCAGGTGTCCCTATCAAAGTGCCCCTTTACATCAGGTAT
This sequence comes from Lithobates sylvaticus, assembly GCA_028564925.1. Classification (NCBI taxonomy): domain Eukaryota; kingdom Metazoa; phylum Chordata; class Amphibia; order Anura; family Ranidae; genus Lithobates; species Lithobates sylvaticus. The sequence goes on from CM053031.1 coordinate 19,835,266, forward strand.
CTCCTTTAGAGTGTCCCTTTGCATTAATTGTCCCTACCATGCAGGAGCGGACTGACAACTCATGGGGCCCCCGGGCAATAGGAGATTATGGGGCCCCCAGGCAATCAGAGATTATGGGGCCACACAGTATACAATCACACAGTATACACATACATGTTTCTATTGGCTGAGAAGGTACTGGAGAGGTGGGGCAGCTATAATCTCTGGATTTTTAGACCAAAAGGATGTCGGTAAGGGGCATTTCAGAAACAGATGTAAAAAAAACACAGATTTTTACATACTGTCCCTGGTTTTACTGAGGCTGGCAACCCTAATGGGGCCCCCCTAGTGGCCCGGGGGCCCTCGGGAAGTGCCCGAGTGGCTGAATGGTCAGTCCACCCCTGCTACCATGGTGTCCTTTTTTATCAACTGTTCCCATCAGAATGCCCTCTTCATAAGATGTCTCCATCAGACTGGCCCCCTTCATCAGGTGTCCCCATTATAGTGGCCCCTTATATCAGCTGTCCTCATTAGAGTACCCAGGTGTTCCTATCAAAGTACCTCTTTACATTAAGTGTCCCTATCATAGTATCCCCTTTTCTAAATTTTCCCTATTTGAGTACCCTCTTACATTAACTGTCCCCATCAGAGTGTTCCTTACATCAATTGTCCCCTTCAGACTGCCTCATGGATTTGTGGTGTTTATAGACCTGGCGGGGGGGGGGGGGGCACAGCTAAAATCTGGGGGAGGCGCAGACCACTACCAGCACCTCCCTAGATCCAGGAGTGTCAAACCTTCTACAACTTACCCATCATATTTATGTATGGTGAGCTGTATATAATCCTTTGTGGCAGGGGTTCCCCCCGGGATCTGAAAAATGATCCTGAGGGTCCCTCCGGGGTAAATGGTTGAGAAAGTTTATTTTACACTGTGTGAGCTCTTTAAAGAGAAAGCTGTCAGGCACATACCAAACAAGTGATAAATGCTTTGTAATAAGCAGAGAGTATAAATCCCAACTAATCTCCAATCTGTCCGTTGCTTGCCTGCTGGGTGATTTGTTATCCCCGTACTAATTCCAATTTGTAGGAGGAAGTCTCATTCCAGATGTAGCATGGGTAATTCATGCTTCACGCCAGTCCCATGGACTGACCTTTACTTGTTGTCCTGATCCGCAGGGCAACTGGCTGCGAGCCTTTCATGAAGTTATGTAATCTCAATTTAAAGGGACCGCATGTGCGCAACTCCAGGGAGAGCCAATCAGAGGACCGGGAAAGATTATTACTGTTTTAACCAGTTCAGCTCTCACAACTATATTGACCCCTCTCTATAGACCAGAGCATTTTTATTTTTTTTTTTGCTATTGGCCTGTTTATTCAGCAATCGCTTTGTTATTATTTAAACACTTACAGACCAGGTCTTTTTTTTTTTGCGATACGGCACTGCGTCGATTTAACTGACAATTGCGCGGTCGTGCGACGCTGTACCCAAACAAAATTGGCGTCCTTTTTTTCCCCACAAATAGAGCCTTCTTTTGGTGGTATTTGATCACCTCTGCGTTGTTTTTTTTTTGCGCTATAAACAAAATAAGAGCGACAATTTAAAAAAAAAAAAAAAAACAATATTGTTTACTTTTTGCTATAATAAATATCCCAAAAAAAAAAAAAATTCAAAATAGAAATTTCTCCATCAGTTTAGACCAATATGGTCTACATATTTTTGGTATAAAAAAAAATTGCAATAAGCGTATATTGATTGGTTTGCGCAAAAGTTATAGCGTCTACAAGATAGGGGATAGATTTATGGCATTTTTATTATAATTTTTTTTTATTAGTAATTGCAGCGTTCTGTGTTTTTTTTTGCGACTGCGACTTTATGGCGGACACATCGGACACTTTTGACAGTATTTTGGGACCATTGTCATTATTAAAGTGATCCGTGCTAAAAAAAAATGAACTGATTACTGTGTAAATATCACTGGCAGGGAAGGGGTTAACACTAGGGGTCGATCAAGGGGTTAAATGTGTTCCCTCATGTGTGTTTCTAACTGTGGGGGGATGGGACTGACTGGAGGAGGAGACAGATCGTTGTTCCTAATCACTAGGAACAGCAGATCTGTCTCTTCTCTCCTGTCAGAACAAGGATTTGTGTGTTTACATCACATGGTGGCCATCACGGCCGCAGCCAACGTGCATCGGGCCCCCCCCGCCATGCAGCGGACACACGTGAGCACCTGCTATCGCCCTTTAAGGTGCCGTCATACACCTACGGCGATTCGGGGATCGTGCCTACCTGCCGCAATTTAAGGACGGTGGCTGGTCGGCAAGTGGTTAAAGCAGAATTAAGGGCAAAACTTTTTCTTTCCATTTTGGATAGAGTAAGGGAGGATTCTGACCCCTGTCAGGTCTACCTCTAGAACAGGGGTCTCCAAACTTCGGCCCTTGGCTCCAGATGCAGCCCTTTGCTTGCCTTTATCTGGCCCTTGGGGCACTTTTCCTTCCTATGATATGAGGCACCATTCCTTCTACTGACACCCACAGTGGGGAATAATTCCTGCCAGGGCCACTAATAAGGTAGTACAGCCAGCCCTTCTGTACTCAGCCCGGTCCCCATCAGGTCAAAAGTGGGGCCCTGGCGCTTGCTAAGCAGGAGGGTTGGCTGTACTGTCTTATTGCAAACACCAATCCTCTTCTGCCTGCCCCTGCAACTCTGCCAGCTTTTCCCTCCGGCTGCACTGCAAGGGAGTGGTTCTAGCACATGCACCCCTTCCAGCAGTCCGGGCCCCCCGTGTGCCTCTTTCCCCCGCAGCACTTTCCGGCTTCCCTCGCCTGCCGGAAGCTGCTGCAGGCACACAGGGGAAATTTATTGGCCCCTTCTTTTCATGAATGAACACAGTGAGTGATCGGTGTTTACTATGCTTCAGCTTGTGAATGAGCAAGAAGCTTCCAATTCATTCATCTTTGCAACTGAGCCTGCAAAGAAAAGGACTGATACATCTATGTCCTAAGTCACTTCTGGCCAGGAGGGGCCCTGTCAGGTTAGCTGTATGGGGCCCTGTGATTTCTAACAGCAGCCCTGATTCCTGCCACTGGCACTTATGATTTGGCATTATTCCTCCTGCTGGTATCAATGATGGGGCACTATTCCTTCCACTAATAGCAATTATGGGGCACTGTTGCTTTCATTAATACCAATAATGGGGCACTATTCCTCCCACTAATACTAATGATGGGACCCTATTTCTCCCGGTAGTATCAATGATGGGGCATTAGTATTCCTCCCACTGACACCAACAATGGGGCACTATTTCTTCCACTGGTACCAATGATGGGGTACTATTCCTCCCACTAACACCAAATATGGGGTACTATTACTATTGACCACAAACCCCAAGGCCATATTTATTCTCACCGATGTTAGGCCTGAAATATTTTCTAAACTTTTGTTTGAAACGTTTTGAGACCCCTGCTTTAGAACAACCTACTCAAATGCCGCGTACACACGGTCAGAATTCTCGTCGGAAAAAGCTCTGATGATTTTCCCGTCGGAATTCCGACGGAATTTAACTCAAACTGTCTTGCCTACACACGGTCACACCAAATTCCGACGGTCAATAACACCACGGCATACAACACGTTCGACAGCACTATAAAAGGGAAGTTTAATGCTTCTGAGCATGCGTCGAATTGTTTCCGAGCATGCGTCGGAATTTTGCGTGTCGGAATTGCATACACATAATCGGAAAATCCGATAGAAAGGTTTTCCGTCGGAAAAATTAAGAACAGGTTCTCAATTCAAAGTCCGTCCGACAGAAAAAGACCGACGGGCATACACACGGTCGGAAAATCCGATGAAAAGCTCCCATCGGACGGTTTCCATCGGAAATTCCGACCGTGTGTACGCGGCAAAAGAGGTGCTTGGAACTTTTAGACTTGCACATGTAGTCAGAAGAAGGAAAAACTTCAAACAAGCTCGATAGCTCTTGGAAGGGGGCTCCCACACAGCAAGGATTCATTTGATTGGCACCAAACAGTAACTGAAACCATAGAAATACAGAAAAGCGTGCCAGACCAAAACCAAAGTAAAGAGTGGTTTGTATAGTTATATCCGATTTAGGTAGACTCCTGGTATCCAGGACCTCATCCCAAAAAATCAAATGTGCAACGATCATTGGAAGGGGATTATCACGGTGCTTACAGACATGGGCGTCCGCAGAACTTTTTAGGGCATCCTTTTAGGGAAACCCATGCACCGCCCCTTTTCGGCAATGTCATTATCACATTATCATGGCCAGAGAATGCAGACATAGTACAGTCCCTAGGATAAGTAATGGACACAGTGGTCCCTGCCTCCTCCTCCATGCCCACTAACCAGCTAAACACAATGAGGGCGGATGTATTACATCTTGATTGATGGAGGCTTCACCTCCCTGGTATTCTAAGACACAGGCTGGAGGGGTGTAACACAACCTGTGACTGGCAGAACTCCGCTCACACCATGTTATTGCCAAAAAAAATTAAATAATAAAGATTTAATTTCAAATATATATCTGTATGATGTTTTAAAACAGTTTATTGATGTTAATTATTTACTTTTACTCTGTATTCCAAAGGCTGATTTGGGTTGTTCTTTGGTGGTAGGTTATGGTAGTAGTAGAAGAAGTCGTGCTAAAATTGCCCCAATTGATGCAAATGGATCCTTGATGACAATATGTTTCCATAGTTGAGAATGATAGGGTAGATCCTTTTCGCAATGCCACCACAGCGATTCACATCGGAAAGTGCACCGCCTCCAGAAAGCAAGTAAAACCAGGCATGTGGCTATAGCCCAGCCAAGGCCTTTACTTGCACAGAAGATCATTTGGACGATTATCCCAGGATGGATGGCTGCAAAGCCTCTCACACACTGGCAACACTGTAGAGTACGTGACCGTCTCATTCAGAAAAGGTCCCAAAAAGAAAGACTGGCCATAGTGTAATATTGTCTGACTTATTTAATGTAGAAAAAAGTAATGCACTTGCATTGGTAGGTAAAAAAAATTAAAATAAACTGGTATGAAAATCGTTCGCCCTCCTACTATTCCACACCACCACTGCGCACAAAGAAAAAATTAGTTAAAACACCTATGTGTATAAGAATAAACTAAGCAGCTACTTAAATAAATAATGTAAAGTGGTTTTAAATGAATAAAAACAGCAGCGCTAATAATCACAGTGTCTGTGAATAAACTAAATATTTAACCTGTGTACACAATACTGAAAAATAATCACCCTGTATAAACAGTGCTAAAAAAACAACAACACAATTAATCACCTATATACATAAAGTGAAAAATTAAAGTGAAGTGTGATTATATATTTTTTGCAGGTGTCCAAAAAAGGAAAACAAATCCAAACAAAAGTCCATAAACTGTTACTTGTAGTGATAATGTTTCAAAAAGTGACAGAAAAGTGAATGAAAAATCCTGAAGCAAATAAAGTTTTGAAGTGTCTTTAAACAAAGTTCTTGAAGTGACTTGAAAAAATATCTTCCACCACACCACCTGTGTTCAGTGCTACCGCGCCCTAAGGAAACGCACTCACCAGCAGTATATGCCTTGCACTCTCATGCTCGGCCAACTCGCTTAATAGCTCCACATGGGTCTCAGATGGATCCAGACAGAATGTTAGATAATTGCACTCCACATATAAGGAAAAAAGAGATGCTTCCAATAGTGAAGTAGAGTAAACCATTTATTTCAACAGCACACAAAATTCCTCAACCATTGTACTCACATCCTTCATATAAAAATAAGGCACTTCAGCATAATCTTTTCAACAGGAAAACAAGGACCCAGCAGTGGTGACCCGATATATTATGGTCTCGGCGGACCCGGCGTTAATACCAATATGTCTCACCCTCCACGCTGTCTCCTTTCTCTTTCACTTCACACGGCACAGCACACCCAGTAACTGGAACGTTGAATGTTAAATGCTCCTCACAGTTGCCATGTAACCATACCCAGACATGTTTCACCAAAGTGGCTTAATCATTGGGGTTGGTTACATGAACTACTCATAGTTCATGTAACCAACCCCAATGATTAAGCCACTTCGGTGAAACATGTCTGGGTATGGTTACATGGCAACTGTGAGGAGCATTTAACATTCAACGTTCCAGTTACTGGGTGTGCTGTGCCGTGTGAAGTGAAAGAGAAAGGAGACAGCGTGGAGGGTGAGACATATTGGTATTAACGCCGGGTCCGCCGAGACCATAAGATATCGGGTCACCACTGCTGGGTCCTTGTTTTCCTGTTGAAAAGATTATGCTGAAGTGCCTTATTTTTATATGAAGGATGTGAGTACAATGGTTGAGGAATTTTGTGTGCTGTTGAAATAAATGGTTTACTCTACTTCACTATTGGAAGCATCTCTTTTTTCCTTATATGTGGAGTGCAATTATCTAACATTCTGTCTGGATCCATCTGAGACCCATGTGGAGCTATTAAGCGAGTTGGCCGAGCATGAGAGTGCAAGGCATATACTGCTGGTGAGTGCGTTTCCTTAGGGCGCGGTAGCACTGAACACAGGTGGTGTGGTGGAAGATATTTTTTCAAGTCACTTCAAGAACTTTGTTTAAAGACACTTCAAAACTTTATTTGCTTCAGGATTTTTCATTCACTTTTCTGTCACTTTTTGAAACATTATCACTACAAGTAACAGTTTATGGACTTTTGTTTGGATTTGTTTTCCTTTTTTGGACACCTGCAAAAAATATATAATCACACTTCACTTTAATTTTTCACTTTATGTATATAGGTTATTTACATAATCACCCTGTATAGTGTTTATACAGGGTGATTATTTTTCAGTATTGTTTACACAGGTTAAATATTTAGTTTATTCACAGACACTGTGATTATTAGCGCTGCTGTTTTTATTCATTTAAAACCACTTTACAGGTAAAAAAAATTGCCGGCTCGCAACAGGCACCCGTCCTCCTGGTACAGACAGCGTGGTGACGTCAACACGTACCCTCCTCCAGACGCGTTTCGTCATATGTGACGTTGTCAATGGGGGCATGGTAGTTATGGTAGTAGCAAGAAATATACAGCTAAATTTATAAAAAAATATTTGTATTTTACTATTTTGGGCCTGTTTTCCATTGCTAATAAAACAAAAATCAGGAGATCTTCGTTACCATTTACCACCAAATGAAAACCCAATTTGTCCAGGAAAAAACGCAGTATAATCCACCTGGATGCACAAAGTAGTTGTGGTGATATGTACGATTTTACTAACACATGTCAAAGTTGCAAAATTGTGCTTAGGCATTAAGATTTGTTTTACCCTTAGGCGCAAAGGGGTTAAAAAATAAATGGCAGGCTATATATAGTTCTTTTTCAGTACATTCACAAGTGTCTTTTAACAAGACTCCGGCACTCACGATGAAGTGAACTCCTTATCTGTGAACTTATTTTAAAATATTTCCTGCCCATCCCCGAATGAAATATTGTTTATAGGAGGTGAAACGCTGGAGGCCATACACATCCCAGGGAGATTCGGATGGAGATTAGAAACACATGACGACCACGGAGCCCAAATACAAAGCTATCATTTAGCGTTCCCGAGAAGGAAGGTGAATGCGGAAGGTGTTCATGTTGTTTAGTTACTTTGTAACACTCAGACCTTACCCGATCGGGCTGGACAGGGGTTGAACGGGTGATTTGGTGAACGCCAGATATAAAAATGTCACTTTCCTGCGGCTTGAAAGGGACTCATTGAGAAATCAAGGAAGGTATGAAGTGAATGCGGCACGAGGCTGCAGAAATTCTCTCTCCAAACTGTCATCATCTACATTTCCTAACCTGCATTTATTAGAATTTATTTCTGAAAAATATTTTATTTCACAAGGTAACATGAGACTGCGCATTACTGGATCGGGATTTAGCAATAAGTCCCACATGACCACAATGGGTACTGCAAAAGGGATTCTTTTTTAATCAGTTAAGGACAATGGGAAGGCTACATACAGGTGCCAAAAATTTGTTTGTTTTCATTTCATTAGTTTTTTTTGCTTTTTTCGTAAATTCGAAAAATTCTAAAATGTTGAATTCGGAAATCCGAAAATTTGGATTTTCAAATTTGCAAATCTTTGAATTTTCGAATATCCTAATTTTCAAATTCCGAATCTTCAAATTCCGAATTTTCAAATTCTGAATTTTTGAATTTCCAAATTTCTGAAAATTCAGAATTTTCTAATTTTCGAAATTCCGAAGATTTGAAAATTTGAAATTCCGGAAATTGAAAAATTTGAAATTTGGAAATGAACAAATTTATCAAAATTAATTAAGAAACATAATTTGTTTGTTTTCGTTTCATTCGTTTTTTTGCTATTTTCGTAAATTCAAAAATGTTGAATTCGGAAATCCGAAAATTTGGATTTTCAAATTTGCAAATCTTTGAATTTTCGAATATCCTAATTTTCGAATTCCGAATCTTCAGATTCAGAATTTCCAAATTCAGAATTTTTGAATTTCCAAATTTCCGAAATTCAGAAATTTCGTATTTTCGAAATTCCGAAATGTGAAAATTCGAAATTTCGGAAATTGAAAAATTAGAAAATTCGGAAATTAACAAATTTATCAAAATTAGTTAAGAAACAAAATTTGTTTGTTTTCGTTTCATTCGTTTTTTTTTGCTTTTTTCGTAAATTCGTAAATTCAAAAATGTTGCAATTTTGATTTTCAAATTTGCGAATCTTAGAATTTTCGAATATCAAAATTTTTGAATTCTAAATCTTCAAATTTCAAATTTCCAAATTCTGAATTTTTGAATTTCCAAATTTCCGAAATTCTGAATTTTTGAATTTTCGAAATTCGAAATTTCAGAAATTAAAAAATTTGACATTTCAGAAATTAAAAAATTTGAAATTCAGAAATTAACGAATTTATCAAAATTAGTTAAGAAACAAATTATAAATGAATTGCACATGTCTATAATTTATTTCAGTAATTCAATTCAAAAAATTTAACTCATATATTATATAGATTCATTACACACAGAGTGATATATTTCAAGCATTTCTTTCTTTTGATGATTAGGGCTTACAGCTAGTGAAAACCCCAAATTCAGTATCTCCGAAAATTTGAATATTACATAAGACCAATAAAAAAAAGGATTTTTAATACAGAAATGTTGGCTTAGTGAAAAGTATGTCCATGTACAGTATAGTATGCACTCAATACTTGGTCGGGGCTCCTTTTACATGAATTACTGCATCAATGCGACGTGGCATGGAGGTGATCAGCCTGTGGCACTTCTGAGGTGTTATTGAAGCCCAGGTTTGCTTTGATCTGCATTGTTGGGTCTGGTGTCTAGACATGTGCACTGACGAAAAAATGTGTTGGTTTTCGTTTCATTATTTTTATTTCTTTTTCCTGGTGCCTCCATGGCAGCATACATGTGATAGAGCTCCGCCTCTACTCCGCCTTCAGGACTAGTGAATAGCATAAATTAAAGGGCATAGCCCCTCCCCCAACATTCTCCTTTTTTTCCTCATACCTCTTGACTGGTGAAGAGTAGCAGTATGTCCATACCTCTGCAGTCGGCAGCGTCCGCCGGGTTCAGCCATTCCCAAAGATGACATAATCAAAGCTCTGGAGGAGCTTAAGTTGGCGGCGGATTTCGTGGGAGAAGCTGCAATTGACACAATCCGGTGTTAAGCCAATTCAATGCTGCACTTTATTATGGCAAAGCGGGCCTTATGTCTAAAGCCTTGGACAGCCGATCTAGCATCAAAGCAGAATTGGTGCAAGATTCACTTTGATGGAAAATCTTTGTTTGGAGATTGCTTTGTCGAGTTTCTTGCCAGAGTAACAGGGGGAAAAGCTGCCTTACTCCGGCAATCAAATTCTAGAGACTTCAGGCAGTCTCACCCAGAAATCGTGGAGAGGCACCCAGACTTCCTATTTGGGAGCCAGAAAGAACAAGTCCCTCACTGCTCCCCAGGAGGGGACAAAGTCTTTTTGATGTCAGAGGGGCAGAGACGCCCCCAGTGGGAGCCCGGTTAAAAAGCTTTCCCCATCTGGGCCTCCAAGTGTCAAGACCCATGGGTAATATCAACGATCCGGTACGGTCACTTCTGGACTTTCTCTCAGCAGCCTCCTCACACGTCCTATAAAGAAACAGTTACCAGCCTCCCCACAAAAGGCACTGGCCTTAAACCAATTTTTGGAGTCCCTGCAGCGTCAAGGGGCAGCAATACCTGTCCCCCTATCGGAGCGATTTACAGGTTTTTATTCCACCCTTTTCCTGGTGCAGAAAAGAACAGGCGACTGGAGACCTGTAATAGATCTGAAAAAGCTAAATCAATACATCCAACTCAAAAGCTTCAAGATGGAGTCGCTCCAAACGATCATCCAAACCATACAACCAGGAGATTGATTAATCTCGATAGACCTGCAGGATGCGTACCTCCACATCCCTATTCTACCATCCTTCCAAAAATACTTAAGGTTCGCAGTGAGTCATGTCCACCTGCAATTTCAAGCTCTGACCTTCGAGCTGTACACCTCCCCTTGGGTGCTCACAAAAGTGTTGATATCCGTCTTGGCCCCTCTGAGAGAGAGGGGGGTTAAGAATTTATCACTACCTGGACAATATCCTTTTGCTGTCAAACAACCCGAGCCAGCTTATAGTCCACAGGGAGATTCTTCTCCAGTCGTTGTCTGAGTTCGGGTGGCTGGTGAACCATCGGAAGAGCCAATTAGTTCCAACACAGCAGATGGTTTACTTAGGAGCAATGTTCGATACGCTCCTAGGCACAGTCTCTTTACCCCAGGTGAAGATGGAGGGCATCATTTAGAAGGTATCCAAGGTCATACAGAGATTCCATCTATCAGCCTTGCAGTGTCTGAGCCTTATTGGCTCAATGTCCTCGTGCATACCTCTAGTCCCATGGTCTCACTGGCATCTGAGACACTTCCAGATGGGATTCTTAATAGAATGGAGGCGGCAACATCTGTCTCAGACAATCCGTTTAACAACGCTAATGAGCAGGAGTCTACACTAGTGGACGAATCCAGAGAACCTCTCCCGGTTCCATCATTTGGGTTCCCACTCATGGACCACAATTACGTCAGATGCGAGTGGCCAGGGGTGGGGTGCCTATTGCAGAGAATTCAGGGAAGATGGTCCTTTCCCACCAGAGGGATAGTGTCCAAACGTCCTAGAAATTACGGCAGCATTTCTAGCCTTAACCTCTTTTGCATCTCAGGTCAAGGGACAGAGAGTACTTCTACGTTTGGACAACAAGGCGGCGGTCTCGTACCTTCAGAAACAAGGGGGCACCCACAGCAAGACATTTCTGAGGGAAGTGGAACCTGTAATGCTCTGGGCATAGAGGAACCTGGTAGACCTCAGGGCAATGTATCTCCCAGGCAAGATGAACACAGAGGCAGATGTCTTATCAAGGAGGTTTGGGGACAACGAGTGGTCTCTACATCCCCATGTGTTCAACCAAATCTCCACTCTATGGCAGACCCCACTGGTGGATCTTTTTGCTACGCAGGAGAATTGCAAAATCAGGAGATTCTTCTCTCACCTTCCACATCCACAGGCGGAAGGAGTAGATGCGATATCTTCTCCTTGGACCTTCAAGACAGCTTACGCCTTTCCTCCTCGCCCACTCATTTCAAGATTTCTCCTCAGACTCCTGAACTAACCAGTCCAAGTGCTAGCAGTGCTACCCTATTGGCCGAAGAGACCGTGGTTTCCACTAGCCATGCACCTCAGTGTGGATCCACCGATCAGAATTCCTCCCTTTCTGCAGTTGTTGACCCAGGGCAGGCTGGCCCATCCAGACCCGCAGAAGCTGGATCTTCGTGTATGGAAGTTGAAAGGAGGAGTTTTGAATCGTTAGGCTGTTCCAAGAGGTCATATCAACCATGTTGAATGCTAGAAAGCTTACAACCAACACAATCTATGCAAGAATTTGGGACAAGTTCTTATCCTATGCCCCAGGAAAAGGAGTTGATCCTATCTCTCTTTCCACTGCTGATGATCTGAGTTTTCTGCAAACTGGTCTCGATTTGGGGCTCAGCCAGAGTTCCCTCAAGGTACAAGTTTCCGCAATTTCTGCAGCAACTAACACCAGGGGGGCAGAAGACCCTCTAGTGGTTACGTTCCTCAGGGGAGTATTGAAGATGTGTCCCCCATCCAGACGTTCCTTTCCAAAGTGGGATCCTCCTCTAATATTGGAAGTCCTATCCACTCATCCGTTTGTACCGGTTGAAGAGGTCTCAATTTGGAACTTGACTTTAAAAACAACTTTTCTGTTGGCTATTACATCCGACAGGAGGATTTCGGAAATCCACTTCCTGGGCATTGGGGATGATCACATATCCCTTTTTTCCAGATAGGGTAGAACCTCGCACCCAAGGTCACCTCAACGGCAAACCTATCAGAACCATGGGCGTTACCAGTTTTCATGGACTCAAACTCCTGTGAGTTAGACATATCCAAAGTTCTCAGGGCCTACTTGGAAGCCACAGCAAGTTTCAGGAACTCTGAAAGATTATTCATCATACCATGGGGTAAGAATAAAGGAAAGGAAGCTTCTACCAGAACCTTGGCATCCTGGGTTGTCAAGCTAATCCAGAAAGTTTACAGGGTGAGGAACTTGGATCCTTCGGCTCAGGTGAATGCTCCTTCAACAAGAGCGGTATCGGCATCTTGGGCAGGGAGGGCAAATGTTTCTCTTGAGACATTAGGCAGGGCTGCCACTTGGTCTTCCCGACACACGTTCCTCAAATATTATCGTATCGATCCCGGGGCTCTTACAACCGTAGAGTTCGGGAGAAAAGCACTTCATGCTGCTATGTCTGTGTTTGATTAAAGTTTATTTTTTGTTAAAGCATTAAACCCACCCATGTGAGCTAGTTATTTATCACATGTATGTTGCCATGGAGGCACCAGGAAAACGGAAAATTGTATCATACTTACCGTAATTTTCCTTTCCTGGTGCCAATCCATGGCAGCATAAACTCCCACCCTTGGTATTCTATATTACGAAGAATGTTGGGGGAAGGGCTATGCCCTTTAATTTATGCTATTCACTAGTCCTGAAGGCGGAGTAGAGGCGGAGCTCTATCACATGTATGCTGCCATGGATTGGCACCAGGAAAGGAAAATTACGGTAAGTATGATACAATTTTCAGGTTTTTTTTCATTTTTTGGGTCATTCGTTATGATCAAAATTCGAAAATTCAGAGATTTGAAAAACAAAAAATCCGAAAATAAGACAGAAAATCCGAAGATTAGTAGAAAAAAATAAAATATGAAACTTCAAAGTAATAACTAACTAATAATAACTAAACTATTAATAACTAACTATTAAATTGTAGGTATTTCTACAAATTCGTTAATACGTAAATTTGAATATTTGAAAATTTGGAAATTCGAAATTATAAAATCCGAAATTTTGGAAATTCGGAAATTCGAAAATAGGAACGAAAATTCAAAAGAGCGAAGATCCGAAAACCTGAAAATGTGAAAATCTCAAATAATAACTAACTAATAATAACTTAAGTATTACTACCTTTTAAATTATAGGTATTAGAATTTCCTTTCAAATTTGGCTGTTAGTGAACGTAATGAATATGAATTTATCCGAAGTTATGAAATATCCAAAATAACTAATGTTGTATCTAAACAAATGGAACGGAATGAATTAATAATAAAAAGTTTTTTTATTATTATTGTTATTTATTATTATTAATTAGTTACATTCCATTAATTTAGATACAGCATTCGTTATTTCGGATAAATTCGGATTCGTTACGTTCCCTAACAGCAAAATTTGAAAGGAAATTCCAATACCTATAATTTAATAGGTAGTAATACTTAAAGCGGAAGTAAACCCTTTGATTTAAATAGTTTAAAAAAAAATGGCATGCCGGAAATGCTACCTGTCACATTGACTATGCTTTCAACCAAACTGTCAAACCATCCAAATGTGCAGCATCATGGCAGTTGAAGATTGAACAGAGGCCAAGATGGCAGCTTCCTTGGCTGAAAACGATACTTTAAAGTTTTTATTAGTTAGTTATTATTTGAGATTTTCAAATTTTCAGGTTTTCGGATTTTCGCTCCAATATTTCGGATTTTATAAATTAGAATTTCCAAATTTTCAAATATTCGAATTTACGTATTAACGAATTTGTGGAAATTTGATAAAATAATAATAAAGTCAGAACAAAACTAATTGCACGTGTCTACTGGTGTCTCGCATCTTCCTCTTGACAATACCCCACAGATTCTCTATGGGGTTTAGGTCAGGCGAGTTTGCTGGCCAATCAAGCACAGTGATCCCATGATCATTGTACCAGGTATTGGTACTTTTGGCATTGTGGACAGGTGCCAAGTCCTGCTGGAAAATGAAATCAGCATCTCCACAGAGCTGGTCAGCAGAGGGAAGCATGAAGTGCTCTAGAATTTCCTGGTAGAGGGCTGCGCTGACTTTGGACTTGATAAGACACAGTGGACCAACACCAGCAGATGACTCCCCAAATCATCACTGACTGTGAAAAATGTTGCATTTCATTTGGAAATCAAGGTGCCAGAGTCTGGAGGAGGAGTGGAGAGCCACAGAATCCAAGTTGCATGAGATCCAGTGTGAAGTTTCCACAGTCCGAGAAACTTTTTTTTAAATAAAATGTCTTCCAGCATTACATTCAGTGGAGCACAGATGAGACATTAAGGGTCGTTTAGACCCTGGATGTCTCATTGATGAGAACCTGTCACCAAATAATCACCACATAGGCTTTTATGGAGTTGAGTTTAGGAGCTTTGGCAAAAAAAACGCCAAAAGCTCCTAAACTCGAGTTTAGGAGCTGCTAGTGTACATGAAGCCTATTGGTTTTGCATAGTGCAGCCCCGATCCTCTTCTTTTTGGCTTCTCCCCTCTGCCAAGTGCCCCCAAGAGCAAGACTCTTGCTATGGGGGGCCCTCTAGCAGGCTCACTTCTGTCTATTCAAACATAGAGCATGTCTCGGCCCCGCCCCCCCCGAGCCAAGGAGGAAAAAGACCCAGGAGAGCCACTGCTCTCATGCACATTACCGGATCAAGATGGGGCTCAGGTAAGTACAAGGGGGGTTGGGGGGGGGAAGCGGCACCCAGAATTTTTTTTTTTCTACCTTATTGCAGGTAATGCAATAAGGTAAAAAACCTTGAGCATTTAGAACCACCTTAAAGAAGTACAGCCAAAGCTGGTTTGGCTGTACTTCTGTAGATTACAGGAGTGAAGTTCGTTCTGCACTCCTATGACACGTTTTCAGCAGACAGAGGGCAGAAGCCCACTGTCTGCTGCGGTCACAGAGCCGGCCCAGGCTAGGGCAAGATCACGACAATGGAGTCGGGATCTGCCCACATGCCTGGACCGACACCCGGCTCAGCCTCTCAGTGAGTCGCTGAGGGCCTGAGCCGGCTGCTTCCGCCCCCTTCACAGCCCAGCACTCCAGTGAGCGAGGGGGGGACTGCTCACTGAGCTGTGAGAACCGAGTGATCAGTGGTGTTTGATCACTCGCTTCTCAGTGTTAGAGGCGCGGGGGGGGGGGCAGATGCAGCATTAGCTCCCTTTCTTAGAGTTTCTTTCTTCCACCAGGGGTGGCCCATCCGTTGTGGGCGCATGGGCGCCGCCCCCCCTTTCCATGC
This sequence comes from Lithobates sylvaticus, assembly GCA_028564925.1. Classification (NCBI taxonomy): domain Eukaryota; kingdom Metazoa; phylum Chordata; class Amphibia; order Anura; family Ranidae; genus Lithobates; species Lithobates sylvaticus. The sequence goes on from CM053031.1 coordinate 19,850,935, forward strand.
CGCCGCATTCCCTATCAATGAGCCCGGCCCCTTTCAGGACCCCGGGCCCATGAATTCCTATGGCGGGGGTGGACAGGGGTGAGGTTTTTTGAAGCACTGGTTAGAGCCAAAGGCTCTAATAGGCTTAAAAATAGGATGGGGTCGGGGCGCAGAGCATTGCGCCGCAAGCCCACCCAGGTGTGTTGCAACAGCAAGTTAATATTAGCTGTTGCAACACTGATTCTCCTCCCGACCAATCGGGAAGCAGGTCTGATACCCGTCACCCGATTGGCTGAAAGGAAAGGCGATCCTATTGGACGCCTAGGAGAAGGAGGGAGGGGCCGCACAGAAGACACAGGAGCCCATCTGCCGTCCATAGAAGCCAGCTGCCGCCGGAGCCTGCAACCTGCCGAAGCCCGCGGTTGCCTGCCAGAGCCTGCAACCCTCCAAAGCCCGCAAGGGAGGGAAAAAAAAGACAAAAAACAAAACAAAAAGGAATGCAGCCACCACATCTAATGATTGGTAAGTTGCAATATATTACAGTTTTGACACCTTCTTATTTACAATACTCCTCCTTAACTCTCAGGCCACATACCATTCACAGCAAAGTCCCCTATAGGGGTGAATGGTATTCAGGCCACTCACGGAAGCTGTATCCATGGCTCAAATTTTCCCCTTTACTCAACACTAGCCCACTAGAGCTACATATCACTTACCTTACTGATCACTGTACTCTCGGACCACATTATACTATACTCTTGTCTGCTTATTACCACGGTTCCATCTGGCACTGACTCCCCCTGCTGGGGGATGCAGAAACATATCTTTATACTACTGAACACCACTATCTCTTCCGCGAATACACCCATTACAGCAATGTTACTTATGTTGATTATACGAACTTACATCTTGATGTTCCTGCTGTTTCTGAACGCTTTGTATGTTACAATTCCCTGTTAACCTGTTAAAACTCAATAAAATTCTTTGAAAAAAAAAAAAAAATTACAGTTTTGGTTTGGTGGTTAATACCGCTTTAATCCTTAGTGCACCCTAATCAAATGTTCCTAAACTAGGGTGCAATCTTGGTTCCCCTGGCGGTGTCACAAGCAAGGGACCTAGTTTTCTCTGGATCAATGCCACCAGTTGTCAAGGTGCCACTTTCTTAAGGAATGCAAAGTTTTCTCTGATTGGGTAAGGTGGAGAGTCGGAGCTGTGATGTCATACCCTCCAACTCAGCCAAACAGAGAACACTTTGGGGTTTATTTACTAAAACTGGAGAGTGTAAAATACCTGGTGTCAGAAGTGGGATGTGACTTTTCGCCATCAGAGGTAAGCAAGACATTCTGTCTTATGACACCCTGATTATGGGCACATTTCAAAGTACCCTAGTGCTGTGAGAGCACAGGAGGTAGGTCTGTTTGAGCTGAGGTAGCTCACAGACAGAATATTAGCCTAGTCAAATTTAAATAGCGGTAGGAATACTCCCTCCAGCCTGTTAAGAGCGATATTGCTTATTGTGCTTTTGTTAGATTGCTTAACCTCTTCAGCCCCGGAAGATTTTACCCCCTTCCTGACCAGAGCACTTTTTACAATTTGGCACAGCGTCGCTTTAACTGACAATTGTGCGGCCATTTGATGCTGTATCCGATACAAAATTTGCGTCCTTTTTTTCCCACAAATAGAGCTTTCTTTTGGTGGCATTTGATCACCTCTGCGGTTTTAATTTTTTGCGCTATAAACAAAAAGAGAGCGACAATTAAAAAAAAATATATATATATTTTTAACTTTTTGCTATAATAAATATCTCTAAAAGTTTTAAAAAAAACGAATTTCTTCATCAGTTTAGGCCGATACGTATTCTTCTACATATTTTTGGTAAAATAGATTGCAATAAGCGTATATTGATTGGTTTGCGCAAAAGTCATAGCGTCATTTGCATCCTTTTTTTCCCACAAATAGAACTTTCTTTTGGTGGTATTTGATCACCTCTGTGTTTTTTTCTTTTGTGCGCTATAAACAAAAAAAGAGCGACATATTAAAAAATAGATATTTATTTTTTTACTTTTTGCTATAATAAATATCCCCAAAAGTAAAATATCTCTTAAAAAAACGAATTTCTTCATCAGTTTAGGCCAATATATATTCTTGTACATATTTTTGGTAAAAAAAAAAAAAAAATCGCAATAAGCGTATGTAGCGGGGTCGTTCCCCTTTTAGGGGATAAGACCACAGTTCCCATAATTCCCCAGGCTCCCGGGAGGATGGTTGTTTTCGCCCGAGAGGCTGATTGGGGAGCTGATAAAAGGAAAGAGGAAGCACCGCCTCTTCCTCTTCTGACGCAGGGATCATTGAGAGAGGAGACACCTGTGCGGACCGGGACTGCTGAAGGCCTGAAGCCTGGGCCTTGCAGCAGACTGAGAGAGACTCTCACACCTCATTGTCAGCAGCAGCAGAGCGGAGCCTTTTACCTGAGAACGGTCGGTCAGGAGGAGGACCGGAACGCAGGGGCTGTGACGGAGGAGGCCGGACGCCGCCAGTGGAGGTCCCGGAGCTGAGGACGGTATCCGGAGTGGTGAGCGAGCTGGAAAGCTCATCTTGTACTATATTTCACTTTATGCCTATTGAACTGCCAAGGCAAATTTACCTCAGAGCAGAAGAGTGCTTTTTCTTGTGGATTACAAAAACACTATTTAAAGCTACATGTGCACCACCTCTACAGTTCTTGTGCCGGTGAAGAATACTGGGGTTCCCCAAGGACTGAGCTCTATTGTTAGGGGTCAGGCCTGATCCATTAGATAGCTGTAGTTAGATTTGTTGCACCTCAGAGGTGCATAGCAGACGGTCGCTACACGTGGCGCTCCGTTCCCCATTGCTATTCTGATACATATATGTGTACATGTCATAGTGCATATTGCAGGGACCTGCTAATGTGTTGTAAGTCAAATGTTTGATGCATGTTACTATTTCTTTTCATACTGCCAAAGTAAAGACAGTTATTTCAGTCAGCAGTCTGCCTGTGAGTTTGAGTCCATTACATTTAAAGTATAAGTGATATTTTTATGTGCATAGATACATATCCCTTTACTAACTGTGCCAGAGCGGGTAGAGCAGATTGCCGGGGGGTTGGTGGAGCTGTACTCAGGGACCCAAATCAAATTTGCGGCCCTCTTAATTGGGGGTATCGCTACACGTGGGGGCTCGTCTGGGATCCTGAGACAGCGGGAAAACCCGCCAGAAGGTACCGGCATGGACCCGATAGAAGTGGGACGGTGGTACACAATATGGGGCACTGATCCAGCCGCAGCAGCAGTGATTGAACTGCCAGGGATATGGCAGGAAGAGGCAGTCAAGCAGCTCATAATGTCATTATCCCCAGGCCACAAGTCACGGATAATGGACATGAGAAATGATGCCGGGTATACATACGCCCTAGTAGAATGGAGAAGTGAGACCCCAGAGCAGTTCAGGAGCCAAAGCATACAAGCACTGGATGGTCAGACCTATCCATTGCTGCATGCGCTGCCGCGCAAGGGAGACTGTTTTCGAACGAAAACTATGCTATCCCCAAAGAAGGAAGAGCAGAAGGGCACGGAAAGTCCCGCACCTGTACAGACCACTCTTAGTGCAGAACTGTGCGCTGTCCTAGGGGAGATTGTGACTCAGTGCAGAAGAGACCCCGGGGACTACCCGATGTCGGGATACAGGAAACTCCGGATGTTTTCAGGGAGAAAACCTGTACCCTCGGGAGAAGAGGGATTTGAAGAGTGGTTAGATGGCGCCACACAGGCCTTGGAAGAATGGGAGGTCCCAGAAGGTAGAAAGAAGCAAAGGATTGTTGAGAGCCTAAAAGGGCCTGCCTTAGAGGCCATACGCAACCTGAAGACAAGCAAGAAAGATTGCACTGCCCAGGATTACCTAGACATCCTGGAAAGTGTGTTTGGTGGGACAGAGAAAATCACGGAGCTTACCTATTAACTGGAACACTGTTACCAGAAGACAGGGGAGAAGCTGTCGGAGTATATGGGACGTATAGACAATATCCTGCATAGGATTATCCTGAAGAAGGGGATAGATTCAGGGAAGGTAGACGAAGCCCGCGCTCAGCAGGTGATGAGGGGAGCCCAACCCCTGGACCCTGTCGCACTAGTACTACGCACCCGACAGGATGGGAAGAGCCTGGACTACCCCGATCTCATTCGGATGGTCAGAGAGGAAGAGGCCATGTTGGAAGAGAAACGGGAAAAGCAGGGGATGGGGTCTACAAAACTTCCAGTGGCCACGGTCAGGTCGGCCTTAACCCCTGAAAGAGAGACAGAAGTAGACGCTCTGAAGTTGCAGATGTCCCAAATGATGGAGATACTGACCTCTTTGGTGGCGAAAGAGACGCCCAGTCCCAAGAAAGAAACAAGCAGGAGGGAATTATTTCCAACTGTTCCAGCACCAGCATCCCCACCTGACTACGGAGAGATGATCTGTTTTAACTGCAGGGGAGTGGGCCATATTGCAGCTGTATGTTCCAGTCCCAAGAGGAAGAAAACAGATAGCCGCCAGCCGGCGGGAAACTCCAGAGGGCCCCGGTGAAGGAGTCAACCGGGTGCCCATCGCCTTCAGTGAGCTCCAAGAAGAATGGCATGAAAAGGAAGAGAGGAGACCAAACTCCTCGGAAGGAGCCCAGGGTTCCTCAACCAAGGTACACCCCAGAGAGAGGGGGCAAGACCCCTCCGAAGAGACACAGCACTCCCAAGCGAGTACCTTTAAAAGTGAGAGATAACAATGTCCCTCAGCGGGTTCGTACTCCCATAGCGAGGGAGAAAATTAATGCATACCAGGCTCAGGAAAGAATCAAGCGCAAATCCAGTTGGAAAGAAAAGAGTCCAAAGAAGAAGACAGCATCAACCCGGCCCTACCCAGAAGAGCTGGTTGGTCCATCTCCTACTGTACCTATCCAAGTGGAAGGAGTGTACACACAGGCCCTCCTGGACACTGGAGCACAAGTGACCTTATTGTACAGGGACTTCTACGACAGATACCTGAGTCATCTGCCCATACAGAAGATAGAGGAGCTGGAGATATGGGGATTGGGAACTTAGAATTTCCCCTACGACGGCTACCTACCCATAAGATTGACCTTTGACCCATCCGTGGCTGGAAAGGCTGAAGTGTTTGACACCTTGGCAGTGGTGTGTCCCCGCCCGCCAGGAACCAGAAAGACCTCCCTGATCATAGGGACGAACACGGATCTGGTCAGAAGGCTCCTGACCCCCCTTGTACAGAAGCAGAATCATTCGGCCCCCAAGATCCATCCCATGCTGAAGGCGGCCTACCAGCGGTTGGTCTTAGAGCAGAAGACCCCAAGTGAGGGGATAGGGAAGGTGTGGAGACTTGGAAGAGAAGGAGCGGTGTTACAGCCTGGAGAGGTAACCTGCCTTAGGGCCACAGTGAAGCTTAATTGGGAGCAGCCTGGCCCCTTTGTTGTGTTGGAATCTGACCCAATGGAGGGTCACTCAGGCCTGGAAGTGATCCCAGAAGTGATCCCAATCAAGGCATTGAAGAAGGCCAGAGGAAGAGTCCCAGTCAGTGTGAGGAACCCCACGGAGCGGCCCGTGGAGATCCCTGCCAGGATGCTACTGGGACAGGTGAGTCCTGCTGTCCTAGTTGGCTGGTCAGAAGTGAAAGGGGCGGGTAAAGGAGAAGATGTTTGGAAGAAACTCTCCATGGAAAACCCAAACCTACCTGGAGCTTGGAAGGAGAGAGCCAAGGCCCAGCTGACCAGATGGGAGAAAATTTTCTCTAAAGATGAGTTTGATGTGGGGTGTGCAAGGAGTGCCACCCATCGAATCCGCATGCAAGAGGACAAGCCATTCAGAGAGAGAGTGAGGCGGGTCCCACTAGCAGATCTGGAGGATCTGAGAGAGCAGCTTGCGGAACTGAAGAAGACGGGAGTGATTCGGGAGTCCAGAAGCCCTTATGCCTCCCCAATAGTGGTGGTCAGGAAGAAAAATGGGTCGTTGAGGCTTTGCATTGACTACAGAACCCTCAACAGGAGGACCATTCCTGATCAGTACACCACGCCAAGGATAGAGGATGCCTTACAGAGTTTGTCTGGAGCTAAGTGGTTCAGTGTGATGGACCTCAAGAGTGGGTACTATCAAATCCCCATGCATCCAGAAGATAGAGAAAAGACTGCCTTCATAACCCCAGTAGGGTTCTTTGAGTTCAACAGGATGCCTCAGGGCCTGTCTGGAGCTCCTGCTACCTTCCAGCGCCTCATGGAAAGGACTGTTGGAGACATGAACCTCATAGAAGTCCTCGTGTACCTGGATGATGTCATTGTTTTTGGGAAAACTTTGGAAGAACATGAAGCCAGATTGGAGAAAGTGTTGAAGAGGCTCAGTGAAGAGGGACTCAAACTTTCTCCCGAGAAGTGCTGGTTCTACCAGTCTTCTGTGAACTATCTGGGACACATAGTGTCTGAAAAAGAAGTGGCTACAGACCCTGAGAAGTTGGAGGCAGTTACTTCATGGCCAAGACCCACAACAGTCACCAAACTTCGATCTTTCTTGGGGTTCTGCTCCTACTACCGCAGGTTTGTGGATGGGTTTGCCCGCATTGCAAAACCCCTAAACGAGCTGCTCAAGACAGAAGGAGAGGAAGATGGATTGGGGCCTAGGAGGCCCGGTGAATTGGTTCAAGACCAATGGAACTCAAGGTGTGAAGAGGCTTTCAGAACCTTGAAGAGGAGTCTCACCACAGCCCCAGTCTTGGCCTATGCTGACCCCACTAGACCATATGAGCTACATGTTGATGCCAGCCATGAGGGCCTAGGTGGAGTACTCTACCAGGAGTATGAAGATCAGCTACGACCAGTGGCCTATGTGAGCCGGAGCCTGACCCCCTCCGAGAAGAACTACCCCACCCACAAGTTGGAGTTCTTAGCCCTCAAATGGGCAGTAGTTGACAAGTTAAAAGACTATCTTTATGGGGCAGAGTTTACTGTAAAAACAGATAACAACCCTTTGACCTATCTATTCACCACCGCCAAGCTGGATGCAACTGGACACAGATGGTTGGCAGCGTTGTCTGGATTCAATTTCAGCCTCAAGTACAGGCCAGGGGCTGGAAATAGGGATGCAGATGCCCTGTCCCGAAGATCCCATGTCATGGTCGATGATTGGGAAGACTGGACTCAAGTGGCCCCAGAAGGAGTGCGAGCCCTTTGTCAGGGGGCTGAACTCCAAGTCAGAGGAGGATCCAGAGCTGAAGAGATAGGAGTTACCACAGTGGGAGTCCCAAAATGCTACTGTGGGGTAACTCAACTAGAAGAAGAGTGCCTACCATAGCTGTCCAAGAAAGAGTTGAGGTGTGACCAATTGGAAGACCCCATGGGGAAATTGGTCCTGGAAGCATTGGAAGACAAGAGTCCAGAGGGACTCCGACTTCACCCTTCCAAAGAAGCTCGCTTACTAAGGAGGGAGTTGGATAAACTACAGGTGCATCAGGGGGTGGTCTACCGAAGGGGCCCCTCTGATAGCCCAGAAGATAAGTGGCAGCTGTTTCTCCCTGAAAAGCATCGAGAGACTGTGCTGATTGCCCTACATGACCAGCATGGTCACTTGGGAGCAGAGAGAACCTTCCAACTTGTCAGAGACCGGTTTTATTGGCCCTGCATGAGGGCCGAAGTGGAGGAGTATTGCCATTCCTGTGCAAGATGCATTCAGAGAAAGACTTTACCCCATCAAGCTGCCCCAATGGGCCATCTACAGAGTCAAGGCCCAATGGATCTGGTATGCATTGATTTTCTCTGCCTCGAATCCGATTTGAGTGGATTGGGAAATGTTCTGGTGATAACCGACCATTTCACCCGTTATGCCCAGGCATTCCCAACCAAGGACCAGAAGGCCTCTACAGTGGTACTTTTGGAGAAATACTTTGTTCATTATGGACTACCACAGAGAATCCATTCAGACCAAGGAAGGGACTTTGAGAGTCGCCTGATCAGGAAGCTACTAGATTCTCTGGGAGTAGAGAAGACTAGAACTACACCATATCACCCTCAAGGGGATGCCCAGCCTGAAAGGTTCAACCGGACTCTATTGAACATGTTGGGAACTTTAGAGACAGAAAGGAAGCAACATTGGAGCCAACACATTTCAGCTCTGGTGCATGCTTACAACTGTACAACCAGTGATGTGACGGGTTTCTCCCCTTACCGGCTTATGTTTGGGAGAGAAGCAAGATTGCCAGTGGATCTGGCCTTCGGCATTTCCTTAGACCATGCCTCTGAGGCCTCTCACAAAGGATATGTGGACAGATTGAAGCACAGTTTGAAGATAGCTTATGAGAAAGCTCAGGCGGCCTCTGACCAGAGGGGGGCCCGAAACAAGCGGAACTTTGATTTGAAGGTTAGAGTGCAAGACCTACAGCCTGGGGACCGTGTACTGTTACGCAATCTAGGGATCCCTGGAAAACACAAGCTTGCTGATAGATGGAGATCAGAGCCATATATCATTTGTAGAAAGCTACCAGGATTGCATGTCTACAAGTTGAAGCCAGAAGGGAGAGTGGGGCCTTTGAAGACCTGGCATAGGAATCACTTGCTCCCACTCACCGAAGCAGTCAGAATACCTCCAGCGAGAGACTTACCTGAATCTGTTTCCATTCTGGATACCCCCAGACCCAACACTCGGTCCCAGACTAAAGGGGGATGAAGTACGCGATATAATGATTATATCTAATATTATATCATCTACGTATAATTGTCTAGTCCCTATAATGTTGTTAGTCTGTTAAACCTATGAGCGCATGCTACTATTAGTATCACAATAATACGAGGTTAGCTATGAAACCAAACACAAACTACTGCTAGTAAATCACTATCTTATTTATTTCCCAAGAATCAGGAATGCTAACATAAAGTATTAAAAGACATTACAATATCACAAGGCTTACAATCAAATCATATAATACAAGAATATCAAAGATACTTATTACAGGGCCCTCCTTGTAGCCTCGAAAAATGGCCGCCAGACCATGAGGTGACCAGAGACATCTTCTCATATCAGGGATTCCCAGCAAACAGAGAGACACAGAGACAGAGTTCTGTGCAACAATTCCTTTTAACAAAACTCACTCATTCAAGCTCCCCCCCCTTGCCAATCCTAGCTGCCCCAATCATTGTTCCCATGACAATCCATGACTGTCCTGCTGCAGTCTGTGCCCCAGACTATCTTCGTCCTCAATCTATTTGAAGCTTCATGCACGCCAGGTGGGCTGAAGATAACTCCTTTTGCTATGCAGATCTTGTTTGGGGCCACATTTCTCAGAGGTGTAGAACTTTAGAAAAATAACATTCATGTTTGATTCCAACATATGCCGCTTTGCGACTGAAAGTCGCATAAAAACCCTTCTTCAGACACGGCTCCTATTGAACAGTCCATAACTGTTTTGTCCCTGACATGCGTTTCCAAACCAGTATCCATAGAACAGTCCTTTAAACGTCTTAACGTGTTGTATTTTTACAACGTGTCCCTGACATGCGTTTCCAAACCAGTGTCCATAGAACAGTCCTTTAAACGTCTTAACGTGTTGTATTTTTGCAACGTGTGCAGAAACAGCTCCTATGGAACAGTCCGTTGTGGTCTTACCGTGTTATGCTTCCCGACATGTGCCGCTTTGCCACTGAGTGACACATCTTTCTTCAGCGACAGCTTCCATGTCGCCATTATGTATCTTTGGTAGCTTCCGGATGGATGCAATACAGGCAAGGGGTATCCATTCATTCACCATTCACCAGTACACATTCAGAGCAACATATGAAACAGCTCTCAAATACTGATCTATTATTTAGATAAGTCTCGAGGAGGGCCTTATTCACCCATATTAATAACCTACAATACTCATAGGTCACACTATACCATAATATAAATCAACTTATTACCATACTATATACATATATATGTGTCCAGTCCATTTACGCACCCCGCTCCCAACCCTATAACCCTTTACTGTACATATGGGTCGGGATTAGGCAGGCTTGCTCACAGCGGTATTGCAGGGCTCTGACTTGGCAGCAAGGTCTCTAATTTGTACACAGAGACTCTACTGTCAATTCGTCCCTCAACTTGCATAGCCAAATGGGAGACCCTTCTATATAAATATTAAGTTTAATCACACATATAAATTTGCAAAAATTACAAAACCACACAATTCCATCCCTGTGCCTGGATTTCAGAGACCATGCCCAGGGTATGCCATGCACCTCTACCTATGGTTAGGTTCAAGGAACCTTCCAGTTTTATGACTAACATTACATCGGTATTCTTTAGGACAAAGAAACAAACTTGTCTATGTCCCAAATGACACCCAGGTGCTTCCTACCCAGCAACGATCCCTGAAATAACTTCCCAACATTTTTTACGTTCACCACCATGATGTATTGCCCTGGCATACAGAGGACATCATGGTCAGGCTTCCGACCGAGGGAAGTATCAACCTGCTTTCATCTCCTCTGATCACATGTGGGTGATTTAGCCTCAAATGCGACAAGATAGAATCCCCAATCAGTAAGCCCATTGATGCCACCAAATACACAGCCCAAGTCCGCACTTCTGTGTATGGGATCATACAGCCTAACACCTTTCACCATCCAAACTGGTACAGCCCATCCAGGCATTCGACCACCATTTTGGATTAGTGTAAGCGACGTGTTGTGGCAGAGTCTTACTGAGCGGTGATGCTAACTCATCAGGCCACTGCCCTTTATACAGAGATTGCACAATCAGCTTGATGCTGGTTGACACTTCCGCCTGCCACTGCGTGTACGCCAGAGCCCATGACCGATTTCTATCCTGTACCCTCACACCCTCCACCAACCTCTCAACATGGTTCACCAAATCTGGAGACCCTGGGTATTTTGTGAATGTTATTAAGGATGCCACCAATCTCTCTGAGTAACAAAGTCCCGCTCAAGCTATGGCTGAGAGTTTGTTCCTCAGGATACCGATGTCTACTCCATTACCAACACCCATCCCAGCTCCTATTCCCCCAATATAGTGCTGAATACATGCCTCCTCCTGTGGTTACTCCTCCGAGATAAGCATCCTGCTTCTGTGTCCACACAACTCTGGGAGTAATTCACTGGTACGATGACAGCACTTGATTCAGCGTATACTCAGCCCATATAGGGTAATAGGTTTTATCAACCACTGTGAGATGTTGCAGTGCCATATGGTGAAGGCATAATGTACCCTGGTAGTCAGCGTTTGTTCCCTTTATCTATCGGAGCATGCTCCTGTGTGTATACACTGGCATTCCCTGTGCAGGGTTTTAACTTCTCCGGTGAGACCTCAACCAGGTGTATCTCCCCCATACAAGGAAATGTTCACCCCATTGATGTGTCACCTGGCACCCTCTAGTCTGGCCAACAGACACCTTATTATGCATAGGTGCCCGCCTCCTGGGTACCTGCGCCATATACATTCCGTTACGTCAATACATGTCATACATTACACAACTTTCCTTCTTTCAGCTCCTCCCTCCAACAAAAAAAAAAAAAACATATATATTTTACATTTCCATGTTCTGATGGATTGGATGTGTTATATTCCTTTCCCAACCTCCAACCCATTGTACGTATATTAATAACACGTTTGCATTCATCAGGAGAGAGTCCAGCAAAAAAAATGTTTCAAGTCTTATTGATAGGCACAGTCTTTCAGATTCAGCACCAGATCGTTCATAGGAAAAGAAAAGTGTTAAAGTGAATCTTTTCGTTTGTCCCGTCTCTCCTGATATTTAGTGGAATAAATTTGGGCGTGGTATGGCACAGACAAACTGCCAACCAGATGATCATCTGTCATCCATTTTCCAGAACCTTTCCAATCTCGCTCCACCAGGATTCTGGAATTGAAAAACAAGAGCAGAATCAAATTCTTATCCATAATATCTGCTCGCTTACCATATTTACTCCTATTTCCCTCCTACTTAGTATTCCTGGCTTCTGCAACTTTGACCAAACTATCAAACACAACCATTTAGGCAAAACCCACTCTAAAATGGATCCCCATGGTATGGTCAAAACATTCAAAACCGAACGTCACTGTTGTTTCTCAAAAATTCTCAATTTAAAAACGCAAAAAGAAAAACAACCAATGCATTTATCTTTATCTTACTATCTATGCACTAATTCCCCTTTCAGGTGGACAAAGGCTAAACCTTTTAGTAAAAGAAAAACCTCCCGCGGCTAGACTGGTTTTCTACCAACTTTGTCTTAAACAAAAAGTATCCAGCTGCTACCTGAGGGCATCGCCCATTACCCCCCTTTCAGGTGGGCTAAACATAGTGATGTCCCACCTGAACAAAAAAAAACTAAATTAACACTAAAATAGATGACTAAACCAATACCCCAAAAAAAAATTTAAAATCTGGCCGTTATCACCCAAGAACCACATGACAAGACAACCACCATACAACAATGACAAACACTCAACTTTTAACTAAAGACATCCATGGATTTTCTCCTGAGAAGAGTACATGTTTCTTTTTTTTATCTGAAAGACAATAAGTTAATGGGAAAAACAACACAAACAAAACATTTGTAACTTCATCACAACATTTGCTACCTCATTTGTAACTCTTTAGTTTTGTCAGATTATTGTTTAAATATTTTCATTGTTTGCAAACAATTACTAATTAATGAGCTCATGGTACCATGTGATAATCGATTATGCATTTACAATAACCTAACCCCCGTGTTGGTCTCACTTTGACGGACCTGCAAACAAAACACAAATGTTTAGTATCCAAACCTGTTCTCTCCCTGGTTTCTGGAAAAGGAACACAAAGACAATGATTAAACACGATTATCATGACAATTGACTTTAAGTGCCCCAAGTCTCTTCTCATTAATTGTACTGCTAGGGGAACACCGAGTTGTAGTATAAACAACTAAACTAAAAAAATAAAAATTACAAACATTAAAACTAAAACAGAAATGAATAAAAAAAAAAAAATTGAAAAATGAAAATTGAAAAAAAAAATTAATAAAAAAAAGAAAATATGAAAAAAAAATAATTCATAATAAAAAAAAACATTAAAAATTAATAATAAAAAAAATTTGAAAAAATTAATGGAAAAAATAAAAAAATGAATAATAAAGAAAATTAAAAAAACCTAATAAAAATTCATTAAATTAATAAAACATTAAACCTTATAAAAAAAAACTACAAAAATACTTAAAACCTTATTCATAGGAAGGAAACTTTGATCAGAGTATTTTTAACATACTTGCAGCTGACTAAGTGCTGCTAGCATTGCTTCCCCCAGTGCTATGTTTGAATAACCATTCGGCTACTTCCATTTTGATTTTATGCAACTGTCCTACATATTGCTTTTCAGTTTGTAGACTCCGTAATTGGGTCTTAACGGGGAATTGGGTTTGCTTACTATGGGCTCCATGCTTTGGATTGCTACCCCACCTGGCCGAATAACATTCATAATGCCTTGGGGTAGTTTTCAGGTATGATCTTTTTTTGATATCGTTATTAGCCCAACAATACTTTGCGATGTGACCTCCCCTTTTACACAAACAACATTTTAGCTCTGGCTTCCCTGCATAGGCCCTTTTTTTAACCTCCTGTGCTGGAAATTCACATTGCTGGATAATATTACTGTGATTGGAATGAACAGACTTTACACTTTCATCGTCTGAGGAGTCATCAGAAGTTTCCATTTCAACTCCTTAATCAATTTCAAGCGCAGTTATCACGTTTGTATTTACGTCTCCAACATTGATTCCCATCATAGTAATATGATTTGCAGCAACAATATCATACGGGTTTTCTTTATGTTCCACTTGTATTTTTGCACACTGAGCATGTACCTCCACCATTGCATCTTCGGCTATTGTATGTTTGGAGGATAAATCCATTATGGCTGCCTGTGCACCCTGTAATTCCTCCTTAAGCATTGTGATAACCTGCAAATTCTCAGCCTCCCTCCTATTCAAAAAAACGATGCAACCTTCTCTTAACTCACACGTTTTCCCTAATTCATGTACTCTCTGTTCCAATTCGCCTTTTTCCGTCACTAATTGTTCAATCTGCCTACGCGCTTGTGCATCTGCATTTTCAACCCTAATTAATATATCTTTTGTTATATTTTGTAGCTGCTGCATGAATTGCTTCCTTTCATCTATCCATTCTGATTCTTTCTGTTCAGAAATATGTTTCATCTTAAGAAGCATGCCTATCAAATTTGCTACCCTCTGTTTTCTGCCTTTTTTTGATTTATTACTTATAAGGCTGTTATGTGTATTACATTGTGTCAAAAGTTCATTAAATTGTTGTGTCAACCCACCTTCTTGTGTAGATTGAAATCTAATAGCCCCATGTTTAGCGATGAATAGCTCGATGGCCTCCATTGATATGCTAATTAGCAAGCCCTCTATACTGGAGCTGTAAAACCTGTTTTGGTTACACTGCACTACAGACAAACAGATAAGGCTATTCAAAGGTTTCGTTGCAAGCTAGCTTGTAGTCCCACAAAAGCTTACAACAAACAAAAAAAAAACTCCTACCTGCTACCTGTAGTTCTACAGCCTACACAAGGCACATCCTAAGACACAAGGCAGACTCTTAATCAATGCCTTCCTGTTAGTTTGCAGGCCACATTGAACTTCTATTGGGTCAGAGAGTTATGTCACTCTCACGTGAGTAGAAATAATAAAATGACAAAAACAAAAAAAAAAAACAAAAAAAAAAATGACAAAAAAAAAAAAAAAAATGACAAAAATGTTTTTTTTTTTTTTAAAACTAACAATATCTCTATCACTTTTTTTCTTTTCCTCAAAGATGTATGGTAATTCCTGTCAATTGCTAACCAAGGGTGATCAGCCCTTACTCACCAGCCCTCTTGACCAGCTACAAGTATTCTAACACTTTGCATTAGCAATACAACATTTAACATATATATACATATATATATCTCGGATAATAAAAAAAAAAGGTCTCACCAGATTTGTCGCGCGCCCGCTATCCGATGAAATATTTCACAAAATTTTTATGATCATCCAAGCGTGGTTTCAGAATTCGCGAGCCAGCGCCAATCTTGTCCACACGAGAGATGATTTTCAGTTCTGGGTGTCTTTGATTACCAGGACTCAAAACAAAAATACATTAGTTTGTGGATTCTGTGTAAAAATACATTCTACACGCCTTTGTGGGGTGCCATATGAAGTACGCGATATAATGATTATATCTAATATTATATCATCTACGTATAATTGTCTAGTCCCTATAATGTTGTTAGTCTGTTAAACCTATGAGCGCATGCTACTATTAGTATCACAATAATACGAGGTTAGCTATGAAACCAAACACAAACTACTGCTAGTAAATCACTATCTTATTTATTTCCCAAGAATCAGGAATGCTAACATAAAGTATTAAAAGACATTACAATATCACAAGGCTTACAATCAAATCATATAATACAAGAATATCAAAGATACTTATTACAGGGCCCTCCTTGTAGCCTCGAAAAATGGCCGCCAGACCATGAGGTGACCAGAGACATCTTCTCATATCAGGGATTCCCAGCAAACAGAGAGACACAGAGACAGAGTTCTGTGCAACAATTCCTTTTAACAAAACTCACTCATTCAAGCTCCCCCCCCTTGCCAATCCTAGCTGCCCCAATCATTGTTCCCATGACAATCCATGACTGTCCTGCTGCAGTCTGTGCCCCAGGCTATCTTCGTCCTCAATCTATTTGAAGCTTCATGCACGCCAGGTGGGCTGAAGATAACTCCTTTTGCTATGCAGATCTTGTTTGGGGCCACATTTCTCAGAGGTGTAGAACTTTAGAAAAATAACATTCATGTTTGATTCCAACAGGGGACCAGGCCCCCAACCGGCTGAAGAAGAGAGAGGAGAATTTGAATGGCTATGGCCTTCTTCAACCCCAGGAAATTCCGCCATAGATCTTCCACTTACTGAAGAGGTGGAAGATGGAACATTGAATCCAGAAGCTACGGAGTTTGTTCCACTCAGTGTTGTGCCTGAGAGCTGGGAAGATATCCCTGGTCTCTACTCAGAAGAAGAAGAAGTAGATGTTCCAGAACCAGTGATGTTGCCAGAATGTGTTCCTGAAGAAGTGCCCAGAGAACAGAAAGCTCGCAGAGTTGTGAGGCCTCCCAAGAAGTTGACTTACCCCCAAATGGGAAAAAGTTCAGAGGACTCTGTTACCACAGCAAGAAGAAGTGCTGAACGCCCTGACCCATCCACTGTTCATTTGGTGGAGGGCAACCCCAGCTCACTCTCTGGCACAGTTAAACAGGTCGCCCACACTGAAGTGACCTGTAGACAGGACAGCTCCCCATCCTATGCTAATTGGTGGGAAGCTCCTCTGTCTGAATTATGTGAACGTGTTGTTTCCAAGAAAGCTTGTAGATTGAACAATGTCTTTGGGGACCAAAGATTCAAAGTGGGGGGAGTGTGTAGCGGGGTCGTTCCCCTTTTAGGGGATAAGACTACAGTTCCCATAATTCCCCAGGCTCCCGGGAGGATGGTTGTTTCTGCCCGAGAGGCTGATGGGGGAGGTGATAAAAGGAAAGAGGAAGCACCGCCTCTTCCTCTTCTGACGCAGGGATCATTAAGAGAGGAGACACCTGTGCGGACCAGGACTGCTGAAGGCCTGAAGCCTGGGCCTTGCAGCAGACTGAGAGAGACTCTCACACCTCATTGTCAGCAGCAGCAGAGCGGAGCCTTTTACCTGAGAACGGTCGGTCAGGAGGAGGACCGGAACGCAGGGGCTGTGACGGAGGAGGCCGGACGCCGCCAGTGGAGGTCCCGGAGCTGAGGACGGTATCCGGAGTGGTGAGCGAGCTGGAATGCTGATCTTGTACTATATTTCACTTTATGCCTATTGAACTGCCAAGGCAAATTTACCTCAGAGCAGAAGAGTGCTTTTTCTTGTGGATTACAAAAACACTATTTAAAGCTACATGTGCACCACCTCTACAGTTCTTGTGCCGGTGAAGAATACTGGGGTTCCCCAAGGACTGAGCTCTATTGTTAGGGGTCAGGCCTGATCCATTAGATAGCTGTAGTTAGATTTGTTGCACCTCAGAGGTGCATAGCAGACGGTCGCTACATGTGTCGCTCCGTTCCCCATTGCTATTCTGATACATATATGTGTACATGTCATAGTGCATATTGCAGGGACCTGCTAATGTGTTGTAAGTCAAATGTTTGATGCATGTTACTATTTCTTTTCATACTGCCAAAGTAAAGACAGTTATTTCAGTCAGCAGTCTGCCTGTGAGTTTGAGTCCATTACATTTAAAGTATAAGTGATATTTTTATGTGCATAGATACATACCCCTTTACTAACTGTGCCAGAGCGGGTAGAGCAGATTGCCGGGGGGTTGGTGGAGCTGTACTCAGGGACCCAAATCAAATTTGCGGCCCTCTTAATTGGGGGTATCGCTACACGTATATTGAATGGTTTGCGCAAAAGTCATAGCGTCTGCAAACTATGGGAAAGATTTATGGCATTTTTTTATTATTTTTATAAACATTTTTTTTTTACTAGTAATTGCGGTGTGCTGCGATTTTTGGCAGTACTGCGATATTGCGACGGACAGATCGGAGACTTTTGACACTTTTTTGGGACCATTGACATTTATACAGTGATCAGTGCTATAAAAATGCACTGATTACTGTGTAAATGTCCCTGGCAGTGAAGGGGGCGATCAAGGGGTTAAACGCGTGTTCCCTCAGCATGTTCTAACTGTGTGGGGATGTGATTGACTAGGAGAGGGGGCGTATCGTTTTTCCTACTTCATAGGAAGAAACTATATGGCTCCTCTCCTCTGACCGCACAGAGCAAATCCTCATGCTGGTGCTCGTACACGTGACCCGGCCACTTGCGCCCCCTGGTGGCCGAAAACCGGTAGGACGTACCCACACAGGATTTTGACCAGGAGAGCCATTGTGCCGCAGTATATCTGCGTGACACAGTCGGCAAGTGGTTAATGTGCTGTTGTTAGAATGAAATGTTAGAATGTTTGTACTGTTGATCTTTGCAAGACGCCCCACCCCTCTGGCTGGGGGGGGGGCTCATGCCATTGACCCAGAGAAAGATGAGCCCAAGTGGCAGAGAGACGGAGTGTTAGGGGTATTCAGACTTTTGCTCTGTGTTGTTGAAAGGCATTGTCAGAGGCTCTACGAGAGTGTTGTACAGCCATTCCAACACAGAGCGTAATGAGTAATTATCACAATACTAGGAACCGCTTGCATCCAAAGGATTGGAAATGCCCTAGGTAAGGGGAAACTCCCAGACCCGCCTAAGCCTCCTAGAAGGGTTCTTAGAAAAAAAAAATTGTTGCGTAAACTTGGTAAAATGTCAAAATCAGCTGCAAAACTATATCCTGAAAATTTAACATGTAATGAGTATGTTGCACGGACATCCCCATGGGATTATTATTATTATGTAAATCCTTGGGTAGATAATCTGTCAGGGTATACTGAGTTATGCATAGATCCAGACCCTTTCCCAGAGATGGAGCTGTAGTAACCTGATGTTTAGGAAGGGTTGCTAGTAAATTTACATGCCAGGTATAGTTGCCTTGGGCAATTGTTAGGAGATCAATTGATTCCACCATAATTCTGGAATTGCTGCACTTCTCTCTTCTGTCACTAGATGGCCGGGTATCTGGTGGCATTAGATAAGACAAGGGCATTGCAAGGACAGATGAGGGATAAATGGGGTATCTTAGCCAATGGACAGGGATCTTCTTGGGTCCCTTGGCCTGTTGGGAGAGACTATTTTTTTGGGTGAGGTCAGGTGATCGGGGGTTCTGTGCCATCTAGAAGGCTGTCTGGGTGGACGCTTGTTGTATTGCCCCGGGCTGCTAGGCCAGAGCCTGAGGCCTATCCCGGGGACATCTGGCTGCTAGGCTGTCTGAGGGCCTATCCAGAAGCAAGAGAGCAGCGCAGGGTTGCAGTCCGATCAAAAGTAACAGCTCTGCTGGCCGGAGAACCTGTCGTGGTCGGAGGTAGAAGGGAAGCTGTCGCCACTAAGGGACCATCCACCTTGTTAGCAGGGACCACTGTGAGTAGCTGAAGCAAGTACCAGAGCAGTATTCAGTAAGTATAATGTAAGTATACAAGACATATATGGAGTCCAGGGAAATTAATCATATTCATTTGCTATAATTGCTCAAATTTACCCACCAAGCTGGTGTTTTAGACTAGGAAATTAGTCAAATAGGAGAGAGGAAATGGGTCAGAAATCACAGTTTAACATATCTTCAAGTCCAGCCCTATCTTCTATGTTTAACATTCCTAGCAAAGACTTACCGTATATACTCGAGTATAAGCCGACCCGAATATATGCTGAGGCACCTAATTTTACTAGCGGAGGAGCCCGGCTTTCTTCTTCGTCGTCGCAGCCGTCCGGGGTCTTGTTCCGACTTCGGGGGTCT
Organism: Lithobates sylvaticus; assembly: GCA_028564925.1. NCBI lineage: Eukaryota > Metazoa > Chordata > Amphibia > Anura > Ranidae > Lithobates > Lithobates sylvaticus. Next base: position 19,870,400 of record CM053031.1, read on the forward strand.
TGTCCCGCTCTTCGATTCTTCTGTCGCTGTCACCGCCGCTGCCTTCTCCTTCTCTTCTTCTTCCTTCCGATGTTGACACGACGCTCTCTCTGGCCGCAATGGCAGAGAAGCGTGGTGTGGCGACTAAATGAACCGACTTTGGTCTGTGCGTGGGCAAGTCCGTTCATTTGGAAGTCCGTCGGAACTCTTTCCCAGAATTCCGGCGGGAACTCCGTCGGACCTAGTCTGCTGGAAAGTCCGGTCGTGTGTACAGGGCATAAGGTTACTTTTAGGGCACACAATCTCAATATAAAAAATATAAACAATGAGGTTACGCCAAGTAGATAGATACCCAACATGTCAAATCTTACACATGTGTGAGTCTTGTGACACTATGAAACTGATGTAAGGGGGGACTCTGATGGGGACACTGACATAAAGGGGGACTCTGATGGGGACACTGATGTGAAGGGGGGACTCTGATGGGGACACTGATGTAAGGGGGGACTCTGATGGGGACACTGATATAAGGGGGGACTCTGATGGGGACACTGATGTAAGGGGGGACTCTGATGGGGACACTGATGTAAGGGGGGACTCTGATGGAGACACTGATGTAAGGGGGGACTCTGATGGGGACACTGATGTAAGGGGGGACTCTGATGGGGACACTGATGTAAGGGGGTACTCTTATGTAAGGGGGATTCTGATGGGGACACTGATGTAAAGGTACTATTTTGAATTTCTTAGCTTTTTTAAGCTAAAGTGTTTGATTTTTTTTTTTTTGATCCATGAAAGTTTGTAAAATATACAATGTAGCTTCTTGTACTGAGAAGTTTGGAGAACTTTAAAGTGAATCTGTTACATTTCCCAATACAAGCAAGGTGGCGTTTCACTTTAAGAGCTGATATAATGATGGGGTCACACACACGGCGAGGGACGTCTCCCTGAGGCTCCTCGGATCGGCGTTGGCTTTCAGGATATTTTTTTCTCGGAGGTTTGGAAAGGTTTTTGCAGCGGCGGAGTGAAATGGGTTTTGACAGGTTGGTGAAGCAGCTGCTCGCAGAGAGACATAATCAGGGGGTTTAGACGACAAAACAATTAGAGCAAATCGGAGCCTGAAATAAGTCTAGAGATGATTCAGCCTTCCAGGACCATCAAACGTCATGGCCAGCCTATCGCCTCCAGCCACGCAGTCCGAGGACAGAGCATGAACTGCCCGTAGACGTCTCCCTGAGAGGGGGAGCAGGCAGAAATATTTTATACTGGCTCCGCAGCAAGAACAATCGTTCCAGCACTGAAGGAATGGAGTCATCTCTGCTGAACATGCAATCCTTCCTCACATTAGCCCAAATTCAAATGTTATTAAACCCAAGCATTATATTATCAATTAAAGCGCCTGACATCAATACTTACCTTCCTCTCTAAGGGCTCATTTACACTTCAACCTACCTCTTCAACATCATTTTTTGATGTGTGTTTGATGCTTCAGTGATGCTTTTTTGAAGCTTTAACGCCTTCCAACCCGACCTATAACAGATTAACGGCCAGGCGGGCCTTTCGTCCTTCTTAGTGGATGTCATATGACGTCCTCTCAGAGGGCGCACAAAGTGGCCCCTTTGACACTGGGGCGTTTTTCAGGCGGTACAGCGCTAAAAATAGCGCCTGTACAGCGCCTGAAAAAATCCGGCCCCATTCACTCCAGTGTGAAAGCCGGCGGGCTTTCACACTGGAACGGTGCGCTAGCAGGACGGTCAAAAAAGTCCTGCTAGCAGCATCTTTGGAGCGGTATAGGAGTGGTGTATTCACCGATCCTATACCGCTCCTACCCATTGATTTCAATGGGACACCGCGGTAATACCGCGGCAATACCGCTACGGTGGCGCTTTGCGGGGGATTTTAACCCTTTTTCGTCCGCTAGCGGGCGTTAAAACCGGACCGCTAGCGGCCAAATACTGCGGCTAAAACGACGGTAAAGCAGCGCTAAATATAGCGCTGCTTTACCGTCGCCGCCGCTCCCGCCCCAGTGTGAAGGGGCCTTAAAGACTGTGTCCACAGGTGATGACTGACTATAACATGCCGGTACCAAGTGATCACTGTGACCAATCACAACAGATGGCATGACAATTGTAAACAATGGATGGCTTCCTTTCATGCCATCCATTGTATACAATTGTGTTGCTAGCTGTGATTGGTCGCAGTGATCACATGGTACAGACCGGACCAATTACAGCCCATCTGTACCATGTGATTAGCTTTGGCCAATCATAGCTAATCACAACAAAAGACACTGAATGAATCAGTTTCATTCGGTAAAAATAGTTAATTATACCAATGAATTTCATTGGTATAAGCAATCATAATGTGTAAAAAAAAAAAAAAAAAAAAAAATCCTGACCACTTCCCCAGAGTAGTACAGTGTTACTATGTTAACATTGTATTGCTCTATTCACAGTGTGCTAAAAAAAAAAAAAAAAAAAAGTGTAAAAAAAAAAAGAAAGAAATGTAATAAAAAAGAAAAGAAATTTTAAAAGTATTAATAGTTGTATGTATTTTTTTATGATGAAACTGTACTGCACTGGTGACAGTATGCAAAAACAAAAACAAAACAAAAAACAAAAAAAAAAAACATTGTGAACATTTTTTTTACATTTATTTATTTTACAAAAAATGATGACAAAAAAATAACAGCTTCAAAAAACTTGCCATGCCTCTTACTAAATAACTTGGACTGTCTACTTTACAAAAGGGGGTCATTTAGGGGGTATTTGTACTGTCCTGGTGTTTTCAGGGCCTCAAGAAATGAGATTGGTTGTCAGGATTGATCAATTATCAGATATACAGTATCTCACAAAAGAGAGTACACCCCTAACATTTTTGTAAATATTTTCTTCAATCTTTTCATGTGACAACACTGAAGAAATGACACTTTCTACAATGTAAAGTAGTGAGTGTACAGCTTGTATAACAGTGTAAATTTGCTGTCCCCTCAAAATAACTCAACACACAGCCATTAATGTCTAAACCACTGGCAACAAAAGTGAGTACACCCCTAAGTGAAAGTGTCCAAATTGGGTCCAATTGGCCATTTTCCCTCCCCGGTGTCATGTGACTTGTTAGTGTTACAAGGTCTCAGGTGTGAATGGGGAGCAGGTGTGTTAAATTTGGTGTGATCGCTCTCACTCTCTCATACTGGTCACTGGAAGTTCAACTTGGCACCTCATGGCAAAGAACTCTCTGAGGATCTGAAAAAAAGAATTGTTGCTCTACATAAAGATGGCCTAGGCTATAAGAAGATTGCCAAGACCCTGAAACTGAGCTGCAGCACGGTGGCCAAGACCATACAGCGGTTTAACAGGACAGGTTCCACTCAGAACAGGCCTCGCCATGGTCCACCAAAGAAGTTGAGTGCACGTGCTCAGCGCCATATGCAGAGGTTCTCTTTGGGAAATAGACGCTGCCAGCATTGCTGCAGAGGTTGAAGGGGTGGGGGGTCAGCCTGTCAGTGCTCAGACCATATTAATTTTCTGTCTTTTTTTGTTTATTTAGCAAAAAATAAAAACCCCAGTAGTCATTAAATACCACCAAAAGTAAGCTCTATTTGTGTGAAAAAAATCATAAAAATCTCATATGGGTACAGTGTTGTATGACCACGCAATTGTTATTTAAAGTGGGACAGCGCTGAAAGCTGAAAATTGGCCTTGGCAGGAAGGGGGTGAAAGTGCCCTGTATTGAAGTGGTTAATGAAGCTTGGCAAATGCCCTGTGTGTGTTGATTAATAGAACCCCAGCTTAGTAATACCCCCACTCAGCAGATTCCTAGCCCATTATTACCCCTGTTCAGCATTGGTATCCTTGTTTAGCAGATCCCCGCTCAGTAGTAACCCCCAGCTCTGCTGATCCCACACTCAGTAGTAACCCCCAGCTCTGCTCATGTCCCACTCAGTAGTACCCCCCAGATCTGCTGATTCCCTGCTCAGTAGTAACCCCCTGCTGTGCTGATTCACCGCTCAGTAGTAACCCACAGCTCTTCTGATTTCCCACTCAGTAGTAACCCCTAGCTCTGCTGATACCCCACTCAGTAGTACCCCCCAGCTTTGCTGATTCCCTGCTCAGTAGTAACCACCAGCTCTGCTGATTCCCTGCTCAGTAGTTACCCCCTGCTCTGCTGATTCCCCGCTCAGTAATAAACCCCAGGTCTGCTGATTTCCCACTCAGTAGTACCCCCAACTCTGCTGATTCTCTGCTCAGTAGTATCCCCAGCTCTGCTGATTCCCTTCTCAGTAGTAACCCCCAACTCTGCTGATTCCCCACTCAGTAGTAACCCCCTGCTGTGCTGATTCACTGCTCAGTAGTAACCCACAGCTCTTCTAATTCCCCACTCAGTAGTAACCCCTAGCTCTGCCGATATCCCACTCAGTAGTACCCCCCAGCTTTGCTGATTCCCTGCTCAGTAGTAACCCCCAGCTCTGCTTTTTTCCAGCTCAGTAGTTACCCCCTGCTTTGCTGATTACCCGCTCAGTAGTAAACCCCAGCTCTGCTGATTTCCAACTCAGTAGTACCCCCAACTCTGCTGATTCCCTGCTCAGTAGTAACCCCCAGCTCTGCTGATTCCCTGCTCAGTAGTAACCCCCAGCTCTGCTGATAACCCACTCAGTAGCACCCCCCAGATTTGCTGATTGCCTGCTCAGTAGTAACCACCAGCTCTGCTGATTCCCTGCTCAGTAATTACCCCCTGCTTTGCTGATTACCCGCTCAGTAGTAAACCCCAGGTCTGCTGATTTCCCACTCAGTAGTACCCCCAACTCTGCTGATTCCCTGCTCAGTAGTAACCCCCAGCTCTGCTGATTACCCACTCAGTAGTATCCCCAGCTCTGCTGATTCCCTTCTCAGTAGTAACCCCCAGCTCTGCTGATTCCTCACTCAGTAGTAACCCCCAGCTCTGCTGATTCCCCGCTCAGTAGTAACTCCCCAGCTCTGCTGATTCCCCGCTCAGTAGTAACCCCCAGCTCTGCTGATGCCCCACTCAGTAGTAACCCCCCAGCTCTGCTGAGCCCCTGCTCAGCAGTAACCCCCAGCTCTACTGTTCTTCTGGTTTGCTGATCCCCCTTCTCTCTCTGGTCCCACTCACCTCCCACTATATTGCTCCCATGCTGCGCACCACGTGTGACATTACTAGTTTCTCCTGCTCTGGTCCCCGAGCTCTGCTGATCTTCCTATGCTCAGTCCTCTCTATATGGGCCCCGCTCACCTTCCTGCTGCTCCAGGCTGCACACCAGATGTGAGGTCTGCACCAGACACTCCCAGAATATATACACATGAACTGGAAGTGACTGCTGATGACGTCTTTCCAGTTCGCTTGTTGGTTTCCCAGTGCATCCTAGGATATTTCATACCTCCAATACCTCTAATACCTCAGCTAACTCTGAATAAAAGCCTCTCAAAAGCTTCAGGTGCTGTAAGCGACTTCTGTGGAGGCTTTGTAGACATTTTGGAGCACCAAGAAAGTGACATGGGGTATAATTTTTTAAGCAAAGCAAACACAATGTGTAAACAAGACTGTAAGGTGACCATTTTATTTAGTGACAGGAGCTTTGATTGGCATTTAGAGTGCTTGAAAAAAGCGTGTCCAGTGCAGCATTTTAAAGCAAGTGTAAATGAGTCCTAAAAGCACCCCCTTCCTCTCAGTTGAGCGGGGCCAAATATCGTCACTCCTGGTTCCTGGCTATTGGGTGGCGTCGCTGCCTCTCCACCTTTTATACATGACGCGCCTGCAGGGACACGCAAGGCAGCCATGGAGAACTATATGGGCATGCATGCGCAGGGGTGCTTTGAACCCTGGGACATGTATTCCCAAGGAAGGGGATCAAGGGCACTTCCTATAAAGTTACAACTGCACACTCCCTGACAGGATGTCCAGGGAAGCAACACACAGGAACCCAACATTTCACTGCAACAGTGAAGTAAATTGAAAGTGTTTCAGGGCTTCTGTTTAAAGTGGTTTTGCCACTGTGAAATGAAAAACAATAAAAGCATACCCTTCAATAGTGTGTACTTGCCCTGATCCATAGCCCACCCCAGTGTGATTTCTGTCTGAACTCTACTTTCTCTGCTATCTGCATGTGTCACTGCTGACAGTCTATGCCCGTACCAGACAATCACAGGAGAAGGCCAGCCTCCTCTCAGATTGTGTAGAAGGGGGTGTGTCTATTACCTGCACTCAGGTTTCAGATTACACTCAGCTCCCTGGTCTATGCTATGCAGTGTGCGACATCAGATTCTCCTCCCCCTGATCAGATTCCCGTCCCCCTGCCTTCTGAGGCTAAGGAATGTGGTAAGGGGGCTTTGATGTAAAGGGGGACTCTGATGGGCCCAAGTTTATTTGAAATTGCATTACTTTGCTTTGATGAATTTTTTTTCTGTTGCTCTAAATCAGGAGTATCCCGGCACTACAGGGATGATAGCTCTGTTTTAAAGCTTTGTCAGGTTGTGGAACCTGCAATACGTACTCACCCCCACATTGGCAATATGCAGTACAGGTCACGCAACCACTACCGGCGCCACAATGTGTTAGTTGCTTGGCACACTGGCATCCTAACAACCAATTATTCAGTGTTTCAGTGCAGACTGACTGCATCAGTGTTCTTTAGAACTCTAATTTTGCATACAGCATGCCTGTGTAATAGCAGGGCAGGATCCGGGAGGTGCAAAAGGTCTGGACTTGAGACACAATGTACAGTGGTAGAGTACTAATGTATGGAGAGACTGATGAAGAGGAAACAAATGTGCAGGGTGGGGAGGGACTTGCTCTGATTGGGAAACAGTTGTGGGGGGTGATTGTTCTGATAGAAACACAGTTGGGGGTTTTGATTGCTCTGATGAGGACACAGATTTGGGGAGTTTGATGGCACTGAAGGGGACACAGTTGGGGGGTTTGATGGCTCTGATGGGGACACAGTTATGGGGGGTTTGAGTTGGACACAGTTGTGGGGGGTTTAATGGCACTGAAGGGGGACACAGTTGGGGGGTTTGATGGCTCTGTTGGGGACACAGTTATGGGGGGTTTGAGTTGGACACAGTTGTGGGAGGTTTAATGGCTCTCATGGGGACACAGTTGTGGGGAGTTTGATAGCTCTCATGGGGACACAGTTGTGGGGAGTTTGATGGCACTGAAGGGGACACAGCTGTGGGGGGTTTGATGGGGACACAGTTGGAGGGTTTAATGGCTCTGATGGGGGGGGTGATTGCTCTGTTGGGGACACAGTTGGGGGGGTTTGATGACTCTGATGGGGACACAGTTGTGGGGGTTGTGGTGGCTCTGATGGGGACCCAGTTGTGGGGGGTTTGATGGCTCTGTTGGGGACACAGTTGGGGGGGTTTGATGGCTCTGATTGGGAAACAGTTGTGGGGGGTGATTGCTCTGATAGGGACACAGTTGGGGGGTTTGATGGCACTGAAGGGGGACACAGTTGGGGATATGATGGCTCTGTTGTGGACACAGTTGTGGAGGGTTTGATGGCTCTTATTGGGATACAGTGGGGGGGTTTAATGGCTCTCATGGGGACACAGTTGTGGGGGGGTTTGATGGGGACACAGTTGGAGGGTTTAATGGCTCTGATAGGGACACAGTTGTGGGGGGGGGGGGATTGTTCTGACGGGGACACAGTTGGGGGGTTTGATGGCTCTGATGGGGACACAGTTGTGGAGGGTTTGAGGGGGACACAGTTGGGGGGTTTGATGGCTCTGATGGGGACACAGTTGTGGAGGGTTTGATGGGGACAAAGTTGGAGGGTTTAATGGCTCTGATAGGGACACAGTTGTGGGTGGTTTGATGGAACTGAAGGGGATACAGTTGTAGGGGGTTTGATTGATCTGATAGGGACACAGTTTTGGGGAGTTTGATGACTCTGATGGGGATACAGTTGTGGGGGGTTTGATGGCACTGAAGGGGATCCAGTTGTGGGGAGTTTGATGGCTCTGATGGGGACACAGTTGTGGGGGGTTTGATGGCTCTGTTGGGGACATAGTTGAGGGGGTTTGATGGCTCTGATTGGGAAACAGTTGTGGGGGGTTTGATGGCTCTGATAGGGACACAGTTGGGGGGATTGATGGCACTGAAGGAGGACACAGTTGGGGATATGATGGCTCTGTTGTGGACACAGTTGTGAAGGGTTTGATGGCTCTGATGGGGATACAGTTGGGGGGTTTAATGGCTCTCATGGGGACACAGTTGTGGGGGGGTTTGATGGGGACACAGTTGGAGGGTTTAATGGCTCTGATAGGGACACAGTTGTGGGTGGTTTGATGGCACTGAAGGGGACACAGTTGTGGGGGGTTTGATTGCTCTGATAGGGACACAGTTTTGGGGGGTTTGATGACTCCGATGGGGACACAGTTGTGGGGGGTTTGATGGCACTGAAGGGGACACAGTTGTGGGGGGTTTGATTGCTCTGATAGGGATACAGTTGTGGGGGGTTTGATGGCTCTGATAAGGACACCGTTGGGTGTTTTTGATGGCACAGAAGGGGATCCAGTTGCAGGGGATTTGATGGCTCTGATGGGGACACAGTTATGGGGAGTTTGATGGCTCTGATGGGAACACGGTTGTGGGGGGGGGGGGGGTTGATGGCTCTGTTGGGGACACAGTTGTGGGGGTTTGATGGTTCTGTTAGGGACACAGTTGGGGGGGGGGGGGTTTGATGGCTCTGTTGGGGACACAGTTGTGGAGGTTTGATGACTCTCATGGGGACACAATTGTGAGGTTTGATGGCTCTGAAGAGGACACAACTGTGAGGTTTGATGGCTCTGAAGGGGACACAAATGTGTGGGGGAGACTCTGATAGGGGCACCAATTTTCAAGAAGACTCTGATGGGTGATGAGGACACAAAATTGTGTGTGTGTGGGGGGACGGGGGGGCGGGGGGGCGGGGTGTCTATGATGGGGACACCAAATTGCAGGGAGACTCTGGTGAGTAATGGGGATACAAATGTGCAGGGAGACTCTGATGGAGACATAGAAATATGGGGACACTGTGACTGGAACACAAATGTAAGACCCTAATGCACACTCAAATGTAACCCCCTGCATGAGGCTATACCGTTTAGGTGCAGGCAGATGGTCTATGTGCACCACGCAGCCCTTCTGCTGGCAGCCTGGCAAACTTTATTATATTCAGCTGCTGCGGATTTAATTATAATTATTTTTTTTTTTTTCGGCCTACGAATATCTGTAAAATGTGTAAAATATTTGTAAAATATACAATGTGGCCCTTGAAGTGAAAAGTTTGCTCTAAATCATATCATGCTGATTACGAAACAAAACTCCAAGGAAAATGTAATAATTAATTTTAATTTGTTTCCGTCATATACAAAACTGTTTTGTTTTCCACCGGTGAATATTTGTGAAATATTCAATGTGGCCCTAATACTGAAAAGTTTGAAGACCCCTGGTATACGAACCTTGATTCTTTTTTATCTCTGGATTGATCCACAGAATGCTACAAGAGTTACAAACTGTTACAAGTAAGGGGCAACTGTCATGTGAAGAATACCCTCTAGAGGGCGCTGTTGCTCCATGTACTACCATTACTCCATTATTCCCTGCTCAACTGTTTTTTCTGTGTCGTAACATTCTGTAGAAGACAGAAGTGTATTGAGAGTTGCTTCAGTTTGCTTAGTGCGAGTTTCAGTTCGCAGTGACTCACTTTGACAAACGATACTTCTCCTGACATGTGGCACTCCGTCCCGTTGTCATACCATTCAAGGGACTTTTATTTAAATGATTCATTTAGATAATGTTACCAAATTTTGTAACACTTTAGTTAGTGAGAATTTCCATTCGCAGTGACTCACTTCTGCAAACTATCCTCGTTTTAGCATGTGGCGCTCTGTCCCGTTGTCTGTACCATTTGAGGGGAGCTTACTTAAAGGGGAACTCCACTTTATCTGAGCACCGCAAACCAAAAAACGGGATTTAATTATTTTTTAATATTTAAAGCAAACTCCCCCATCCATCCATGTCTCCATGATTTATTGTATTGAGAAATCTCTTTGAATAACACCCCCCTATCATTTTTTGGCCATGGCCATCTTGAGGAAGGGCAGATGATTCCTGTAGCATTTACTTCCTGGAATCCACCTGCCCTTAGCTCATGCATTCACGTTCTGGGTGTGTGGTTAGAAGCGACTTTGTACAAACTTCCACCTCAAAATTTGTTTACATTTTGTATTTGTTGTCCGGAAAAAAAAAAAAAAATTTTTAGGAGGATCATATGCAGGCAACGCGTTTCAGGAAAAAAAGGATTTCCCCTTCTTCAGGGCTTGGAGAACCATTTATGATACAATCAAGGTAAAAATGATATAGGAAGCATGAATTGAGGTTGGGTTGAAGCTAGTATGTCCTAACAGCAATGTAAATAGCAACCAGCTAGACCCAACCCTCTAAGCCAGTGGTGTCTAAACTGCAGCCACGGGGCCAGCTGTGGTCCTTTGCTTGCTTTTTTAGTTTCATAGTAGTTTCTTAGTTTCATAGTTAGTAAGGTTGAATAAAGACACCAGTCCATCCAGTTCAACCTGAGTGAGTGTCTACAACTGTCCCTATCCCTGTACATTGCACAGTCACATCACATGTCCCTACCCTCAAGGAGCCCACAATCCAAGGTCCCCATTCATATACTAGGGCCAATTTTGGACAGAAGTCAATTAACCTACCTGCATGTCTTTGGATTTTGGGAGGAAACTGGAGTATCCGGAGGAAACCCACGCAGGCACAGGGAGAACATGCAAACTCCAGGCAGGTAGTGTTGTGGTTTATCTGCCCCTTGGCGCATTATTCCCCCCCCTGTTAGCAACAGTACGGCATAGTTAGTTTCACTGACACTGACAACGGGGCACTATTCCTTCCACTGACACCAAGGATGGGGCACTATTCCTCCCACTGACACCAACGATGGGGCACTATTCCTCCCACTGACACCAACGATGGGGCACTATTCCTCCCACTGACACCAACGATGGGGCATTATTCCTCCTACTGACACAAGGAGGGGGTACTATTCCTCCCACTGACACCAATGATGGGACATTATTCCTCCCACTGACACAAACAATCGGGCACTATTCCTCCCACTGATACCAATGATGGGGCATTGTTACTCCCACTGACACCAATGATGGGGTGCCATTCCACCCACTGACACCAATGATGGGGTGCCATTCCACCCACTGACACCAATGATGGGGCACTATTCCTCCCACTGATACCAATGATGGGGCATTGTTCCTCCCACTGACACCAATGATGGGGTGCCATTCCTCCCACTGATACCAATGATGGGGCATTGTTCCTCCCACTGACACAAGGATGGGGTACTTTTCCTCTCACTGACACCAACGATTGGGCACTATTCCTCCCACGGACACCTCCCTCCTCCCACTGACACCAACAATTGGGCACTATTCCTCCCACTGACACCAATGATAGGGCACTATTCCTCCTGCTGACACCAATGATGGGGCATTATTCCTCCGACTGACACAAGAATGGGGCACTATTCCCTCCACTGGCACCAACGATGGGGCACTATTCCTCCCACTGACACCAATGATGGGGCACTATTCCTCCCACTGACACCAATGATGGGGCACTATTCTTCCCACTGACACCAATGATGGGGCATTGTTCCTCCCACTCACACCAATGATAAGGCACTATTTCTCCCACTGACACCAATGATGGGAAATTATTCCTCCCACTGACACCAATGATGGGGCACTATTCTTCCCACAAACACCAAAAAAGGGACACTATTCCCCCCTAATACTGTTTACTCAAACTCACACCAGGACATGTACTATTTCTGCTGGCCACAGTCTGCCCCCTCCCCCCCTTAAAATTTGAAGGGCAGAAAACTGTCCCTTTGTTCATTATGTTTGGAGACCCCCTGCTCTAAGCTGTTAGTTCCAGCTGGCTATTTACATTACCATTAGGACACCCTAGCTTCAACCTAGCTGTATGTAAAGTTATGGAACAGTACCTTTTAAAGTTAACCCTTTATAAAGTGTCCATTTAAAAAACCTTAAAAAAATACCACTACTAAATGACAGATCCCTGGCTGGCTTCTGTTGATAAACAAACAAACTGCCTTGGAATCCTGGGTGATGTCATTGGCCAGATACTGTCATGACCATATTTTATCATGACAGTATCTGGTCAATGTCATCACCCAGGATGAATAGGTGACATCAAGGTGACATCCGACCACCCAATGCTTTTTCCCTGCCACACTACTCCAAAATGACAGATCCCTCCCTGGCTTCTGTTGATAAACAGACTGGCCAAGGATTAAAGGTGATGACCTTGACCAGACATCGTGACGATCATTAATGGTTAATGATGTCACCCAGGATCCCTAGCCAGTTTGTTTATCAACAGAATCCATCCATGAATCTGTGATTTTGCAGTGGCAGTGCAGAGGGCAAAAGCATTGGGAGGCTGAATGTCACCCATGCATCCTGGGTGGCACCATTTACCAAATATGGTCATGGCCATATTTGGTGAAGGACACCACCCAAGTTCCCAAGGCCATTTGTTTGTCAACAAAAACCATATGGGGATCTTTCAATTTGCACTGGTAGTGTTGTGGGCAACATCGTTGGGTGGTTGGACAACACCATTGGGGAGGTCATCATGACTGTCGTCTGGATTTACAATGTGGGATATTATTTTTCCATGATGTGGGTGTTTTTATGTACTTTTTACATTGTTTTGGGGAATAAGAAAGAAGGGGGTCTTCTTGTACTCTGTACTTATTTCCCTACGGAGGGGTTGATTATCTGTGGACCACCTTCTTATAAAGGTGGTTTCCAGGTTCTAAAAAGACCTCCTTGCTTATGCTTGCATCCCTTTTGGAGGACAAGATGTGGGGACAAGGCCCTTTGTACCCTCAACATGGTGTCCCCTTTTTGGCTTTCCTCACCTTCCTATGGACTGCAGAATGGGTATCCCAATTGGAAGGTGAGTAGGCATGTGTAATTTGTTTGGTTACAAATAGAAAGTCAGACAAGTTTCAGATCTATTCGAATTTCCAAATCACAACAGTAACGAGTTTCAACAAATCCAAACTAAATTATAACTAAAACTAATTATCCGAATGCGAATTTGAAAATTAACTCAAATCCCAAATCCAATTTGAAAATGAATTCAAATTTGAAAATCTAATTTAATTCAAAATGAATTTGCTATAAAAACATTAAACACAGTAAAGTATAAAAGTGAAATAAGATAATTATTTCTACTTAGTCTGCTTTATAGAATAGAAAATAATAGAATAAAACAGAATTGAATTTAAAAGGATAGAATAGAAAATAAAAAAATAGAAAAGAATAGAGAAAAGTAGAATAGAATATATATAGCCATCTTCCAAGATTTGAGTTTCGAAATTCAAATCATTCAAATAATAAATTCAAATAATTCAAATTCGAAAATCTAATTTAATTAAAAATTAATTTGCTATAAAAACATTTAACACAGTAAAGTATAAAAGTGAAATAAGATAATTATTTCTACTTAGTCTGCTTTATAGAATAGAAAATAATAGAATAAAACAGAATAGAATTTAAAAGAAAAGAAAAGAAAAAAATAGAAAAGAATAGAAAAAAGTAGAATAGAATATATATAGCCATCTTCCAAGATTTGAGTTTCGAAAATTCAAATCATTCAAATAATAAATTCAAATAATTCAAATTTGAAAATCTAATTTAATTCAAAATGAATTTGCTATAAAAACATTAAACACAGTAAAGTATAAAAGTGAAATAAGATAATTATTTCTACTTAGTCTGCTTTATAGAATAGAAAATAATAGAATAAAACAAAATAGAATTTAAAAGAATAGAATAGAAAATAAAGAAATAGAAAAGAATAGAAAAAAGTAGAATAGAATATATATAGCCATCTTCCAAGATTTGAGTTTCGAAATTCAAATAATAAATTCAAATAATTCAAATTCGAAAATCTAATTTAATTCAAAATGAATTTGCTATAAAAACATTAAACACAGTAAAGTATAAAAGTGAAATAAGATAATTATTTCTACTTAGTCTGCTTTATAGAATAGAACAGGGGTCTCCAAACTTTTTACTTCGAGGGCCACATTCTATATTTTACACACATTCGCGGGCCGGAAAAATCATTTATAAATAAATACACAGTAGAAGAATAGAATAGAATAGAATTTTACTTACTGCTGACAGCAGGACTGGATGGTGCTCCTGTATTCTTTGCTGACACCTAAACGCTGGAGCATCATGCAGCGGGGCTTAACTTCCAGTGTGCATGAGGCTTTACATCTGTGTCCCCATCAGTCTCCCCATACATCCGTGTCCCCATCAGTCTCCCCATACATCCGTGTCCCCATCAGTCTCCCCATACATCTATGCCCCCATCACTCATCAGGGTATCCCCACAAATTGGTGTCCCCATTAGAACCTCCCCACACATTTTTGTGTCCCCATCATTCATCCGAGTCTCCCTGCACATTTGTGTCCCCATCACAGCCCACCCCTGCCTGCATATTTGTGTCCCCATTAGAGCCATCAGCCCCCTACAATTTTGTGTCCCCATCAGCCCCCCCTCCTCACATGTTAATGTCACCATAAGAGCCCCCAGATATTTGTATCCCCATCAGAGTCATCAGCCCCCCCACATGTGTGTCTCTATCAGTCATCAGCCCCCCCCCCCCCCCACGTGTCCCCATCAGAATCATCAGCCCCCCCCCCCCCACGTGTGTCCCCATCCGAGTCATCAGCCCCCCCCCCCCCCACATGTGTGTCCCCATCAGAGTCATAAGCCCCCCTCCCCACATGTGTGTCCCCATCAGAGTCATAAGCCCCCCTCCCCACATGTGTCCCCATCAGTCATCAGCCCCCCCCCCCCCACATGTGTCCCCATCAGAATCATCAGCCCCCCCCCACATCAGCCCCCCCACGTGTGTCCCCATCCGAGTCATCAGCCCCCCCCACATGTGTGTCCCCATCAGAGCCATTCAACTCACCACCCCCACACAAGTGTACCCATCTCACATCAGCCTCCCTCCTTGCATGTGTAAATTACCAGCACGTCTCAGACGTTACACTGGCTGTGCAGACCTGCTGCACCTCCTGACTCCCGCCCCGCTGGTATTACACACTCGTTAACAGCAAGGCGGGAGGCGGGAGCAGGGAGGTGGCAACAGGTCTGCACTAAAACACCTCATTGGCTGCTAGGATGCCCGTGGTCCCAGCAGCCAACACAGTGAAACGCTGGGAGGGATTGCGGGATCTGCGCTGCATATTGCCGGGGGAGAATATGCAGCGCAGGTCCTCAACTAACAGGTGGACTAGGGACTCCAGCTGCGGGCCGGAAGAAATGGCCTGGCGGGCCGGATGTGGCCCGCGGGCCGTACTTTGGAGACCCCTGGAATAGAAAATAGAATAAAACAGAATAGAATTTAAAAGAATAGAATAGAAAATAAAAAAATAGAAAAGAATAGAGAAAAGTAGAATAGAATATATATAGCCATCTTCCAAGATTCGAGTTTCGAAATTCAAATCATTCAAATAATAAATTCAAATAATTCAAATTCGAAAATCTCATTTAATTCAAAATGAATTTGCTATAAAAACATTAAACACAGTAAAGTATAAAAGTGAAATAAGATAATTATTTCTACTAATGCCCCGTACACACGGTCGGAAATTCCGACCACAAAATCCGTCTGATTTTTTCCGACGGATTTTGTCCGACACTGGTGTTGCATACACACGGTCGGACAAAGTTGTCGGAAAATCTGATCATTCTGAACGTGGTGACGTTCGTTGCGTACGACGGAACTACGTAGAGGCTAGTAGCCAATAGCTTTGGTCTTGTAATTTGATCTGAGCATGCGTAGCACTTTGTCCATCGGAATTTGATACACGCGATCGGAAAAAGTCCGATAGGACTTTGTTGTCGGAAAATTTGAGCGCAGGAGATAAAACTTTGTCCGTCGGAAAATCCGATGGAAAATGTCCGATGGAGCCTACACGCGGTCGGAATTTCCGACAACATTGTCCGATAGGACATTTTCCATCGGAAAATCCGACCGTGTGTATGGGGCTTTAGTCTGCTTTATAGAATAGAAAATAGAATAAAACAGAATAGAATTTAAAAGAATAGAATAGAAAATAAAAAAATAGAAAAGAATAGAGAAAAGTAGAATAGAATATATATAGCCATCTTCCAAGATTTGAGTTTCAAAATTCAAATTGATTAAAAAGACCAAATATACAAATTCAGAAAACGAATCATCCTAACATAACAAATATGACAAAACAAAATGATTAACTTAACAAACAAATCCTGAAACGAAACAAAAGTTTCACGCCGTGCTCATCTCTAAAGGTGAGTAGAAGGAGGTGTCCCTATAGGAGTCCTTGGCGAGGTTCTCCTCTGATGCAGGCTCCTACAATGATGCAGCCGAAGGTTGCCCGTGGGCAGGGGTTTTCCACTTTGAAGAGTCTATTTTAAGGCGCAGTGATGCAATCAGCGATTCTGAGCGGCAGTAATTCCTTTATTGAAATTGCAGTTTTCAACTTGCTTCGGCGAGGCCTTTGTGGAGAACTTTGTGTGTCAGCCGGCACAGAGAACCAAACGTTCCCAATTGTCTTGGACCCGGCACAGCAATCAGCCAGATCAACACGAGCGACCTGGATAATCTGTGTTCTCTCTCTCCCAACGTCATCATTCTGTCTTCACTGCCAACCCGTCCCCGACGGGTATATATTATCCCGGCAGACTGTGATGTTACAACCAAAAACGTAAATGTATTTTATTGGGATTTTATGTGATGGACCAACACAAAGTGGCACATAATTGTGAAGTGGAAGGAAAATGATAAATGTTTTTCAATTTTTTTTACAAATAAGTATGTGAAAAGTGTGGTGTGCATTTGTATTCACCCCCCTTTACTCTGATACCCCCTAACTAAAATCTAGTGGAACCAATTGCCTCCAGAAGTCACCTAGTTAGTAAATAGTGTCCACCTGTGTGTAATTTAATCTCAGTATAAATACAGCTGTACTGTGAAGCCCTCAGAGGTTTGTTAGAGAACCTAAGTGAACAAACAGCATCATGAAGGCCAAGGAACACACCAGACAGGTCAGGGATAAAGTTGTGGAGAAGTATAAAGCAGGGTTAGGTTATTAAAAAATATCCCAAACTTTTAACATCTCACGGAGCTCTGTTCAATCCATCATCCGAAAAGGGAAAGAGTATGGGACAACTCCAAACCTACCAAGACATGGCCGTCCCCCTAAACTGACCGGCCGGGCAAGGAGAGCATTTATCAGAGAACAGCCAAGAGGCCCATGGTAACTCTGGAGGAGCTGCAAAGATCCACAGCTCAGGTGGGAGAATCTGTCCACAGGACAACTATTAGTCGTGTTCTCCACAAATCTGCCCTTTATGGAAGAGTGACAAGAAGAAAGACATTGGAGAAAGAAAGTCATAAGAAGTCCTGTTTGTAGTTTGTGAGAAGCCATGTGGGGGACACAGCAAACATGTGGAAGAAGGTGATCTGGTCAGATGAGACCAAAATGTAACTTTCTGGCCTAAAATCAAAACGCTATGTGTGGCGGAAAACTAACACTGCACATCACCCTGAACACACCATCCCCACTGTGAAACATGGTGGTGGCAGCATCACATTGTGGGGATGCTTTTCTTCAGCAGGGACAGGGAAGCTGGTCAGAGTTGATGGGAAGATGGATGGCAATCTTAGAAGAAAACCTGTTATGTCGCATACACACGACCAGACTTTGACAGCAAAGGTCCGACGGAACAAATCCGTCTGACAATTCGACTGTGTGTGGGCTTCATCGGACCTTTGCTGTCCAAAAGTCAGAAGGACTTTAGAAATAGAACATGTTTCAAATTTTTCCGACGGACTCGAGTCCGGTCGAAAAATCAGTTTGTCTGTACGCTAGTCCGACGGACAAACAACGACGCAAGGACAGCTATTGGCTACTGGCTATGAACTTCCTTATTCTAGTCCGGTCGTACGGAATCACGCTCGAATCCATCGGACTTTGGTGTGATCGTGCGTAGGCAAGTCTGTTTCGTCTGAACTTCGTCGGAACTCCGTCGGAAAGTCCTCCGGAGTTCAGTCCGTCGAAAGTCCGGTCGTGTGTACGCGGCATATAGCCCCATACACACGGTCGGACTTTTTCATGGATTCTGTCCGATCGGACAATGTTGTTGAAAAATCAGACCGTGTGTATGCACCATCGGACAGTGTACGTCGGATTGTCCGACGGACAAAGTCCTATCTCCTGCTGGAAAGATTTGCCGACAACACGGTCCGATCACACCAAATCCGATCGTGTGTACGGTTGTCCGACCGGACAAAGTGCTACGCATGCTCAGATCACATTACAAGACCAAAGCTATTGGCTACTAGCCTCTACGTAGTCCCGTCGTAGGCAACAAACGTCACCACGTTCAGAATGATCGGATTTTCCGACAACTTTGTCCGACCGTGTGTACGCAAAACCAACATCAGACAAAGTATGACGGACAGGATCCGACCGACCTGGTCCGCGGATTGTCCGACCGTGTGTATGGGGCTTTAGAGCCTGCAAAAGATTTGAGACTGGGGCGGAGGTTCACCTTCCAGCAGGACAACGACTCTAAACATACAGCCAGAGCTACAATGGAATGGTTTAGATCAAAGCATATTCATGTGTTAGAATGGCCCCAGTCACAGTCCAGACCTAAATCACATTGAGAATCTGTGGCAAGACTTGAAAATTGCTGTTCACAGAAGCTCCCCATCCAATCTGACAGAGCTTGAGATATTTTGCAAAGAAGAATGGGCAAAAAAGTCCTCTCTAGATGTGAAAAGCTGGTAGAGACATCCCCAAAAAGACTTGCAGCTGTAATTGTAGAGAAAGGCGGTTCTACAAAGTTTTGACTCAGGGGGGGCGCTATATAAATTCCCCCCACCATTTTCACATATTTATTTGTAAAAGAAATTTGAAAAACATTTATCATTTTCCTTCCACTTCACAATTATGTGCCACTTTGTGTTGGTCTATCACATAAAATCCCAATAAAATACATTTAAGTTTTTTGATTGTAACATGACAAAATGTGGAAAATTTCAAGGGGTATGAATACTTTTTCAAGGCACCGTATGTATCTCATCTGTGCATTTAGCTGTTTGCCTGGAGTTCAGCTTTAAGAATAAATGTGCCAGACACGGTAATGATAGACGTCTGCAAATTCTCAATGCATACACATGACTCGAAACCCGTGGCGGATTGTAAAGTGTTAAACCCCTTGTCCCCCCCCCCCCCTCCAACCAACCCCCCCCCCCCAGGGAAGATCTTCAGCCGAGAGTAGTAACAAATTACTGACATCATTATCATGTAAAAAAGGTCTTTGAAAGGTTTCTGTCGGTATCGTGTCACGGGCAATGTGGCTTGTGTTGACTTGATTGCGTTTGTTTTGGGTGTACCTGCATCGGCATTGGAAACGGCTTGGCCTCCTCCGCCTGCCAAACTCACTCAAAGCCCATTTTACAAACGTCCAGAGGGCCCCTCTATGACGTTAAATGGCAAAACCTGATTATTTAGCTTCTGGTTATCGTCCTTTCTGATGCAAAGAAGGGCGCAGTGTAGGGGACTCCTTATAGAAAGATTACTCACTGCAACCGATTCTGCATAGGAATGCAATCAATCAGTTCAACAATCACTGCCAGTACAGATATGCCTTTGGCTGATGTCACCTAGGAACCTTTTACAAAGCTTTGTCGACCTGAGGGCCACAGCCCTGTGACTAGACATGTGCAATTCGTTTCGTTTTTTTTTTTTTCGTTTTCCGTTAAAATTCGTTATATTCGTTCATTCGTTATCGTACGGATGAACGAATGATTCGCTAAAAATTTTAACGAATAACGAATTATCGAATCGAACGAATATGAAAAACAACGAAAATCCGAAATAACCAAATTAGAAACAACGAAAAATTCTAAAGAAGAAAATCCGAAAAACGAAAACAGGAACAACGAAAATCAAAATGAACAAAAAAATTCGTACATTCGTAACTTTTTTTTTTTTGTTGAATTGGTAATTTTCCGTGTCCCTTACAATGGCGCTGCTTAACGTGCTTCGAATGGATTGAACGAAAAAATTCGTACATTCGTAACTTTTTTTTTTTTTTGTTGAATTCGTAATTTTCCGTGTCCCTTACAATGGCGCTGCTTAACGTGCTTCGAATGGATTGAACGAAAAAATTTGTACATTCGTAACTTTTTTTTTTTTTGTTGAATTCGTAATTTTCCGTGTCTCTTACAATGGCGCTGCTTAACGTGCTTCGAATGGATTGAACGAAAAAATTCGTACATTCGTAACTTTTTTTTTCGATTCGTAATTTTCTGTGTCTCTTACAATGGCGCTGCTTAACGTGCTTCGAATGGATTGAACGAAAAAATTTGTATATTCAGAACTTTTTATTTTTTTTCGATTCGTAATTTTCCGTGTCTCTTACAATGGCGCTGCTTAACGTGCTTCGAATGGATTGAACGAAAAAAATTGTACATTCGTAACTTTTTTTTCCGATTCGTAATTTTCCGCGTCTCTTACAATGTAATAATAGCATACACATTACATAACATTATGAAATATGCTCCGATTACAAATCTACAAAAACAATGTTACGAAAGTACGAATAAATCAATCTAACGAAAGTACGAATGTAACTAAATCTACGAAAATACGAATGCGTCCGAATTTCGAATAAACGAAAATTAAACTTATATTCTTTCATTCTTTATCGTACGAATGAACGAATGATTCGCAAAAAATTTTAACGAATTATCGAATCGAACGAATATGAGAAACAACGAAAATCCGAAATAACCAAATTAGAAACAACGAAACTACGAAAGAAGAAAATCCGAAAAACGAAAACAGGAACAACGAAAATCAAAATGAACGAAAAAATTCGTACATTCGTAACTTTTTTTTTTTGTTGAATTGGTAATTTCCCGTGTCTCTTACAATGGCGCTGCTTAACGTGCTTCGCATGGATTGAACGAAAAAATTCGTACATTCGTAACTTTTTTTTTTTTTGTTGAATTGGTAATTTTCCGTGTCTCTTACAATGGCGCTGCTTAACGTGCTTCGAATGGATTGAATGAAAAAATTTGTATATTCTGAACTTTTTATTTTTTTTTCGATTCGTAATTTTCCGTGTCTCTTACAATGGCGCTGCTTAACGCGCTTCGAATGGATTGAACGAAAAAATTCGTACATTTGTAACTTTTTTTTTTCTTTGCAATTCGTAATTTTCCGTGTCTCTTACAATGTAATAATAGCATACACATTACATAACATTATGAATTATGCTCCGATTACGAATCTACGAAAACAATGTTATGAAAGTACGAATAAATCAATCTAACGAAAGTACGAATGTAACTAAATCTACGAAAATACGAATGCGTACGAATTTCGAATAAACGGAAATTAAACTAACGGAAAAACAAATCAACGAAAAAATAACTCTTACGAAAATACGAATCGTTATGAATACGAACACCGACGACTTACGAAATTACGAATCGTTACGAATCAACGGAAACGAACAGAAACTAAACAAATTTTTCTATTGTGCACATGTCTACCTGTGTCACAGAAATTACTAGGAATTTTTGTGCCAGACGTGACATTTTACCATCACTCTTTCAGGAACACGTCAGGGTGTATTTATAGAAAAAAAAAATTGCATAATTTAACTTCATTCTGTATGAATGGGGCTCGATTGAAAGTTCTTAGGCTATATTCTCCGCAGATCGAATGCTAGCCATTGAAAAAAAAAATGCCGAATGGGGAAAATACTGCTTTATGGACACTAGAGGGAGCTCCTGTGATGCTCAACATCATCTAGCGGCCATAATCTGGCATTTTCACACTGTTGTTTAACCACCTCAGCCCCGGACCATTTGGCTGCCCAAAGACCAGAGCATTTTTTGCGATTCAGCACTGCAGTGCTTTAACTGACAATTGCGTGGTCGTGCGACGTGGCTCCGAAACAAAATTTTGGCTTTTGCATGTTTTTGCACGGCTTTTGCAGTGATTCTGTGATTGGCCCACAGCTATCACATGGTACCTGGGCCAGTCATAGCACCCTGTACCATGTGATTAGCTGTAGCCAATCACAGAGATCACTGGTAAACACAGCTGTTATGAATGTAACCCATTCATGACATTACTCTAGCACCCACCCATTACTCTAGCACCTACCTACCTAAGGTCAATTCATGACCTTAGGTAGGTAGGTGCTAGAGTACTGTTTTTAGGCAGGCCTATCTGGTAGCTAGGCTTGTTTGTTTTTGATCTGGGGGCAGGAGAGTGGTTTTAGTATCGCAGCAGGTGACTGACTTGTGCATCATCTCTCTGACACCTCCTCTGGTTTTCAGAAGGTTCTGGAAAAGAGGCAGAGCAGAGAGCTGGAGTGACATGGGGTGTATGTGGGAGCCCTGACCAATCCCCAGCTAGGATTGGCAGGGGGCAGACCTCCTACATATACTCATGGTCAGCATGTTGTGGGAGGAGTTGTCAGGTGGAAGAACTGAGATGATGGAGTGTTAGACTGCCGTGGTCTGAGGGAGCCCTTTTTCTGGGGGGGGGGGGGGGGGGGGGGGGGGGGGGGGGGGGGGGTGTCCTGGAACAGGAGCAGGAGGAGGACAGTGGGGAGCACTGCTGGACAAGTCATTCAGGAGGGATCCATGCCGGGGTCGGTGAGTGAGAATCACAGTGAGAAGCTCTGGGAGAGACATGCCAGGATTGGATGTGAAGCCAGCGGGAGAGACTGTGGTATTGTTTTGGAGTTGAGTTGCTGCAGCCAGGAGGGCTGGCAGGATTTCATTGGATGTGCTGGGATCAGTAGTCCACCAATTCTGAGTTAGCACAATTATTCTTCTCATCTTAAATGGTTGCTTTAGCTAAGGGCACTGCAGACCCCTGCCTGCAAATTGCTACTAGGAAAATGGTAGGACGTATTCAGAGTGAGGCCTAGCCATGTGCTAACGGTGACAGGAATCTAGAATCGGACAGTAGAGGAAAGTAAGTGATCTCAAGTAGTGTGCTGGAAGAGATGTGAAGTAGCAAAGACTGTCAATTTAGATTCAACTACCTTTATTTCTACTAAGAAAGATTCATCATTTGGGCACCCCATGTCCCTTTTCCCCATCCAAGCTTAATCCTCTAATAAAAACAACAAAAATAAGAAAGAGACTGTTTATTGACTGGAGAAAGTGTGACTAAAATGGATGTCTGACCAAGCAGGGTGATGTGTGGAGCTGAAACACGCATCGACCACACAGGGGCCCCGCTACACATCTACCTAAGGGTGTCCTGACCCTAACCCTCTCTCCCACAGTTCTGTTCAACCGCTTCCCGACCGCCTCCTGCACATTTACGTCGGCAGAATGGCACGGCTAGGCAAAAGCACGTACAGGTACGTCCCCTTTAATTGCCTAGTCGTGGGGGCGGCGCGATCGCGACCCGGTCGGGAGCTCCGTGACCACGGCCGCGGGACCAGCGGATCTGATCGCCGCTGGTGTGCCACGATCGGGTCACAGAGCTGAAGAACGGGGAGAGGTCTGTGTAAACAAACCTCTCCCCGCGCTTCCTACACTGCCTGTCATTGATTGGCTGTTCCCGGTCATCGGGAAAGCCGATCAGTGACGTCAGACGTCAGCCCCGCCCCCTAATGTAAAAAAAACACACACACGTCACAGACCATAACCCCTCCCCCTAGTGGTTAACTCTTTCACTGCCAGTGTCATTTATACAGGAATCAATGCATTTAAATAGCACTGATTGCTGTATAAATGACAATGGTCCCAAAAATGTGTCAAAAATGTCCGATGTGTCCGCCATAATGTCGCAGTCACAATAAAAATCGCTGATCGCCGCCATTACTAGTAAAAAAAAAATATTAATAAAAATGCTATAAAACTATCCCCTATTTTGTAAATGCTATAACTTTTGTGCAAACCAATCAATAATCGCTAATTGCGATTTTTTTTACCCAAAATATGCAGAAGAATACGTATCGGCCTTAACTGAGGAAAAAAAAAATTTTTTTTATATATTTTTTGGGGATATTTATTATAGCAAAAAGTAAAAAATATTGAATTTTTTTCAAAATTGTCGCTATATTTTAGTTTATAGCGCAAAAAATAAAAACCGCAGGGGCGATCAAATACCACCAAAAGAAAGCTCTATATGTGGGAAAAAAAGGACACCAATTTTGTTTGGGAGCCACGTCGCATGACCGCGCAATTGTCAGTTAAAGCGACGCAGTGCCGAATCGCAAAAAGGGGCCTGGTCCTTTGGCTGCAAATTGGTCCGGGGCTGAAGTGGTTAAGAGACAATACATCTCTTTGTATTCAAAAGTGTCTGGTGCCCACATGTTCATCCAGCATTACACCCACCATGACTTGTAACCTACTCTACACAGAAGGATGTCAGCTCTCCCTAACTCTGAAGGTCACCATAAGGCCTAAAGAGGCCCGGGACTTTGCTACACTTCAAAACAAAAAATATTAGAGACCATTTAAAGTGTTTTTTGGTGTCTTGGTTGCCAAAAAAAATATTATTTGTGTAATTAACTCTTAAAGGTACTGGTTAGGATAGAAATATGGGTATCAGGAATCAGCAGCAGGGATGGCTAGACCTGTGTAGCTACACTCAGGAGACTGGGGCCAGACCAAATAATTTAAAGTAAGATTTATTTACAGTGAATCCAAAAGCCATCAAAACACCACCAAACAGCAAGGATATACTGTATGTCATAACCCAAAGGCAAAATACCTAACAAGCTAAATATAATACAATATATGCAAAATGAGGAATGCAGATCACAGGGTAAAAACTGGAGATGCAAAGAAGGAGGGAACCAGGACTGGGATCAGGAACAGGGGGGGGGGGGGGGGTAGGTACCAGGCAGCAGGTTTAGGGTAAAGGTACAAGGCAAAGAGCACAATAAAGAGCAGGAACAAGATAAACAGCAAGCAGCATCTGGTAGTAAAACTGAACACTGAAGCAAAGTGTAATAGTAGAAGAGGGACTAAATACTCTCCCAGCAGCCAGCATCAAGTGGAAACTGATTACTAGAATGTGCTGGGAGACACCCACCGGTGGACACTGGAATTACAACCTTCCGCTCTGGGAAGCACAGTGCCACCAGCAGGTAATCCAGGTCCTGACAGCGGGTTTGCCATTCAGACGTGAGGATTGTTTTTTTTTTTTTCTATGGCCCAAGCAGCCAATCAATTTCTCAACCACAGGAGAATACAGGACTTCAGGGCACCCAATTTCAAGGAGATAGATATTTGTGGGATTTTTTAACAATATTTTAAAACTCAATTCCACCTTAAATCTACCCCCTCAAACCTATCCCACTCATCTACTGGTGCCCCGCCACTCCAGCATATTTTTGTTTTAAAATTTCTGCATACATACTTTTTTCTTGCAGGAATCTTCAGTCTGGGTCATATGTTATATGATGTCACAGCTACTACAATGGTAGGTGGTCTTAAACACTGCTCACATATTGACATGGGCTTGGAGCAACGTGATGGTTCATCCCTAAATGGCATGTCGGTGGCTTCAAAAGCTTATGACGATGGGAGTCATTCAACCTGGAAGAGCTGTGGTGCTGGATCTGGGAGTGGTACATTTGCAGGAGACAGGGCTGGAGAGAGCAAAACTATCCATACAGGGTCAGATTCTCCCACATTCAGCCCATAGGCTGACCAAAAGAAAATCACTTCCATCACTTCCATGATAAACAGTGCCGGATAGTGTGCATGCACAATGGCACTGCCATAAAGTGACCACATCTGATGCATTCACTGCTCAGCCAATAATTTCCCCACTGACGCAGTCAAATTTTAGATCAAATTTTGTTCTAAATTTTGAGTTCTTGCAGGGCCACCCATGGGTCCAATTTTGGCCAATTCGACAGGAATCGGCAAAAATGCAAGCCATCTATGGCCAACCCAAGTGACTATTGAAGCCAGAGCTTTTTTTAATATTTAACCACTTTCAGACCGGACCAATTTGCAGCCAAAGGACCAGGCCCCTTTTTGCGATTCGGCACTGCGTCGCTTTAACTGACAATTGCACGGTCATGCGACGTGGTTCCCAAACAAAATTTACGTCCTTTTTTTCCCGCAAATAGAGCTTTCTTTTGGTGGTATTTGATCGCCCCTGCGGTTTTTATTTTTTGCGCTATAAACAAAAAAGATCGACAATTTTGAAAAAAAAACGCATTATTTTTTATTTTTTGCTATAATAAATATCCCCCAAAAAATATATAAAAAAACATTTATTTTCCTCAGTTTAGGCTGATACGTATTCTTCTACATATTTTTGATAAAAAAAAATCGCAATAAGCAATTATTGATTGGTTTGCGCAGAAGTTATAGCGTTTACAAGATTGGGGATTTAGCATTTTTATTAATAATTTTTTTTTATTAGTAATGGCGGCGATCAGCGATTTTTTTTGTGACTGCGAAATTATGGCGGACACATCGGACATTTTTGACACATTTTTGGGACCATTGTCATTTATACAGAAATCAATGCTATTTAAATGCATTGTTTCCTGTATAAATGACACTGGCAGTGAAAGGGTTAACCACAAGGGGGCAGTGTAGGGGTTAAGTATGCCTAGGGGTGTGTTTCTTACTGTGGGGGGGCGTGGCTGTCAGCTAGTGAATGCGGATCTCTGCTCCAATCACAGGAAGCAGAGATCGGCGTCACTAGTTGCTAGGCAGAACGGGGAGATGCTGTCTATTTCCGCATCTCCCCGTTCTGCCTTCCCGTGAGACGATCGCGGGTGTCCCCGCGGCGATCGAGTCCGCGGGACCCGCACGGACGGCTTAAAGTAGGGACTTATATATACGCCCTCCTGCCTGTCCGTGCCATTCTGCCGACGTATATCGTCGTGCGCTGGTCGGGAACTGATTAAAAGTGGTAAACAAACAATAAAAAAAATAGTCATTGTGCTTTGAGCTGAACCTGTGTAAATTGATAGCGCTATATAAGTACCTGTAATAAATAAATAAACCTGTGGTTTGCCCATGCAGGTCAAAGCAATGGGTTGACTTTAACACTAGCCCCACCGGTTACACAGTATCTTCCCTTCATTCCTCTGCTGCTCCTTTGGGCTTCTGGAAGTGAAATGGAATTAAAATCCAGGTAAATTTATACAGGGCTAAGGGCTCTCGGCCTGAGTGGCCAAGCTCCAGCTCTACAGCTTTAGGTGGGAAGAATAGGAGTCTGGGTCTGTAGGGATGAGCTCAGATGTGTTCAGATCCTAGTTTGAACCCACCTAAGCTATCCCACCAAGAAGCTGGCATGGCATCCTGACAATCATAAGAAGCCAGGGCATTCCAAGGCCCTCGGTCAAATGTATACATGCTTCGGTCAATTATGATTGGCAGGACGTTGTGACAACTTCCTAATGGGAAAACTCAAGGGGGTTCAGACTACAATCCAAACATGCATGAGCTCCTCCCTAGTTGCATATTCTCCCTTTCTCAGATGTTCCAGTTATTTTTCTTCTCTCCCGGTGGCCAAACAGAGCATGGGCAGAGGTAGGTGAAATTATACATAACCTACCAGTGGGGCCACCATTAAAGTTAGCCCTGGCTCCTGTGTCTTTACTGTCTCCTATGGTGAATTAGGGGCCAGCAGATGAAACCACAGAGCCTGAAAGGGAATTCAGCATCCAAACACATTGATAAGTATTGAATGTAGAAGATTTTTCTGGAGGAAAAATTATCAAACATATATTAAAGCGGAGCTCCACCCGCACCAAAAATATTAAAAGTCAACAGCTACAAATACTGCAGCTGCTGACTTTTAATAAATGGACACTTACCTTTTCCAGGTTCCAGCGGTGTCGGCAGAATGTGACGAGCGATCGCTCGTCTCTCGGCTGCCCCACCACCATCCTCTGTCAGGGAATCAGGAAGTGAAGATGCAACGTCTTCACTGCCTGGTTCCCTACTGCGCATGCGCGAGTCGCGCTGCGCATCTCTATTGGTCCCCGTTGTGTCCTGGGAACTGTGTTTCCCAAGACACAACGGGGCATCTTCGGATATCTTCGGATATCTCGTCCCGGAAGTGGGTGCAGATACCTGTATTATACAGGTATCTGCACCCCCCTCCCCCCTGAAAGGTGCCAATTGTGGCACCGGAGGGGGGGGAGGAATCCGATAAGCGGAAGTTCCACTTTAGGGTGGCGCTCCACTTTAAGTCAATTCAAGTATGTCAATAAAATGTTTCCATGGGGCATCATCACCCAATCCAAACTATTGTAAAGAAACATGGTATGTAGAGGACAATATGCACTCCAGCAATTCCAAAAGGTAAAGAATGGGATTGTATTATGTGCAAAATGTTAAAATACCACCAAGTACATACAATGAACAGGATCTTCTTATTAACTGCAACAGACATGTCTTTGAAAGCCACAGAAAGCCCAATGTAATATGTTTGGTTCAGTCTACGCATTTTGCGGTAATCTTGCTTCTTTGGGACTGAAAAATGTGCTTTCTTGTGTGTTCTGATAATAGATAGAAGGTCCATCTACAACAGAAGTCTCCAAACTTTCTAAACAAAGGTCCAGTTTACTGTCCTTCAGGCGTTAGAGGGGCCGGACTGTGGCCTGTGGGAGTAAAATATGTCCTGGTGTCAGTGGGAGTAAACAAGGCCCCATTCTTGGTATCAGTGGGAGGAATAGTGCCCCATTGTTGGTGTTAGTGGGAGGAATAGTGCCTCATCATTGATGTCAATGCAAGGAATAGTGTCCCATCATTGGTATTAGTGGGAGGAATAGTGTCCCATCATTGGTATTAGTGGGAGGAATAGTGTCCCATCATTGATATTAGTGGGAGGCATAGTGCTTTATCATTGGTGTCAGTGCGAGGATTCGTGTCCCATCATTGGTGCCAGTGCAAGGAATATCATTGGTATTAGTGAGAGGAATAGCATCCCATCATTGGTGTCAGTGGGAGGAATAGTTCCCCATTGTTGGTGTCAGTGAAAGGAATAGTGTCCCGATCCAAACAATTGTAAAGAAACATGGTACTCATTGGTATTAGTGGGAGGAATTAATGGGAGGAATGGTGCTTCAGCATTGGTGTCAGTGCAAGGAATAGTGTCCCATCATTGGTATTAGTAGGAGGCATATTGCTTCATCTGTGTCAGTGCGAGTAATATCATTGGTATTAGTGAGAGGATTAGTATGCCATCATTGGTGTCAGTGGGAAGAAATAGTTCCCCATTGTTGGTGTCAGTGAAAGGACTAGTGTCCCATCATTGGTATTAGCGGGAGGATGCCATTTCTGGGCATCACATTTTCACATGTGTTACATGATAGTGTCAGTCAGTGCCCATTTGTGGGCACTGATTGGGTGTTTATTTGCACATGTGGATGGCCATGGGGTACATACCTGGCCATCCACATGTTGCCACCTTCCCTGGTGGTCCAGGCAGCTTCCCTGGTGGTCTAGGGTGGGCATTCGAGGGGGGCTGCGCTGATAAACAATCAGCGCATACCCCCCCTGTCAGGAGAGCTGCCGACCGGCTCTCCTCTACTTGCGTCTGTTAGATGCGAGTGAGGAAAAGCCGACCAACGGCTTTTCCTGTTTACATCGTGATCAGCCGTGATTGGACACGGCTGATCACGTGGTAAAGAGCCTCCGCCGGAGGTTCTTTACTGAGATTGGTTGAGCGGTGTGTCAGACTGACACACCGCTCCACTGATCGCCGCCATACGCGCCCCCCCCCCCACGGAAGCGCGGCGGCATGTTATCATATGACGCCCAGTCAGGATAACACAACCACTTTTCCGGACGTCAATCTGCTATTGACCGGGCGGGAAGTGGCTAATGCACAGTTTTGGATTACATCTTTAATATTGTTGGCCTCTTCTATTTTTAGTTTAAAACAAAGTTGAGTTCTACTTTAACCACTTTCAGCCCCGGACCAATTTGCAGCCAAAGGACCAGGCCCCTTTTTGCGATTCGGCACTGCGTCGCTTTAACTGACAATTGCGCGGTCATGCGACGTGGCTCCCAAACAAAATTGACGTCCTTTTTTTCCCACAAATAGAGCTTTCTTTTGGTGGTATTTGATCGCCCCTGCGGTTTTTATTTTTTGCGCTATAAACAAAAAAGAGCGACAATTTTGAAAAAAACGCATTATTTTTTATTTTTTGCTATAATAAATATCCCCCAAAAATATATAAAAAAACATTTTTTTCCTCAGTTTAGGCCGATACGTATTCTTCTACATATTTTTGGTAAAAAAAATCGCAATAAGCGTTTATTGATTTGTTTGCGCAGAAGTTATAGCGTTTACAAGATGGGGGATAGTTTTATAGCATTTTTATTAATAATTTTTTTTTTTATTAGTAATGGCGGCGATCAGCAATTTTTATTGTGATTGCGACATTATGGCGGACACATCGGACATTTTTGACACATTTTTGGGACCATTGTCATTTATACAGAAATCAATGCTATTTAAATGCATTGATTCATGTATAAATGACACTGGCAGTGAAGGGGTTAACCACTAGGTGGCAGTGTAGGGGTTAAGTATGCCTAGGGATGTGTTTCTTACTGTGGGGGGCGTGAGCTAGTGAATGCTGATCTCTGCTCCAATCACAGGGAGCAGAGATCGGCGTCACTAGTTGCTAGGCAGAACGGGGAGATGCTGTTTATTTCCGCATCTCCCCGTTCAGCCTTCCCGTGAGACGATCGTGGGTGTCCCCGTGGCAATCGAGTCCACGGGACCCGCGACCGGCCTCACGGGGGTCCCGACCGCCGCGAGCGCATGGCACGGCGGCATCTTAAAGGGGACGTATATATACGCCCTTATGCCTGTCCGTGGCATTCTGCCGACGTATATCGTCGTGCGCCGGTCGGGAAGCGGTTAATATTCTTCTTCATGAGACGGAGTATTCGGATTCTTGCAATGGGCCCATTCATGGCTGGTCCTCTTTATGATCTTATTGCAGATGTTGGGGACATCTCCTCACCTGTCGCAGAGGCCCCCGGGGAGAGCAGCGTCATAGATCTTTGCACCTTGTACATGGCCGCAGGCACCTCGCGTTTCACTTTTAAAATAACCCAGAAAGCAAACAAACTTTCTTTTCTCCCGGCCGTGTTTGCGCTGATGATGTAATGAGCCAGCACCGACCATGAAAGAGAGGAAAAGATAACACGACATGCTTGTTTCACCGATGACACAATACTCACTATAGAAATATTTCATAGTCTCGTACCCTGCTGTTACACAAACACAAGATTCCACTACGATAAGCGATGGGCATCGCCATTCTGCTCGAATCTTTCATCATTCTAGGAAGAGATTAAACAAGATCAAATTCAACACATTCTGTTTTGAAAGTATGACACAATGTTTTCCAAGTCGTTTAACTGTTGCACTGCAGGATATGTTTATATAAGGTGGAACACCTTGCATTACGTTAGGTTCCCTCAAATGCCCCTTGATACAGCTCACATAACTAAAGGCCTAGGCATCTGGTCACATGATCTCTGCTATATGGGAAGATCAGCCAATGGGAAAGGTTGAGATCACATGGCCAATTTCCTTATTTATACCTATTTCTCCTTAGTGATTTAGTCCATTATAGTCACTTTGCTGCATTATTTGGATTTTTGATGCACTTTCATATATTTTTATTCATTTCTTTGCACCTACAGACCTCAGTTTGGTCTTTTATTTCACGTCTTTGCACGTTGCACTGTGCACTTTAGATTTCTTTGTTATTGGTCCACAGAAGGCATTCCCTTCTTATTGATTATAGACCTCACCTCTTATTTCTCGGAATTATTGGAATTTTTATTGGAATACTTTTTATCATCATCTATTTTATCTCAGCACGTTTTTATTAGTCATATTTATTGGTCACAATATTGCACTTATTCACTATTTCATTTATTATTTTATTGATATTTTATTTATTTATGTATTTATGCTGTTTGCATTTTCATATGTAAATCTGACACTACACTACCATAAAGTCACCCATCATTTGGAAAATACGCCCCATAGGAGATCTTAGAGATAATATATTTAGGGGTTAGCGCCACGTACCCCCCATTTTATGAACAGCATTGTGTCTACAGCCACGGCCAAAGGTTTTGAGAATTACACAAATATTAATTTTCACAAAGTCTGCTGCTTCCGTTTTTATGGTGGCAATTTGCATATATACCGTATATACTCGAGTATAAGTCTTTATATCTTTATCTATATCTTTATCTATAAGTTTTTCAGCACATTTTTTTGTGCTGAAAATGCCCCCCTCGGCTTATACTAGAGTCAAGCACTTTTCTGCAGAAAAAAATTTCATTTTCCGACCCGAATTTGCGGCCGGAATTTTGTTCTTCAGGGTTCCTATCACCAAGTGGCCCCGAGATACGGGGCCCCAAAGTCGGTTCGGAAAATTTAATTCTCTGCTGCAGAAAAATGCTTGACATTTTCCGAACCGAATTTGGGGCCCCGTATCTCAGGGCCACCTGGTGATAGGAACTCCATCTTTGGATATGTTGTAGTGATAGTTTCACTGAGTTTACACACCAAATTTGTTCCTAGCACCAAGTCTCCCCGAGATACAGGGTCCCAAAGTCGGTCAACTGTGTCCATCTGCAGCAATGTCATTTTGGGACCCTTTGGGTCCAAAGACCCCAAAATTTGTCTGCAGCTAGGGGGCATCTAGGAACCAAGTTTGAAGTTCGGAGGACCTATGGCTACAAATGGGCACAGTGAGGCTGCAAATGGGCATTGTTGACCCTCTTTTCCACTTATAGTAGCTGCGCATTTCTCACCCTAGGCTTATACTCGAGTCAATACGTTTTCCCAGTATTTTGTGGCAAAATTAGGTGCCTCGGCTTATATTCGGGTCAGCTTATACTCGAGTATATACAGTACTTCAGAATGTTATGAAGAGTGATCAGATGAATTGCAATTAATTGCAAAGTCCCTCTTTGCCATGAAAGAACTTAACTTAATCCCATAAAAACATTTCCACTGCATTTGTGAAGATGGCTTCAGGGCACCCAAGAAAGTCCAGCAAGCGCCAGGACCGTCTCCTACAGTTGATTCAGTTGCGGGATCGGGGGACCACCAGTGTGGAACTTGCTCAGAAATGGTAGCAGGCAGGGGTGAGGACATCGGCGCGAACAGTGAGGAGAAGACATTTGGAAGATGGACTGGTGTCAGGAAGGGCAGCAAAGAAGCCACTTCTCTCCAGGAAAAACATCAGGGACAGACTGACATTCTGCGAAAGGTACAAGGATTGACAAACTAATACTTGGGGGGCACACCCTAAAAATGCATTACATTAAAGATGGTGCTGCTATAAGCCCATACAAACAGAACAAAAGATTACACACATACAAAAATGACATTTAACCACTTTCAGCCCGGACCATTTTGCTGGCTTAAAACCAGACCACTTTTTGCGATTCGGCACTGCGTCGCTTTAACTGACAATTGCGCGGTCGTGCGACGTGGCTCCCAAACAAAATTGACGTCCTTTTTTTTCCCACAAATAGAGCTTTCTTTTGGTGGTGATCGCCCGTACGGTTTTTATTTTTTGCGCTATAAACAAAAAAAGAGCGACAATTTTGAAAAAAACGCATTATTTTTTACTCTTTGCTATAATAAATATCCCCCCAAAAATATATAAAAAAACATTTTTTTCCTCAGTTTAGGCCGATACGTATTCTTCTACATATTTTTGGTAAAAAAAAATTGCAATAAGCGTTTATTGATTGGTTTGCGCAGAAGTTATAGCGTTTACAAAATAGGGGATAGTTTTATAGCATTTTTATTAATAATTTTTTTTAGTAGTAATGGCGGCGATCAGCGATTTTTATTGTGACTGCGACATTATGGCGGAAACATCAGCCATTTTTGACACATTTGGACCACTGTCATTTATACAGCAATCAGTGCTATTTAAATGCACTGATTCCTGTGTAAATGACACTAGCAGTGAAGGGGTTAATCACTAGGTGGCAGTGTAGGGGTTAAGTGTTCCTAGGGGCGTGTTTCTAACAGTGGGGGGGGCGTGGCTGTGATTTAGTGAACACTGATCTCTGCTCCAATCACAGGGAGCAGAGATCAGTGTCACTAGTTGCTAGGCAGAACGGGGAGATGCTGTTTACTTCCGCATCTCCCGGTTCAGCCTTCCCGTGAGACGATCGGTGGTGCGCACGCAATGGCACAGCGGCAATCTTAAAGGGGACGTACCTGTACGCCCTTTTGCCTGTCTGTGCCATTCTGCCGACGTACATCGTCGTGCGCCGGTCGGGAACCGGTTAAATCCTGCAAGGCTTTTTAAAACACCTCAACATATTCAGCCAAAAATATGTGAATTTGGTCACACCATATGGCCATATAGTGCTTAAGCCCACTACTGCGTCAAAGTACCCCATTATCAGTGGGTCCTACACTAATCATAGAACGAAGGTACAGGGAATGGACTGCTGAGGACTGGGGTAAAGTTGTGTTCTCTGATGAATTCCATTTCCGATTGTTTGGGGCATCCAGAAAAAACCTTGTCCGGACAAGAAAAGGTGAGTAGTACCATCAGTCCTGTGTCATGCCAACAGTAAAGCATCCTGAGACCAGGGGCGGACTGACCATTCAGCCACTCTGGCACTTCCCGAGGGCCCCCGGCCACTAGGGGGCCCCATCAGGGTTGCCAGGCTCAGTAAAACCAGGGACAGTATGTAAAATCTGTGTTTTCTGTTTCTGAAATGTCCCTTACCGACATCCTTTTGGTCTAAAAATCCCGAGATTATAGCTGCCCCAACTCTCTAGTACCTTCTCAGCCAATAGAAACATGTCTGTGTATACTGTGTGATTGTATACTGTGTGGCCCCATAATCTCTGATTGCCTGGGGGCCCCATAATCTCCTATTGCCCTGGGGGCCCCATGAGTTGTCAGTCCGCCCCTGCCTGAGACCATGTGTGGGGTTGCTTCTCAGCCAAGGGAGTGGGGGAGCTCACTCATAATTTTGCCTAAGAACACAACCATGAATAAAGAATGGTCCAAAAACATCCTCTGAGAGCAACTTCTCCCAACCATCCAAGAACAGTTTGGTGAGGAACAATGCCTTTTCCAGCATGATGGAGCACCTTGCCATAAGGCAAAAGTGATAGCTAAGTGGCTTGGGGAACAAAACATCGAAAATGTTGGGTCCATGGCCAGAAAACTCTTCAGACCTTATTCCCATTGAGAACTTGTGGTCAACCCTCAAGAGGTGGGTGAACAAACAAAACCGCACAAATTCTGATAAACTCCAAGCATTGAATATGTAGGAATGGGCGGCCATCGGTCAGGATGTGGCCCAGAAGTTGATTGAGAGCATGCCAGGGGGAATTGCAGAGGTCTCGAGAAAAGAAGGGTCAACACTGCAAATATTGACTCTTTGCATAAAATTAATGTAATAGTCAATAATAAAATTTGACACTTATGAAATGCTTGTATTTATACTTCAGTCTACCATAGTAACATCTGACAAAAAGATCTAAAAACACTGAAGTAGCCGACTTTGTGAAAATTAATGTTTGTGTCATTCTCAAACCGTTTGGCCACGGCTGTAATAAAGGTAAAGTTAAAACTTTTGAACCGACTGGTCCCGACAGCTCACACCATTCGAGTCAATATGTTTAAGACTAGAACCCCAGAGACAACCTAATCTCTGACTTATATGCTATGCTCTTTGCCGAATTATGACCCTAAATCTAATACAGCAAGCTGCAGGTGGGAACAAGACATATCCTTCGATCTCTTCGAACCTGAGTGGGAAAATATATACACATATATTCACAAGGGGACAGTAAACGTCCACACGCACGAAAACAGATTCAACATTTTTTCCAGATGGTATAGGACTCCCCTCAAGCTACATAAGATCTCACCTACAAGCCCCTCCCAGTGCTGGCATTGTGGCGAAGAGTTGGGATCGCTTTTGCACATCTGGTGGTCCTGCCCTCAAGTCCACCATCTCACAAATCAAATCACCACCTTCACCTGCTCACCTGCGCAATTGGTCAAGGCAGGTGACAAACAATATAGTAGTCAGGACCAGGCAGGGGTCAAGGTAGACCACAATCAAGAAAGCTGTCAGCCCATGTGACTCTGGTGGCCATCTTGGGTCAGGCAGAGTCTATTTATGACCCTGGTGTGTGGATAGCGTAGGGACAAGTTACCCATTTGACAATAACAATATTAGTGGCAGGGAAAGGTTCCAGATGAGTAGTGAAAGCATAGGGATCCATCGTTATTCCTGGAAACTTGGGTTTGGACTGGCCAGGCTGAATTCTGCCCCTCATGACAAACATTGTCAGCTCGGCTGAAACCCGCTCCACTACACTCCGCTGTCGTGAGTATTCCTGGTTGGGCTTCCTTCTGCCAAGCTTGTTGTGAGCCGCTTTACTTATGCCGCGTACACGCGGTCTCGTGGTTTTCCCGTCGGAATTCAGACGGAATTTCGCTCAAACTGTCAAACTGACACACGGTCACACCAAATTCCGAAGGTCAGTAACACAGCGGCATAAAACACGTTGGACAGCACTATAAAAGGGAAGTTTAATGCTTCTGAACATGCGTCGAATTGTTTCCGAGCATGCGTCAAAATTTTGCGTGTCGGAATTGCATACACACGATCGGAAAATCCGATAGAAAGGTTTTCCGTCTGAAAAATTGAGAACAGGTTCTCAATCCAAAGTCCGTCGGAAATTCCGACAGAAAAAGACCGATGGGCATACACACGGTCGGAAAATCCGTTGAAAAGCTCCCATCGGGCCGTTTCCATCGGAAATTCCGACCGTGTGTACGGGGCATTAGACTTCAATAAAAGTTCTTTCAATTGCATCCAGACTGAGTGTATGTTATTGCCGCCGCCGTACCATGCTGCACCCGCCCACACAGGCCCCGTGTCAAGCTGCTGCCCTGCTGAATTCTGAACACAAGAGGTCGGCCACTCGGCATGGGCGGCATTCAGAGAAAGCTTTGCATTTTCTGATTGAATGCAAAGTGTTCTCTGATTGGACAAGGTGGAGAGACATTATCGTTCCACTTCTTCATCGCATCCAATCGAAGAAAACTTTGCATTTATTCATAAAATGCTAATCCTCTGAACGGGGCCCATGCCGAGTTTCCGACCTGTGTTCACAATGCAGCAGGACAGCGTTCATGTGATCTAGTGAAGATCAGTGGAGTAGTGGTGTCTACTTTAGTTTGTGGGTGGGTGCATCCATTAGGAACACTCATGGATGGCAACAACATGTAGCAGAGCAGGTTTCAGCCGAACTGACAGCTTCTGTCCGAGCCCTAATGGGAAGGTATCCAAGGAGAGTGGTGGAAACCTAACGTTCTCTTCCTACTGCCAATACTGTGCTTGACAGACGGTTGACCTGTCCCTTCGCTACTATGCCAAACCCAGGAGCCAGACTCTTCCACACTTAAGTCGGCTGCTGGAGTCATGTGGGTGGCCAGCATCTAACCGGATCGCTGCCCCAGAGACCCAGGAAACCATAGAGCAATGATCTCCAAACTTTGGCCTTTGGCCGGATATGGCCCTTTGCCTGCCTTTATCTCGGCCTTTGGCCATTATTCTGGCCAACAACGAGGCACCATTCTTTCCATTGACACCAACAGTGGAGCATATTTCTGCTCTCTGACACCAAAGGTGGGTTTGTTTTCCTTCTACTGACACCAACAATGGGGCATTATTCCTTCCACTGATATACATATTAGAACTCTTTTTTTCCCACTGATACCAACGACGAGGCACTAGTCCTTCCAATGACACCAATGCATGGGTGCTATTCCTTCCACTGGCTTCAGCGATGCAGCACTTTCCTCCCACTGACATCAATGATGGGACACTCATTTCTTCACTGACACCAACGATAGGGCACTAATCCTTCTACTGACCCAAAAAATTGGCCACTATTCCTCCCACTGACCCCAACGATTAGGCACTATTCCTCCCACTAATACCAAGGATGGGGCACTATTCCTCCTCCTGTTGACCACAGACACTATGTAATTTCATTTTAATTTCACTGATTACCAAGCCCCAGGCATTTTTTATTTCCACTGGCCATAGTCTGGCCCTACTATAGCAGTGGCAGCCCGTCCATATGGGGTGCTCCAGGCCCCTAATCTACATGCATGGCGCCGGACAAATGGATTCCAATGGGGTTCTTTTTTTACAAGCACGTGATTAGAGCCTGAGACTCTAACTGACTTCAAAAAAGGGTGAGCTCACCCAGATGTGTGACAATAGCGAATTAATATATCCTCTTCCTGAGTCTCCTCCTGGCCATTCAGGAAGCGGGTCCTGAAACCTGTCACCCGATTGGCCGACAGGAGAAGCGAGGGAGGAGATGCAGCAGAAGGAGGAGACACAGGGGAAGCCGCCGCCCGAGAACCTAGATGGGGTAAGTGTGGGGCTGACGACCGACCTGGGGCCTGTGACCCGATCGGGGAGTCTGAAGGACAATAAACTGGCCCTTTCTTTGAAAAGTTTGGAGACCTCTGCCATGTTCCATGTTCCTCTTGATATTCTCTCCCTCTGCAATAAGAAAAAAGCCAATGAATTTTGTGGACCTTGCTCATGAAAACTGAATTGAGTTTCCACTTTGATACTTAAACTTTGTTGCCCTTTTCACATTTATACTTCCAGTTTATAAATAGTTACCATCTAAAAGTTAAAAATCACGAAACACTTTCCACAACGCCGGCTCATCACTGCCGATTTGCCTTCAGGCGTCAGGACAAACACCTGTCTGAATGGAGTGTGAAGACATTGCATAATCTTTAAAGTGTCAGTGTGTGTCTACTGAACTAATAAAATTGTTAATAAGTCCTGGTGTAAAAAAAAAAATATATATCATCTGTCTTCCGCCTTTTCCCCCTTTTCACTAAACAAAATAATCCATTTAGTCTACGTTCACATCTATGCGGCTGTGCTTGATACGTTTTTCAGGCACATTTTGCAGTGCATTTTGCGTTTTTAAACCAGCATTTTTTTATGCGTTTTGCATGCAGTTTTCATGCATTTTGCATTTTAAGTTTTTTTTACTCTTTAGACACACTGTAAACACACCGTATATAGCTGGTTGCTAAGGAGGGGGCTGGGAAGCCGGCCGCCGCATCCATAACAACCGATGAGGCATCAGCTGTCAGCGGGCTTCCCAGC
Organism: Lithobates sylvaticus; assembly: GCA_028564925.1. Lineage (NCBI taxonomy): Eukaryota > Metazoa > Chordata > Amphibia > Anura > Ranidae > Lithobates > Lithobates sylvaticus. The sequence goes on from CM053031.1 coordinate 19,909,737, forward strand.
TGAAATCTGAATGTAAAAAAGAAAAAAAGGTCCCCCCCATACCAGGACCTTATCCGAGAATGCCGCCCGTCAGATCAGGAAAGGGAGGGGATAAGCGAGCCCCCCCCCCACCCCAAAGCACCTTGCCCCCATATTGAAGAGGACAAGGGCCTCTTCCCGAAAACCCTGGCTGGTGGTTGTCAGGGTCTGCGGGCGGGGAGCTTATCGGAATCTGAAACCCCCCCTTTAAGAAGGGGGCCCCCAGATCCCACCCCTCCACGTGAATGGGTATCAGGTACATACCCCTACCCATTCACCTGAAAAAGCAGTGAAATGTAAAAAAAAACATCAAAACGGTTTTCGACAAGTCCTTTCTTAGAAAAATACCTCTGAGCTGTCTTCTCCTGCCACCATCTTTCCCGGTGCCATCGTCTTCTTCTTCTTCCGCTGTCTTCTCAATGGTGCTGTATCTCCCCAAGCTGTCTTCTCCCACTGTCATCTTCTTCCTCGCCCCCGCCCCAAATCTCCCCCGGTTACCCACAAAAAATAAATAATCTGGTCTTGTCGTGAAGCTGTCTTTCTCTGTTGTGATGTTTCCGCTGTCCGGCACCTCTTATATAGGCATGGGGCGTGACCATCCAATAACGTCGCCTGGAGAGCCGTTACCCCCCCATGTTGAGGGCATGCGGCCTGGTATGGTTCAGGAGGGGGTGCTCGCTCGTCCCCTCCCTTTCCTGACCTGGCAGCATAAGGGTATGAATTTTGGGGGTGACCCCATCCCATTTAAAAAAATAAATTGGCGTGGGGGGTTCCCCTCCGAATCCATACTAGAACTGACGGACCTGGGGGGAACCCCACGCCATTTCTTTCGCAAATTTAATTGCCCGCAATTTTTTTTTTTTACATTCAGCTTTCGGTGGGGAAGCCCACTGACAGCTGATGACTCATTGGTTGTTTGGGACGCCTGCTTAGCAACCACCTATTTACAGTGTTAAAATAAAAAACGCAAAACTCATCAAAAATCACATCACAAACACAACACTTGTGTTTCTGGTGCGGTTCCATTGAAGTCTATTACCCGAAAATCATGGGAAAAAAGTCCAGGGCCTAGTCCAAAAATGCACCGGCTGCAATAGATGAACTAGGAAACCATGTTAAATGGACTGTAGTGCGTTTCTGCAAATTGCAAAACACACTAAAAAAACGCATAGGCCTGGTTCACACCTATGCAGATTGCAGTTTGCATATTGCAGGTGCATTGTGCGTTTTTCAATACACGTTTTTGATCCATTGAAGTCTCTGGAACCAAAAACCAGAAAACAGTCCCTGGCCCATGGGCGTCCACAGGTAGGCGCAAGGGGGGTCAAGTGCCCCCCCTGGAATGAGGGATCGTATCTTAAATTCAGAACAGTTGCGTCTCTATCGAGGTGCTGCACCCGGGTGCCACCCCCCAGTGGGGTGACACCATTAAGGTGCTGTCAAGCCCCCCCATCAGTGTAGTGTGACTTTGGGCTCTTTTCCCTGCTCAGTCCAGCAGAGAACTTGGCAGTGCTGTGACAGGAGAACGGTGAGCTGCGGGCTATCAGAGGTTTCCCCTATTTGCCCAACCCATTCTCCTGTTAGGGAGAAGAGACGGCGGCTCTCACCAGGTTCCCCACCCAGCTTCCGGCCAGCTCCGTTCCTTCCCTATTGGCCATAACTGAGGGCCAATCAAAGGCGACTAGGAGAGGCAAGCTTCATGGGACATGTAGTCCCAAAAGATTGGCAGCCCCATTTTTCACAGGGAGGAGGCTACAGCTCGATCAAGAGAGAGATTGAGAGACTGCAGCCTGGAAAAAAGTTGAGGGAGAGAGTTCTACAGGAAAAAAAACGAGGAGTCATGAGAGAGCCACGGTGCCCAGCGCCACCAGAGAGAGCCAGGCTGCCCAGCGCCACCAGAGAGAGCCACGCTGCCCAGCACCACCAGAGAGAGAAAGACTGAGCCACTACCAGGGTACAGACATGCTACACTATTGAACAGTGTCGCCCCCGGGGAACCCAGAGTGAACGATCATCCAGCCGGAGTGATCACTGCTGTAGTTTTGCTGGGTTTGGTAAGAGGGCCTGTTGGCCATTATCCATTACTTATCCTAGGGATTGTAATACGTCTGCAGACTCTGACCATAATAATGTCATAATGACATTGTGGAAAAGGGGCGGTGCATGGGTTAACCTAAAATGATGCCCCCCCACCCTGAAAAAAGTTCTGCGGACACCCATGCCCTGGCCCTTTCCATAAAATGCACAGATGTGAACTACATCCATAGAAAAAACATGTTATATGGACTGTAGTGTGTTTCTGCAAAACTGAAAATGCACTAGAAAATGCATAGGTGTGAACCAGGCCTTTTAAAGTGAGACCCCCTCCGGGGATTTCAAGGAAAATAAAGTCACATCCTTGGGGCAAGTTTTCTAAGAAATTTGTTCTATTCTTGAGTTTTGTACAGATTATTTTTTTGGAGAGGGAACCATATTTGTTTGGACTTGTGTTATTGAAGGTTCCTTCAGGTGTTAATTTATGAAGAGCTTTAAACTTGGCCCCCGGGGGGTTCCTCACTACCTGTAATTTTAAGACGAAAACATTCTGAAGAATGAAACAAAAGTTAATTTGTGAAATACAAGACGGGTCCGAAGAGAGCGGATACAGATGAAAGAGAGGCGTTCAGGCATAGAAAGGGGATAGAGGATCATTTCCATACATTACATTTATCACCGCATAGTGTGAATAATATGCCATGTGGATTTGCCTCCAGCTGTGTTTATATTTGTCTTCTGTTTCTATGAAAAAGTTAACATATATCCAAACCTGAGAACGAATGTATGTAGCGCCTACTAGACATGTGCACTGCCAAAAAATTTGTTCGTTTTCGTTTCATTTGATTTTTTTTTTTTTTCGTTTTTCGGGTCATGCGTTATGATCACAATTCGTAAATTCATACATTCGTACATTCCTAAATTCGTAAAATTTGTAAATTCATAAATTCTTACATTCATACATTCGTAAATTAGAAAATTCGTACATTCGTAAATTAGAAAATTTGGAAATTTGGAAATTCGAGATTCGAATATTCGAATATTCGAAAATCTGAAATAGTAACTAACTATTAAATTATAGGTATTGTAATTTCCTTTCAAATTTGTCTGTTAGCGAACGTAACGAATACGAATTTATCCGAAGTTACGAATTATCCAAAATAACGAATGCCGCATCTAAAAGAATGGAACGTAATGAATTAATAATAATAAATAGCAATAATAATACAAACTTTTTATTATTATTTATTATTAATTTGTTCCGTTCCATTTGTTTAGATGCGGCATTCGTTATTTCGGATAATTTGTAACTTGGGATAAATTTGTATTTGTTACGTTCACTAACAGCCAAATTTGAAAGGAAATTATAATACCTATAATTTAATAGTTAGTAATAGTTAAGTTATTATTAGGTAATTATTATTTCAGATTTCCGAATGTCTGAATTTCCAAATTTACGAATGTACGAATTTCCGAATTTACTAATTTTCGAATATTCTAATTTACGAATATTTGGAAAAAATTGTTAAACGGGTTTTCGTTAATTCGGATATTTCCGAATTAACAAATTTGTCGAAATTCGTTAAAAAACGAATTCAGAAGGAAACAAATTGCACATGTCTAGCGCCTACCCCAACTGTCCGGGAGCCTGATGGTGGCTACCAGGGGTAGGGATGGCTGAGCTGCATTCTCAGGGTGCAGGGTGCAGGCTTGTGGGCATGGTGGGTGATGAACAAGGAAGAATTTTATTTCTAAAACAGGAAAAATTGAGAGAGAGGGCAATAGGGCACAGGATACCCTTAGTAACGATCAGCAATAGGCAGATTGGCAGACTCTTTAGACAAAAATAGGTGAGATAAGGCAGTACAGGAATAAGAACCTTTATAATGAACCAGCACATCTGTACTTTGTAGGACAGGCTGTCTCTTCTAGTAAATTAACTTTACTCACTGCTCCATTCATTATTTATTTGGGCAAGTTACCACACACCATTATCCCGTAGTTTTTAAGATCAAAGATACAACTATGTTGGTGTCCCTTGTCAATTTTACATTGTATTCTTTTTAAATGTAACTGCCGACTCCCAAACTGTCATTTCAAGTAAAACACATAGCCAAGTATTATTCTCCACAATTGTTTTATTGTTCTTTTATAAAGAAAACAAATAAAATTAGACATGCTATCTGCCAATAGAACTTAACCAAAAAGTGCATTCTATGCATCCAAAAATATAGAAAATATAACAAATCAAATCATTATTATTCAACCAAAAAAATAATGTCAAAGCAATAACTCCAAGGCCAAAAATAAATAACTTGTTATCTCCTCCAATTCCACAACATGTCTGGTTGACGAATGGGCGTTCAGAAACGAAATGAAAAGCAGGAAATGAAAAGCGCTAAATGAAAAACGTGAAAAGAAAAGCGGGAATCAACACTCACCAAACTTCTACTAATGCCCCGTACACGCGGTCGGAAATTCCGACCACAAAATCCGTCGGATTTTTTCCGACGTATTTTGTCCGACACTGGTGTTGCATACACACGGTTGGACAAAGTTGTCAGAAAATCCGATCATCCTGAACGTGGTGACATTCGTTGCGTACGACGGGACTACGTAGAGGCTAGTAGCCAATAGCTTTGGTCTTGTAATGTGATCTGAGCATGCGTGGCACTTTGTCCGTTGGAATTCGCTACACACGATCAGAAAAAGTCAGATAGGACTTTGTTGTCGGAAAATTTGAGAGCAGGATCTTCCGACGGAAAAAGTCAGATGGAGCCCACACACGGTCGAAATTTCCGACAACATGGTCCGATAGGACATTTTCCGTCGGAAAATCTGACAGTGTGTACGGGGCATAACACTAAATTAGCAGAAGGAGCCCAAAGGGTGGCACGAAAGAGCTGCAAAAACACGTAGTACGTCACTACGCTCGTAATTGTTGGCCCACATTTGTGTGACTGTGTGTATGCAAGACAAGTTTGAGCCAACGCCCTTCGGGCAAAATTACATGGTTTTGTTGGTGGAAAGTCCGAACGTGTGTACAGGGCATAACTTTATGTAGCGCCCAGCTCCTGATGGGCAGATGCTATAAATGGAAATTTTGTTTTGTCTGAGCTGTAGTTTAGCTCAGACTGATTATGTTGTAAATTCTGGTTCTGTTCCAGTTCAGCTGATTGTGTGGTTTCCCCCTTGGCCGAGGGGTGGCGCCCTTATAGTTTGGCCAAGGTTGGAAATTGCAACAAGCTGGGTGTATTGAGTGCCTCTTTGCCCGGAAACAGTCAGTGGGTGTGGTCTGCCCGCTGTGCGTTCCGGGAGAGGGTACTTGAGGGACAGACCCCGTGACAGTGTGTGCTCCGACCTGATGGCCCTCCTGTCCTAAGGTGTGCTGCTGCCTTCTAAATTGTCTTGGAGCCGGCTGGCCCGAGGCTTTGTTACTGAAGGGTAGGCCCAGAAGTCCTGGGGCCCACCGATCCAGTGGTGGTCCTGTGCTGTCTTGCCTGCGGGGAGAAGCCAAGCGACTGGAGGATCCAGGGGAGGACTTTTCAGAGAGAGCAGAGCAGCAAGGCCGGTGCCTCTAAAAGGGCCTGGAGACTCAGTTGGAGGACGCATCCCGGGTCATCTACCTCACAGTACCGGCGGTTCGGCTGAAAGAAACTGGTACTGTGTGACTGTTCTTTAACATTGCAACAAGTTGCTGGTTGCGCAGTCCTGTGGCAGAGGATGGTGCAACGGTTCTACTGATTCTACAAGTCTGTGGCAGAGACTATGACCGAGCATCGCATCGGCTGCTAGGTCAGTGAGAGAGGCCTATCTGGTGGCTGCTGGATCCAGTTGTGGAGCTGTTGTCCTCTGGATCAAGAAGTACCTCTGACCATGGGCGTCAGCAGGTAGGGGCAAGGGGGGCAAGCCCCCCCCCCCTGGAATCAGGGATCGGATCAGGAGTTCCTCACTTAGTCTTTATCCTAGCGCCGGTGGCCAGTGACAGCTGGTGCGAGGAATGGGACAGCGAAGGCCTCAAGGGGTGGGTGGGCAGGATGACATCACCTGGTCTACATAGTGCAAGCGAGCGGTCCAGGAGACGGAAGTCATGGGAAAGGAGATCAGCAAGATGCCAGGAACAGCGGGCACAAAGTCCCCGGCACCTCCCAGAGCCTGGAACTCCTGAACCTCCTCACTGCTCCCAGGCCTGGAGGACAGACTGACCGAGGGTTCTGAGAACAAGGACGGGCAGGAAATGCAAGCAGCCAAGGACCGCTCCATGTCACATCATAGATCCGATAGAAGGAGCAGAGCACTCCTGTCCTCACCCAGAATGAAAACGGGTCTTGCCAGCTGTTGGCCATCATGGACATTCTACTGGCATGCAAGGTATCATACTGAGCATTACTGGGCCATAGGGGAACTTGAGGGACTGCAGACAGCAGGGCTAGGGGGGTCCCTCTCTCTGACCCCCATTACCCCCTTCTGTCTCTCTCTGTTACCCCCCTCTGTCTCTTTCTGTCACCCCCCTCTGTCTCTTTCTGTCACCCCCCATCTCTCTCTGTCATCCCCCACATGTATGCAGTCTCTTAGAGTCTCTTGTGCCATGTCTGCAGTCTCTTATAGTCTCTTAAGCCATGTATGCAGTTTCTGACAGTCTCTTGGGCCATGTATGCAGTCTCTGGTCATCTCTTGTGCCATGTCCGCAGTCTCTTACAGTCTCTTGAGCCATGTATGCAGTCGCTGACAGTCTCTTGGGCCGTGTATGCAGTCTCTTGTTCCATTCCATGTCTGCAGTCTCCGACAGTCTCTTGGGCCATGTTCACAGTCTCTGACCATCTCCTGTACTACGTCTGCAGTCTCTGACTGTGATAATGTGATAATGACATTGTCGAAAAGGGTCAGAGCATGGGTGACTTTAAAATTATGCCCCTCCCCCTGAAAAAAGTTCTGCGGACGCCCATGCCTCTGACCGGCAATTACAAGGTACCTGAATCCGCCTTAACCCTCCACCCCTCTATTGGAATTGTCTTTTTGTCAATAAAGCATTTGGAAAAAGGACTAAGTGTCGAAGCTAAAATCTTTGAGCTACTCTTTAATGGGACCCCTGTGATGGAGAAGGTGGAACGGTGAGGTAACGGTAAGCCCAATCAAATACCAGCAGCTCCTTCGGAGGTAAGTGCTTCATTTACATCAGTGCAAAAATTCCAAAGGTTTGTGCTTTGCAGGGATAAGAAACAGAGATCGTTCCATCTGTATTGAGCCCGGTCTTTATTGTCAACACAGGGTTGTGATTGGACACAACTGATCAGCAGGTCCCAGCCATGAATCATTGGCTGGGACTTGCTGAAAGACTTCCACTGTGTACAATCACAGCGGATATTGGTGGTGGGGCCCCTCATGCGTGTGTTATAGACCCCAAAGCAGGCAGCGACGTACAGTGCATTGTGGACGATCGGTCCCAAATCGGTTAACAACTTGCCGACCGCTGCATGTACATTTACGTCGGCAGAATTGCACGGCTGGGCAAATGGGCATACAGGTACGTCCCTTTGAATTTGCCGCTGTGTGGTCACGTGCGCGCCACCCTGCCGGGAGCTCTGTGAGTAGGATTGTGGGTCCCACGAACATGATGTCCGCTGGGATACCCGTGATCATCTCACAGAGAGGAAGTACGGGGAGATGTAAACAAGCATCTCCCTGTTCTGCCTAGTGACACTGTCACTGATCACATCTCCCTGTAATCGAGAGCTATGATCAGTGATGTGTCACACGAAGCCACGCACCCTAACAGTTACAATCACTCCCTAGGACACACTTAACCCCTTCCTAGCCAGCTAGTGGTTAACCCCTTCACTGCCAGTGTCATTTTTACATTAATCAGAGCAATTTTATAGCACCGATTGCTGTAAAAATGACAATGGTCCCAAAAATGTGTCAAAATTGTCCGATGTGTCCGCCATAATGTCGCAGTCATGATAAAAATCACAGATCACCGCCATTACTAGTAAGAAAAAATAATTAATAAAAATACCATAAAATAAACCCCTATTTTGTAGACGCTATAATTTTTGCACAAACCAAAAAAATGTAGAAGAATACGTATTGGCCTAAACATGCATTTTTTGGGGGATATTTATTATAGCAAAAAGTAAATAATGCGTTTTTTTCAAAATTGTCGCTCTATTTTTGTTTATAGTGCAAAAAATAAAAATCTCAGAGGTGATGAAATACCACCAAAAGAAAACTCTATTCATGGAAAAAAAAGAGGTAATTTTTGTTTGGGAGCCACGCCACACAACGACCGCGCAATTGTCAGTTAAAGCGACGCAGTGCCGAATTGCAAAATGTGCTCTGGTCTTTGGCCAGCCAAATGGTCCGGGGCTTAAGCGGTTAACCACTTCAGCCCCGGACCAATTTGCAGCCAAAGGACCAGGCCCCTTTTTGCGATTCGGCACTGCGTCGCTTTAACTGACAATAGCGCGGTCGTGCGCCGTGGCTCCCAAACAAAATTGGCGTCCTTTTTTTCCCACAAATAGAGCTTTCTTTTGGTGGTATTTGATCGCCCATGCGGTTTTTATTTTTTGCGCTATAAACAAAAATAGAGCGACAATTTTGAAAAAAATTCAATATTTTTTACTTTTTGCTATAATAAATATACCCCAAAAATATATATAAATTTTTTTTTTCCTCAGTTTAGGCCGATACGTATTCTTCTACATATTTCTGGTAAAAAAATCGCAATTAGCGTTTATTATTGATTTGTTTGCGCAAAAGTTATAGCGTTTACAAAATAGGGGATAGTTTTATAGCATTTTTATTAATATTTTTTTTTTTTACTAGTAATGTCGGCGATCAGCGATTTTTATTGTGACTGCGACATTATGGCGGACACATCGGACATTTTTGACACATTTTTGGGACCATTGTCATTTATATAGAAATCAGTGCTATTTAAATGCACTGATTCCTATGTAAATGACAGTGGCAGTGAAGGAGTTAACCACTAGGGGGCGGGGAGGAGTTAGTGTGACGCGTTGTGTTTTTTTTTTACAGTAGGGGGGCGTGGCTGTAGGTCTGACGTCATTGAACGGCTTTCCCGATGACAGGGAACAGCCGATCAGTGACAGGCAGTGTAGGAAGCGCGGGGAGAGGTTTGTTTACACAGACCTCTCCCAGTTCTTCAGCTCTGTGACCCGATCGCGGGACACCAGCGGCGATCGGGTCTGCTGGTCCCGTGGCTGTGGTCACGGAGCTCCCGACCGGGTCGCGCGCGCGCGACCCCACGGCTAGGCAATTAAAGGGGACGTATATATACATGCTTTTGCCTAGCGGTGCCATTCTGTTGACGTATATGTACAGGAGGCGGTCGGGAAGTGGTTAAACATGTGTGCCAAAATGATTTTTTTTTTGTTTTTGCTGTCTTTTCGATATTTACAGTAGTACGCCATTATGTTTTATATTTTATAAGCAAAAAAATGTAAAATATTTCAGGGATATCCGAAATCTCCAAAGTGTTTCCAGGGTTCCTCCAAGGCAAAAAGGTTGAGAAAGTCTTCCCTAGACCCAACCATGTGGGCTGAATCCATTTTTGTTTTCTTTAAAACGGAATGCTCTGTCTTAAAAGAAAACAAAAGATGTTTCCTAAAGGGTGGAAGACAGAGAATAATTTATCATTTGTTTTAATTCCCGCAAAGAAAACAGAAAACACATTAGCGTTAAGCTCCTCGGAGGGCGCTTTGGGGACTCCTGTCCCATTAATCTGCATTTAATGTGTGAATGGAGAAGCGGTGACCTCTGACACTCAGCTTTACTGCCTGCTAAATGTTGCTTGTCCAGGTTGCGGGGCCAAACACCTGCGCTCGCTCGAAATACAGCATGCAGGCCACATGTTTCCGAATCTGCTAGGAATTACAGTGTAAACTTTGTCCCTTTCCAAAACAATCTGTTTTCTCTGCAATTTCTGCTCTCGGGCTGCTCCAATGGCTGAGAACGCTTTGCCGCTCGGAAACTCACCAGGAACTCTCCAGATATTCGGAGACCCGACGGTTCCCATCCTTCCAGAATGAGGAAAAGTCCCTGGCAATGTCAATGTACATTACTTTAACACAGTACCCAAGAATTTTATAAACATCATCGTTTATTATATTTTTTATCCTGCCAAATGTTCAGGAAATTCGTTTTTTTTTTTTTTTTTTCGTTTTTTTTTTTTTCTGTTCTACATTCCACCATCATACAGGATTTTTTTTTTCTGCTAGTGGGAGAATATTCTATTATCTGGGGGGCTTTTATTGGTGTTGGTGTGCAGTGGTGGGATCTTTACATCTTTGCCCAAGATACCGTATACAGGGCAGGACTTAGGGTGGTGGGGGCCCCTGGGCTTGAGTCACTTTCAGGCCCTACCTTCTATACATTAATGTATTTATGGGCGTATAACACGCACCGGTGTATAACACGCACTCCAAGTTCTCGGCGGCTCTTGGGTCCTCTCGGAGGCTCTCGGGTCCTGTCGGTGGCTCTCGGGTCCTGTCGGCGGCTCTCAGGTCCTGTCGGCGGCTCTCAGGTCCTCTTGGTGGTTCTCGGATCATGTCGGCAGCTCTCGGGTCCTCTTGGCAGCTCTCGGGTCCTCTCGGCGGCTCTCGGGTCATGTCGGCAGCTCTCGGGTCATGTCGGCAGCTCTCGGGTCCTCTCGGCAGCTCTCGGGTCCTCTCGGCAGCTCTCGGGTCCTCTTGGCAGCTCTCTGGTCCTCTTGGCGGCTCTCGGGTCCTCTCGGCGGCTCTCGGGTCCTCTCGGCGGCTCTCGGGTCCTCTCGCAGTCCCGAGCGAAGCCGAGAGTAGCCAAGTGCACTCGGCTTGGCTCATAGTCACGCCCAGTCCCTGTGTTATGTCCATCATAGTGAGGGACTGGGCATGACTGTGAGCAGAGCCGAGCTGGGTACACTCAGCTATGCATCTTGGCGGAGCCCACGGGGCCCCCTATTGGGCAGGGCCCATGGGCTTGAGCCCAGTCAAGCCCAATAGTAAGTTCTGCCCTGACCGTATATACTCGAGTATAAGCCAACCCGAATGTAAGCCGAGGCACCTAATTTTACCACAAAAAACTGGGAAAACGTATTGACTCGAGTAGTAGCCTAGGGTGAGAAATGCGCAGCTACTGTAAGTGGAAAAGAGGGTCAACAATGCCCATTTGCAGCCTCACTGTGCCCATTTGCAGCCTCACTGTGCCCATTTGCAGCCATAGGTCCCCTGAACTTCAAACTCGTTAGTGATCACTTACCCACCTCTACTTCCTGGATTGTCCTGGACCCATCTGGTTGTGGGGTGCCTATTGCCTGTCGTTTACGCGATTTGGAGCTGTACATCCTTCATTGCATCCAGCGTGACATCTCCAAGAACGGAGGATTTTCGAGCTTGTTTGACTCACTGCCATGTGGTATTTGGGTCCACCATTTCCGGTATAGGTACCTCACCTTTTCTATGTGAACCTGCACAAGTATCCATAGGCATACCATCCGGTTTATCGGGAGGACACATCCCAGCCCATTTAGGAATGGGGGAATAACATCTCTCTCCACTTCTTATGGACTTGGCTTCTTTGGACTGTCATCCAACACACCATTGTGTTGTACTCAGTACATTCTGAATCATTTTCACAGATTTATTTGATTTTATTAAATCCTCTGCCCTTGTTGTTGTTGTTTTAAAGTGGTTGTAAACCCTTACAAACCACTTGGATCTACAGGTAAGCCTAGATTAAGGCTTACCTCCTAACCTCCTTACCTCCTAAGAAATATCTCCTAAACCTACACGGTTTAGGAGATATTTGCCAAAAGACAGGCACCGCTGTCTACGGCGCATGGGCTGTTAACGGCGATATGCCGCGAGTGGCGGCTCCCGTGCGCATGCGCGGGAGTGACGTCACTGCGGCTCCGTCGAATGACAGCGCCGGAGCAGCGAGACCCACCAAGAAGATGGAGGCGCCGTACACAAGGGGACAGCGGTGACTTCGCTGGCTCCTGTGTCAGGTAAATGACACATAATGGGCTACTTTGCGATGCACAGTAGTCCATTATGCTTTACCTTTGCAGGGAAACAAAGATGAAGTGAACCCATCAGGGTTTACTTCCTCTTTAAGGGCTCCTAGATGCCCCCTAGCTGCAGCCAAAATTTGGGGTCTCTGGACCCAAAGGGTCCCAAAATGACATTGCTGCAGATGAACACAGTTGACCAACTGTGGGGCCCCATGAGGCGGAATGAGGGACAGAGGAACACCTTCCTAATCAGGGACAATCCCTCCAAATTGGGGACAGTTGGGAGCGATGATGTAGGAACAAAGCCCAAAGAACAGGCCAGGAGATCCCTGAAGAAGCCCAAGAGGGCGAAACATGTCAGGGCCTTGCCTAAATCATCCCAAATAGGAACTGTATGAGATGATTTTCCAAATGTTATATGTATATTTGATGGAATGGCATAACTCGCAAAAGACCAATATACCCCCTAAAGAAGCCCAAGAGGGTGAAACATGTCAGGACCTTGCCTAAATCATGCCAAATAGGAACTGTATGAGATCATTTTCCAAATGTTATATGTATATTTCATGGAATGGCATAACTCGCAACGGACAAATATATCCCCTGAAGAAGCCCAAGAGGGTAAAACATGTCAGGACTTTGCCTAAATCATGCCAAATAGGAATCTGGCGGATCCTGACTCCATTGTCGTGATGACCCCGAGCCTGGACCGGGGTCATCATATTTGTCCGTTGCGAGTTATGCCATTTTATCAAATAAACATATAACATAAGTATATATAATAATACCACCAACATAGTACATTTAGGAGATTTCACTTACAAGTTTACCCCAGATGGTCTATAACTTCAAAAGAAGGAAGCATGCAAATGATTTGCCATCATTAGATCTCGCAGTAGAGCTACAATGGGATCATAGGACTCTTCCGATCATGTGACCGCTGTGACAGTCAATCACGGCGATCACATGGTCACAAGCCAACCCTACCTCCCTAAGCTCGTTTGGCTGTACTTCTATGGATCATAGGAGCGCAGTTCGTTTTGCACTCCTGTGACCCATTTTCAGTGGAGAGTGGGGTAAAGTCTGCTCTCTGCTGACGTCACAGAGCCAGTCCAGGCTTGGGGTCATCACGACAATGGAGTCAGGATCCGCCAGATTCCTATTTGGCATTATTTAGGCAAGGCCCTGACATGTTTCACCCTCTTGGGCTTCTTCAGGGGGTATATTTGTCTTTTGCGAGTTATGCCATTCCATCAAATATACATATAACATTTGGAAAATCATCTCATACAGTTCCTATTTGGCATGATTTAGGCAAGGTCCTGACATGTTTCACCCTCTTGGGCTTCTTCAGGGGGTATATTTGTCTTTTGCAAGTTATGCCATTCCATCAAATATACATATAACATTTGGAAAACCATCTCATACAGTTCCTATTTGACATGATTTAGGCAAGGTCCTGACATGTTTCACCCTCTTGGGCTTCTTCAGGGGGTATATTTGTCTTTTGCGAGTTATGCCATTCTATCAAATATACATATAACATTTGGAAAATCATCTCATACAGTTCCTATTTGGGATGATTTAGGCAAGGTCCTGACATGTTTCGCCCTCTTGGGCTTCTTCAGGGGTATATATTTTTCCGTTGCGAGTTATGCCATTCTATCAAATAAACATATAACATAAGTATACATAATAATACCACCAACATAGTACATTTAGGAGATTCCACTTACAAGTTTACCCCAGATAGTCTATAACTTCAAAAGAAGGAAGCATGAAAATGAGTTGCCATCATTAGACCTAGCAGTAGAGCTACAATGGGATCATAGGAGTCTTCCGATCATGTGACCGATGTGACAGTTAATCACGGCGGTCACATGGTCACAAGCCCCACCCCGCCTCCCTAAGCTTGTTTGGCTGTACTTCTATGGATCATAGGAGTGCAGTTCGTTTTGCACTCCTGTGACCCATTTTCAGAGGAGAGTGGGGTGAAGTCCGCTCTCTGCTGACGTCACAGAGACGGTCCAGGCACGGGGTCATCGCTACAATGGAGTCGGGATCCGCCAGATTCCTATTTGGCATGATTTAGGCAAGGTCCTGACATGTTTCGCCCTCTTGGGCTTCTTCAGGGGCTATATATTTGTCCGTTGGGAGTTATGCCATTCCATGAAATATACATATAACATTTGGAAAATCATCTCATACAGTTCCTATTTGGCATGATTTAGGCAATGTCCTGACATGTTTCACCCTCTTGGGCTTCTTCAGGGGGTATATTGGTCTTTTGCGAGTTATGCCATTCCATCAAATATACATATAACATTTGGAAAATCATCTCATACAGTTCCTATTTGGGAGGATTTAGGCAAGGCCCTGACATGTTTCGCCCTCTTGGGCTTCTTCAGGGGTATATATTTTCCGTTGCGAGTTATGCCATTCTATCAAATAAACATATAACATAAGTATACATAATAATACCACCAACATAGTACATTGAGGAGAATTCACTTACAAGTTTACCCCAGATAGTCTATAACTTCAAAAGAAGGAAGCATGAAAATGATTTGCCATCATTAGACCTAGCAGTAGAGCTACAATGGGATCATAGGAGTCTTCCGATCATGTGACCACTGTGACAGTCAATCACGGCGGTCACAGGGTCACAAGCCCCACCCTGCCTCCCTAAGCTTGTTTGGCTGTACTTCTATGGATCATAGGAGTGCAGTTCGTTTTGCACTCCTGTGACCCATTTTCAGTGGAGAGTGGGGTGAAGTCCGCTCTCTGCTGACGTCACAGTGCCAGTCCAGGCTCGGGGTAATCGCTACAATGGAGTCGGGATCCGCCAGAGTCCTATTTGGCATGATTTAGGCAAGGTCCTGACATGTTTCACCCTCTTGGGCTTCTTCAGGGGATATATTTGTCCGTTGCGAGTTATGCCATTCCATCAAATAAAAATATAACATTTGGAAAATCATCTCATACAGTTCCTATTTGGGATGATTTAGGAAAGGTCCCGACATGTTTCGCCCTCTTGGGCTTCTTCAGGGGCTATATATTTGTCTGTTGCGAGTTATGCCATTCCATCAAATATACATATAACATTTGGAAAATCATCTCATACAGTTCCTATTTGGCATGATTTAGGCAAGGTCCTGACATGTTTCACCCTCTTGGGCTTCTTCAGGGTATATATTCGTCCGTTGCGAGTTACGCCATTCCATCAAATATACATATAACATTTGGAAAATCATCTCATACAGTTCCTATTTGGCATGATTTAGGCCAGGAGATTTCACTTACAAGTTTACCCCAGATAGTCTATAACTTCAAAAGAAGGAAGCATGAAAATGATTTGCCATCATTAGACCTAGCAGTCTTCCGATCATGTGACCGCTGTGACAGTCAATCACGGCGGTCACATGGTCACAAGCCCCACCCCGCCTCCCTGAATGCCGAACCCCTTAAAGGGCCAGCGGGAGTCGAAGCCAAGGGGTTAAAGTAGCGCAGTGCTGAATAGCAAAAAATGGCCTGGTCATGAAGGGAGTAAAACCCTACGGGGGTCAAATGGTTGAGGACAGCAAGACCGATAAAGATCCACATTGGATACAGCAGCTGGAAAGCAGTCTATGTGCACAGGTGGGACACTTCCATCAGGCTATTGGCCTTCCTCCGACTCAAAGACAATGGACCAGGCCAAGATTTATCCCGATGACTGCTGCTAAACCCTGAGATGTGGCAAGTATTTGCTTTGCAAAAGCAGCATTGCCTTCATTTCCTCTATTCTTAGCAAGGGCCATACAGGAGAGAACAGCACCTCTCAGCACACTCTCCTCTGTGTGTTTGTATTACTCATATCCTGGAAACAGAGAATTCCAACGCAGCATCGCACCTGTCACTGAGCACCAGATGGGAGCAGGCCTGGATGGCTTTCAGTCGCTGCTTCATGTGTTATCCGAGCGACCACAGCCTTCCCTCTTCTCACAGTGTTTATCCCTCTCTTCATGCTTGTTTTCTGTGGGACAGCGAGATGATAGTGCCTCTCACAGCAGCTCATTCTCACATCACCAACACCCTGTTTGTGGAGGCCAGGTTTCCTCTCGCCCTCGGTCATTCCCTTCACCCTTCGCTATCTGCTCCAGATGTGGTTTTTATTACAATCCCCCCCAGCGGCACGAAGCATGTAGAGCCACAAGCTTCTGCGAAACTTCTGTTCATTTTCTTCCAAGCTGGTGGGGGTAGCAGCGTGGAGCCAGATGGACAGATATGTTGATACAGGTTGGAGCTGGCAATGGGAACGGTTTTATTGGGGGCAAACTGGGTTCACCTCTTAGGGTAGAATGTGCAAAAATAACAGGAGGCTGGTAAACCATTTAGCCATCATAATTTCTTTGGTTAAAAAAAAAAAAATGCGGACAATGAACTCCATAAATACATGAGATTGAGTACATTTCGACGTACTTCCCCTATAATGTAGAAGACACTTACCCTACTCCATGATCTAGAAGATGCTTAACCTGTTCAATAATGTAGAAGACACTTACCCTACTCCATGATCTAGAAGATGCTTAACCTATTCCATAATGTATAAGACACTTAACCTACTCCATAATATAGAAGATGCTTAACCTGTTCCATAATGTAGAAGACACTTACCCTACTCCATGATCTAGAAGATGCTTAACCTGTTCCACAATGTAGAAGACACTTACCCTACTCCATAATATAGAAGATGTTTAACCTGTTCCATAATGTAGAAGACACTTACCCTACTCCATGATCTAGACCAGGGATGTCCAAACTATGGCCCTCCAGCTGTTGCGGAACTACATGTCCCATAAGGCATTTTAAAACTCTGACATTCACAGACATTACTAGGCACGATGGGAATTGTAGTTCCTAAACAACTGGAGGGCCATAGTTTGGAGACCCCTGATCTAGACGATGCTTAACCTGTTCCATAATGTAGAAGACACTTACCCTACTCCATGATCTAGAAAAATGCTTAACCTGTTCCATAATGTAGAATACACTTACCCTACTCCATGATCTAGAAGATGTTTAACCTATTCAATAATGTAGAAGACACTTACCCTACTCCATGATCTAGAAGATGCTTAACCTGTTCCATAATGTAGAAGGCACTTACCCTACTCCATAATATAGAAGATGCTTAACCTGTTCCATAATGTAGAATACACTTACCCTACTCCATAATCTAGAAGATGCTTAACCTGTTCCATAATGTAGAAGACACTTACCCTACTCCATGATCTAGAAGATGCTTAACCTGTTCCATAATGTAGAAGGCACTTACCCTACTCCATAATATAGAAGATGCATAACCTGTTCCATAATGTAGAAGACACTTACCCTGATTCATAATATAGAAGATGCTTAACCTGTTCCATAATGTAGAAGACACTTACCCTACTCCATAATATAGAAGATGCATAACCTGTTCCATAATGTAGAATACACTTACCCTACTCCATGATCTAGAAAAATGCTTAACCTGTTCCATAATGTAGAAGACACTTACCCTACTCCATGATCTAGAAGATGCTTAACCTATTCCATAATGTAGAAGACACTTACCCTACTCCATGATCTAGAAGATGTTTAACCTGTTCCATAATGTAGAAGACACTTACCCTACTCCATGATCTAGAAGATGTTTAACCTGTTCCATAATGTAGAAGACACTTACCCTACTCCATAATATAGAAGATGCTTAACCTGTTCCATAATGTAGAAGACACTTACCCTACTCCATGATCTAGAAGATACTTAACCCATTTAATAATGTAGAATACACTTACCCTACTCCATAATATAGAAGATTCTTAACCTGTTCCATAATGTAGAAGACACTTACCCTGATTCATAATCTAGAACAGTGGTCTCCAAATTGCGGCCTATGGGCCAGATGCCGTCCTTTGCTTGCCTTTACCACTATACTAGGCACTAATCCTTCCAATGACACTAATGATGAGGCCCTTTTCCTTCAAGTGATATCAATGATGGGGCACAATTCCTTTCACTGACACCAATGATGGAGCATTATTCCCCCCACTGACACCAACAATGGGGCCCTATTAGTCCCACTGACATCAACGATTGGGCCCTATCCTTCTCACAGTCACCAACAATGGGGCACTATTCCTTCCAATGATACCAATGATCAGGCACTATTCCTCCCACTGACACCAATGATGGGGCACCATTTCCCCCACTGACAACATCAATGGGGCACTATTCTTTCCAATGAAACCATTGATGGGGTACAATTCCTCCCACTGATACAAGGCACTATTCCTCCCACTGACACTGATGATGTGGCAGCTATTCCTCCAACTGATACCAATGATGGGGCACTATTCCTCCCACTGACACCAATAATGGGGCACTATTCCTCCAACTGATACCAATGATGGGGCACTATTCCTCCCACTGACACCAATGATAGGGGCACTATTCCTCCCACTGACACCAATAATGGGGTACTATTCCTCCCACTGACACCAATGATGGGGCACTATTCCTCCCACTGACACCAATGATGGGGCACTATTCCTCCTACTGACACCAATTATGGGGCACTATTCCTTCCAGTAACACAGATGATGAGGTACTAGTCCTCCCACTGACATCAACGATGGGGTACTATCAATCCCACTGACACCAATGATGGGGCACTATTCCTCCCATTAAAAACGATTTTAGTCTGTGTTGTTGCCATCACCTTGTTGCATTCCGTCGCATGCACATGTACTGTATACTGTGAAGAGCTACTGTATGTTATTATTGGACTTTTTCTTATACTTCTGCCTGCGAGGAGATATCCATCTATTTTTCTTACATGGCCTTGTGTGGGATGGCATATGTAAAACTCAATACAATTCTCGAACTAGAAAACCAATGATGGAGCACTGACTATGCCCACTAATGCCAGGGAATTTTCTGCTCCCACAGGCCACAGTCTGCCCCCCCCCCCCCCCCCTGAAGTCTGAAGGACAGTAAACTGTCCCTTGGCTTACAAAGTTTGGAGACCTTTGCTCTAGGAGATACTTGGGTTCCTGGCTTCCTGTGTCCCCAATGCTTTCTGAGTCATTGAACAAGTCAGGGGGACATCATATCTCCTATTCTGCATACTTAGTCTGGGTCAGTGAAACAAGTGACCCATGGAGAAACATAAAAGGTAGGAAAAAGAGAACAATGGCAACCTACACATTAATACCTCCCACATTTCTGAGATGGGAACGAGGGACAACTATTAGCAAAAGTAAGTAGACATAGGACACACCCCCTGCCACGTCCCCTTAACCACTTAATGACCGCCTCCTGCACATTTACGTCATGGCACGGCTGGGCATCGCAAGGTACAGGTACGTTGCTCTTTAAGTGCCCAGCCGTGAGTTGTGCGCGCGCCACTGGTGGCTCGCTGCGACGCGGTCCTGAGCTCTGTGAACGTGGCCGTGGGACCCGCGGACCCGATCGCCTCTGGTGTCCCACGATCGGGTCACAGAGCTGAAGAACGGGGAGAGGCAAGTGCAAACAAACCTCTCCCCGAGCTTCCTAGTGAGACTGACACTGATCGTCTGTTCCCTGTCATCGGGAAAGACAATCAGTGATGTTGAATGTCAAGCCACGCCCCCCTACAGTAAAAAAAAAAAACACACACGTCACACTTAACTCCTCCCTGCCCCCTAGTGGTTAACTCCTTCACTGCCAGTGTCATTTACACAAGAATCAGTGCATTTAAATAGCACTGATTGCTGTATAAATGACAATGGTCCCAAAAATGTGTCAAAAATGTCCGATGTGTCCGCCATAATGTTGCAGTCACAATAAAAATCGCTGATCGCCGCCATTACTAAATATTAATAAAAATGCTATAAAACTATCCCCTATTTTGTAAACGCTATACCTTTTGCGCAAACCAATCAATAATCACTCATTGCATTTTTTTTTACCAAAAATATGTAGAAGAATACGTATCGGCCTAAACTGAGGAAAAAAAATGTTTTTTTATATATTTTTTGGGGATATTTATTATAGCACAAAAGTAAAAAAATATAGCATTTTTTTCAAAATTGTCGCTCTTTTTTTGTTTATAGTGCAAAAAATAAAAACCGCAGAGGTGATCAAATACCACCAAAAGAAAGCTCTATTTGTGGGAAAAAAAGGACGCCAATTTTGTTTGGGAGCCACGTCGCAGGACCGCGCAATTGTCAGTTAAAGCGACGCAGTGCTGTATCGCAAAAAGGGGCCTGGTCCTTTGGCTGCAAATCCGGGGTTTAAGTGGTTAAAGGAGAATTATAAAAAAAAAAAGTGCTTATTTTACCACTGCTATTCCTTTATATCGACTTTTGAATGTTACAAATGCAGCCATTTAGAAATTGGATGAAAGGCTAATTCGGGAAACACTTTTTGAAAGATAAAAAGTGCATTTTCTATACAACTATATACTGTAGAGATCAGACCAAAATGAAGCTATCAGCCAAAACCACAGAATCTTTTACTTCAGCCGGCGGCTGGCTTTCTCTAGAAAGCAATTCCGAGTGGCTCAAGGGCCACTGGAACGTTTTCAGAAATGCCAGGAGGCCGCTCACTGGTGTTTCTTGGGCTCACCGTTATTACCGGCACACCCAAAAAAACGGTCCAACCTGCTGGTCACAGAGACGGTAAAAGACTAGATTGTCTCTGATCGCCTCTATGGCCTTGGAGGACTGAAACAATGTTTTGGCGTCACTTCCGGTCCAGCGTGGAAGTAAACAATACAGATAAAGAAAAAGAAACGGCCGCATACCACAAAATCATTATGAGTAAGCTTGAACTGTCTATGTGAAACGCGTTAAGGACATTGTCCCTGTGTGTCTGGCATGGTGACGATTAAAGGATTTGAATTGCTCCAGCTCCGTTTGTGGTGCGTGGCCGTTTCTTTTTCTTTATCTGTGAAGTTGGCTGTGGTGAGCCGGGGCGAGCACCTGCATCCTATTACTGTCTATTACTCACCTATATATTTTTACATTTTGCTTTTGAAGGTAATGGAGAGATTTGGGGTCTTTTGGACCTCAGATTTCTCCATAAAGAGGACCTGTCATCCTTATTTCTATTACAAGTAATTTTCTAGCAAAAAATACTGATTTAAACCTGTAAACAAAAAGTGCCAGAAAAGGCCTGGCCTTCAACTGGTTAACTTCTTCGTGACCATTCTATAGCCGAATGACGGCTACAGCGCGGCCACACTTTGGCGGGAAGGCCTCTTATGATGTCCTCCCGTGCTCGTGCTTCCTGTGCGCCCCTTTGCGGCACGCATTAGCAGTGATCTGTGGTCGATTCGTCCTTCGGACACAGCTGATACAGATCGGGGAAAAGAGCCAATCACGGCTGCTTTTTACCACCTGATCAGCTGTGTCCAATCACAGTTGATCACGGATGTAAACAGGATTTGCTGGTTATTGGCAATCCTCCCCTCACACTGACAGTGCATGAGGAGAGGAGAGCCGAAAACCAGCAAATCCACACAGGTGACATGTACACTGACAATCAGGGCACTGATCATCAGTGTCCTGGTGATCAGTACAGTCCCAACATTGCCCACCAGTGCTGCTAATCAGTGCCCATCAGTAATGCCTGTCAGTGCCAATCAGTGCCCATCAGTGCTGCCTATCAGTGCCGCAAATCAGTACAGCCTCATCAGTGTAGCCTCATCAGTGCCGCCTATCAGGGACCACCAGTGCAGCCTATCAGTGCCCATCAGTGCCGCCTATCAGTGCAGCCTATCAGTGACCATCAGTGCCACCTATCAGTTCCCATCAGTGCTGCCTATCAGTGCCCATCAGTGCCCATCAGTACCACCTATCCATGCCCATCAGTGCAGCCTATTAGGGCCGCCTATCAGTGTGCATCAGTGCAGTCTATCAGTGCCCATCAGTACCACCTATCAGTGCCCATCAGTGCAGTTTATCAGTGCCCATAAGTGTCGGTCAGTACCGCCTATCAGTGCCCATCAGTGCAGCCTATCAGTGCCCATCAGTGCCACCTATCAGTGCCCATCAGTACCGCCTATCAGTGCACATCAGTGCAGCCTATCAGTGCCCATCAGTGCCACCTATCAGTGCCCATCAGTGCCACCTATCAGTGCCCATCAGTACCGCCTATCAGTGCACATCAGTGAAGGAGAAAAATTACTTATTTGAAAAATTTTATTTTCAGTCTTGTTTCGCCTGTTAAGCTAAAAATAAAAAAACCCAGTGGTGATTAAATAAAATAATAAAATCTCAAAAAAATGATAAAAATGTAGTTTGGGTACAGTGTTGCATGACCGCGCAATTGTCATTCAAAATGTGACAGCGCTGAAAGCTGAAAATTGGCCTGGGCAGGAAGGGGGTGAAAGTGCCCGGTATTGAGGTGGTTAATGGGATGTCTGGGCGGGTAGGAAGTGGCCCCTTCTTTCGTACAGTCCCAGTCTCATCCCCGAGCAATCACCTTTGTTTTAAGATGTTGTTTCATAAATTTGCTTCTCTGGTCGGGAGGAGGTTAATGTAGCTGCGGAGAGGAGCGGAGCGCGTTGTGAGATATTCCGGTGAGAATATGTTATTTAAATGCGATTTCACTCACACTGTGACTAAACAGCAGCAGCTGTATTCCAGGCCAGCAGCACTATCAACGTTTGACATTTTATGGAAATTAAAATAGTTTTGGACGAGGAAAACTTTTTTTTTTTTTCTTCTTCTTTTCCTTCATGTGGGCCCGGAATTTTGAACGAATTGGATTTTGCATGACAAGGAATGCCCAGATTAATGATTGCCCTTTTCCAATAAAAAAATAAATAAAAATAAAATGAGACGAGATGTAAATGGGTTTGGGTGGAAAATTCTTGAGCGGAGTTAGGAGAAAAGGCCGCGTGTGAAGGAGAGAAGAATGTAACAGCTTATGCTGAATTAATGATGATCCAGAACTAGTCGGGGGAACGATCGATAGGCCGATCATCGCTGAACTCCGTAGTATCCTTTGTTGCACTTTTAAAACATATTTCTGACCAAATTGTTCTGAATTTTCACAGAATTTACAAAAACATCTGAATTATCCCTCTTCCAGGTCCCGGTAACATTTGGCCATGGGTGTGGTACAAACCCATATGTTAGACACGATATTTCCAAAAGTTTTGGGATGCCTGCCTTTACCCACTTTAATGGCATTCCAGTCTTAGTCCGTAGGGTTCAAGTGATCTGCAATGCAATGGTATCTGGGACCCCCAACCATCCCCTTCTTAACCATTCTGCAATAAAACTTTAAAAATACAAAAGTGACTGGTGCCCATTATCTTTTCTTGGTCCCCCTATTTTAGCAATGGGGTGAAATGCTATCCCACCTCTGGCCTCTGGAGGTGCTATTCTGCCTTTGGGGTGTCAGAGGGGTGCTACTGCTACATTAACCACATGCCGACTGCGCCATAGTCGAAAGACGTCTACAGCGCGGTCGGCTTGTTCTAAGTGGACGTCCTCCCAGAAACTTGCTCCCGCGTGCCCGCTGATAGCGGCCGTTTACCACGTGATCGCTCCGTCAAATGACGAAGCGATCACATGTACACAAACCGGCGTCACGTCATGACGCCGGTTCCTCCCTCCCCTCTCTGTACCGATCGGTACAGTGAGAGGGGAGAAGCGGAAAGTGGGAGAGACGGGACCAGCGCTGTGGGCTGGATGTGTAGTGCCCACAGCGCTGGTCAGTGCCTGCAATACTCTGCCACCACTGTGCAATACTCTGCCACCACTGTGCAATGCTCTGCCACCACTGTGCAATGCTCTGCCACCACTGTGAAATACTCTGCAACCACTGTGCAATGCTCTGCCACCACTGTGCAATGCTCTGCCACCACTGTGCAATGCTCTGCAACCACTGTGCAATGCTCTGCAACCACTGTGCAATGCTCTGCCACCACTGCAATGCTCTGCAACCACTGTGCAATGCTCTGCCACCACTGTGCAATGCTCTGCCACCACTGTGCAATACTCTACCAATACTGTGCAACACTGCAATACTCTGCCAATACTTGCCAATACTCTGCCAATACTCTGCCAATACTTGCCAATACTCGCCAATACTCTGCCAATACTCGCCAATACTCGCCAATACTCTGCAATAATTTTTAATAGAGACAAAGAATTTTTTTTTAATTTTTTTACAGAATTTTCAGTATTTTTTGATTTATAGCGCAAAAAAAAAAAAAAACCCAGCGGTGACTAAATACCACCAAAAGAAAGCTCTATTTGTGTGAAAAAAAGGACAAAAAATTCATTTGGGTGCAGTGTTGCATGACTGAGTAATTGTCATTCAAAATGTGAGAGCACCGAAAGCTGAAAATTGGTCTGGTTAGGAAGGGGGTTTAAGTGCCCAGTGGGTAAGTGGTTAAATATTTATAACATAGACTAATGTCAGCCGTACAGCGTTTGTCAATTGTAGCCAGATCTACCCACAAGCATACCTCCACACATTTTGAGATGGGAATGAGGGACACCTACTAGCAAATGTATGTAGGCATAGGACACGCCCCCTGCCACACCCTCTTAAAGGAGAATTAACCAAAAAAAAATTTCATAAATAAAAGGTTAATCAAATCCAGAAGGGGCTTTTTTTTAACCACTACTTTTCCTTTATATTGGCTTTTAAAATGTACAAATGCAGCGATTTAGATGAAAGGTTTACCACTGGGAAACGCTTTTTGAAAGATAAAAAGTACATTTTATATACATCTATATAAATCAGACCAAAATGAGGGACAAATGAGGAGGAATGAGGGACAGAGGGACATTGGTCAAAATTAGGGACAGTCCCTCGAAATCAGGGACAGTTGGGAGGTATGCCACAAGAATTCGCAGTACATTTACATAACAGTGTCAGTTTTGGCCTTTGATCACTCAACGTGTAACCAGAAGCATCACCAAACCTCTTAACTCCGAGTGTGATTTTTCTTCTTTTTTTTTAATGACGGACCTGGAAAACAACGCTGACATGTTTTCGCTCAGCAGTGCAGAACCCACCCTTGTGCCACCACGGTCCTTGTCACGTCTCCAAGGATGGATTTGATGTTTTTCTCCCCCCCATCATGTGGGAACAAGATTCTCTCATTCAAGAACTTCTCAAAACATGGCGATAACATCAGTGCGGTGTTTATTGCCAAAGCAAAACAGACGGAGAAAAAGTGAGGACGTTTTATGAGGAATCGAGGGACCCACAAGAGTTAAAGCTGAACTCCACGTAGCAAGGCTGTAACAGGACAAGTGATCAGGCAAAGGATCAGACATCACTGTTTCCATCAGTGTCTCCATCAGAGCCCCCTCTTGCATCAGTGTCTCCATCAAAGCCCCCTCTTACATCAGTGTCTCCATCCGAGCCTCCCGCTTAAATCAGTGTTTCCTTTAGAGCGCCCTCTTACATCGGTGTCTCCATCAGAGCCCCCTCTTACATCAGTGTCTCCATCAGAGCCACTTCTTACATCGGTGTCTCTGTCAGAGCCCCCTTTTACATCTGTGTCTCCATCAGAGCCTCTTCTTACATCAGTGTTTCCATCAGAGCCCCCTCTTACCTTGGTGTCTCCATCAGAGCCCCCTCTTACATCAGTGTCTCCATCAGAGCCCCCTCTTACATCAGTGTCTCCATCAGAGCCTCCTCTTACATCAGTCTCCTTTAGAGCCCCCTCTTACATCAGTGTTTCCATCAGAGCCACTTCTTATATCAGTGTTTCCATCAGAGCCCCCTCTTACCTTGGTGTCTCCATCAGAGCCCCCTCTTACATCAGTGTCTCCATCAGAGCCCCCTCTTACATCAGTCTCCTTTAGAGCCCCCTCTTACATCAGTGTCTCCATCAGAGCCCCCTCTTACATCAGTGTCTCCATCAGAGCCCCCTCTTACATCAGTCTCCATCAGAGCCCCCTCTTACATCAGTGTCTCAATCAAAGCCACTTCTTACATCAGTGTCTCCGTCAGAGGCCCCTTTTCATCAGTGTCTCAATCAGAGAAACTTCTTACATCAGTGTCTCCATCAGAGCCCCCTCTTACATCAGTCTCCTTTGGAGCCCCCTCTTACAACAGTGTCTCAATCAAAGCCACTTCTTACATCAGTGTCTCCGTCAGAGCCCCCTTTTCATCAGTGTCTCAATCAGAGAAACTTCTTACATCAGTGTCTCCATCAGAGCCCCCTCTTACATCAGTGTCTCAATCAGAGCCCCCTCTTTCATCAGTGTCTCCATCAGAGCCCCCTCTTACATCAGTGTCTCAATCAGAGAAACTTCTTACATCTGTGTCTCCATCAGAGCCCCCTCTTACATCAGTGTCTCCATCAGAACCCCCTCTTACATCAATGTCTCCGTCAGAGCCCCCTTTTACGTCTGTGTATCCATCAGAGCCTCTTCTTATATCAGTGTTTCCATCAGAGCCCCCTCTTACCTTGGTGTCTCCATCAGAGCCCCTTCTTACATCAGTGTCTCCGTCAGAGCCCCCTCTTACCTTGGTGTCTCCATCAGAGCCCCTTCTTACATCAGTGTCTCCTTTAGAGCCCCCTCTTACTTCAGTGTCTCCATCAGAGCCCCCTCTTACATCAGTGTCTCCATCAGAGCCCCGTCCTACATCAGTGTCTCCATCAGAGCCCCCTCTTACATCAGTGTCTCCATCAGAGCCCCCTCTTACATCAGTCTCCTTTAGAGCCCCCTCTTACATCAGTGTCTCAATCAAAGCCACTTCTTACATCAGTGTCTGCGTCAGAGCCCCCTCTTTCATCAGTGTCTCCGTCAGAGCCCCCTCTTTCATCAGTGTCTCCATCAGAGCCACCTCTTACATCAGTCTCCTTTAGAGCCCCCTCTTTCATCAGTGTCTCCATCAGAGCCCCCTCTTACATCAGTGTCTCAATCAGAGCCACTTCTTAAATCTGTGTCTTCATCAGAGCCCCCTCTTACATCAGTGTCTCCGTCAGAGCCCCCTCTTACATCAGTGTCTCCGTCAGAGCCCCCTCTTACATCAGTGTCTCCGTCAGAGCCCCCTCTTACATCAGTGTCTCCGTCAGAGCCCCCTCTTATATCAGTGTCTCCATCAGAGCCTCTTCTTACATCTGTGTCTCCATCAGAGCCCCCTTTTACATCTGTGTCTCCATCAGAGTCTCTTCTTATATCAGTGTTTCCATCAGAGCCCCCTCTTACATCTGTGTCTCAATCAGAGCCCCCTCTTACATCGGTGTCTCCATCAGAGGCCCCTCTTACATCAGTGTCTCCATTATAGTCCTTGACCTAATATGGCAACATGGTCCTAAATGGACAATATTATTGACCCAATATAGCCATTAATGGACAATATCATTGACTTAACATGGCCACACAGTCATAAATGAACAATGTCCTTGACCCAATAGGGCCACATGGCCATAAATGGACAATATTATTGGCTTAACATGGCAACATGGCCATAAATGGATAATGCCATTGACCTAATATGGCAAAATGATCATACATGGACAATCCTTGACCTAATATGGCCACATGGTCGTAAATTAACAATATCCTTGACCCAATAGGGCCACGTGGCTATAAATGGACAATGTCATTGATATAATATGACCCCATGGTCATAAATTGACAATGTAATTGACCCAACCTGGCCACTAATAATAATAAATAGATAACATCTTAGACTTAACATGGCCTCATGGTCATAAGTGGACAATATCTTACCTAATATGGCTGCATGGTTATAAATGGACGGTATCATTGTCCTAATGTGGCTACATGGTTCTAAAAGGACAATGTTCTTGACCTAATATGGCCATTTTACCTTAGCTCGTCTTTAGTTGTCACTCTAGGACAGGAAGTGGTGGCCGGGATTAAAGTCCTAAATAGGGATAGAGATAGAGAGACAAGCTCTACAAGCTCAGAGCAGAGCTGAAGCATTTGCGGAGGCAGCGTGAGGGCTTGCATAGCCTGAAACCTGGATCCATGGATTCGGAAATCCAACTGGCTAAAGTCCGGGTGGAACACCAGGAGACCATTGTGTCCATGATGGAAGGAAGAGATGGGCTCTTAAAGGAAAAGTTTTGCAATGACCGAAGGTTTGCGAGGATGACAAAAATGGAGGTGGAGGAGGAGACCCCCAGTTCTGACCCCCTACCCCCTCAGGCAGAGGTAAGCAGCGAGGAGACCAGCTGGTGTTTCATGATGAGGACATAACAGATGATGTGCCTGAAAAGGTAAAGCCTGTCAAGCCCCATGTGGTGCATAAAACTGTTTTTGTGCCATTGAACACTGTGACTGATGCTTACAATGTGCCGAGTGACAATCAGGCTGCTAATCCTGTGTGTAGCAATGTTGTACCTGCTGATGCTGCAGTGCAGAAAAAGTTGCATTACCTGTAAAGGAACTACAAGTGTCAGCCCAGCCTGTTAACCCTCCTTTAGCAGAGCCTAAAGCTGTTTGCCCCAAAGCTGCTGAAGACTGTCTACAGCACAGCTTCAGGAGACAGCTGGTATTGCAGCATAAACTTTGACTATACCTAAATACTATTAGCTTCACCAGGCCAGAGGGTCTTGACCTGTTCTGGGAGCAATATGAGGCTCGGTGCAGGTCAAGACCAGAATAGGAAGGTCTGGCCCCAGCTGCAGTTTCACAAAGGTCAACAGTGAAAAAGATCACAATTATTCTCACTAATGAGAGCATCCCTGCTCGGGATCTGGAGGTCTGGTTAAAGAATTATGGTGAGGTTTTGACTAAGCCTGATAAAATCCTTGATAAACGCAACATCTGGACTGGGGGTTGGTCGGTAACAGTCAGGTTGGCCAGGGATGGGAATGTTGTCCGTCACCTGCCCTCCTCAGCTTTTATAGGGAGGGATAGGATGACAATTTTCTACCCTGGTCAGCCGAAGCTGTGTCACCGCTCTGGAGAAAAGGGTAATTTGAGCTCCTCCTGTTCAGCCTTGATATGTTCAGTGTGTCGGGGTGAGGGTCATCTGGCTAAGGACTGCACCAAGATGATCAGGTGCAACCTGTGCTAGCGCCTTGACCTTTTGAGACTGGACAGGTTGGATGGTGTGATTCAGAAATAGAGTTGGAAGCGGCCTAAAGAAAGAAACAGGCTTCTGGTGATGAGCAGCAGAGGGGAGCTAAGAAGCAATCCACCCAAAACGGATGGTGGTTCCCCCTCCGTAAAAAGTGGTAACAATAAATGTCGCCAGCATTAAGTCGGTAAGAGCTCGTTCTATGGCCTTCTTTTTGTTCAGCCAATTAGATGCTGGCATTTTATTTTTGCAAGAGACTAGGCTCACATCCTTGGCAGATATTCACATGGCCAAGAGAGAGTGGAGGTATGGTCCATCTTACTGGTCTTTTGCGGCCGAGACTTACGGCGGTGTGGGCGGTGTTGTTTAAAACGGGAATGGTAACTGTCCGGCGGGTTGTTGAGGTGGATATTGGGAGATGTATGGTCTTAGACGTCATTGTGGGAGGGCAGGACCTGTGCCTAATTAATGTTTATGGGCCGCACACAAAGTGGGACAGGAATTGCCTTTTTACAAGGATCAAGCCATTTCTTTTTACATCCCGGTAAGTGGTCTTTGGAGTTGACTTTAATACAGTAACTTGGCCCTAGGACAGGAAGGACTTCAAGGACAGGCTGGGATATGATAGAGTTTTTTTTTTTTTTTAAATAGTATGGTTAGGGATGCTGGTCTTGTGGATGTGCACATTAAGCACCTCCCCAGATGACACCAGGTTCACCTCTTATCAAGGTAGTAGTCAGAGTAAGATAGATAGTTTTTTTTTTAAGGAGACCTCTGCTTTCTCGCCTCCAGTGGTGTGGGCAGTAGAGTTCTCAGATCACTATATGCTATCTGTGGTCCTGAATGCTTCAGAGTCACCCTTCAGAGAGGCAAGGGCATCTGGAGATTGAATTTGATTCTTCTTAAGGAAGAACATGTTAGACAATCCTTTCAGGAATTCTTTCAGGCACAATTGACAATTCTGGACTTTGGTGGCAGCAAGGCTGAGTGGTGGGACCTGACCAAAAAGAGGATTGCTGGATTCTTCAGGGGCCTAGCCAATAGAAAACAGTTTAATAAATACATGACCTACCAACGTTTACGGAGGAACCTGGATATTAAGTGAAACTCCTTCTCAGGAAGTGTCAATATGACCGGCATGCCTCTTTGGTTCTAGAGAGAGTCTACGGGAAGTACCACTCGCCTTACCCTTACCAGAACTGCAAAGAAGGTGTAGCTGTTAAAACGGTCGTTGGCCTTAAGGATAGTACAGGTACCTTGACAAAGTCCAGCTCAGGGATCCTGATGGTCATGAAGTCCTTTTATGCTGACCTTCTTGGGAGGAAAAAGCTTGACCGTGACACAGCGGTTTTAGCTGTCCGGGAGGCCTTGGAGCGGGGCAGGGCTGCAGGCTGGGGAAAGTTTTTGCTGACATTGGATCAGACAAAGGCTTTTGATCATGTTAACCATGAGTAACTTTAGTTGCTCCTTAGTAAGTACGGTCTGCCAGGTGGTTTTGTCGATTGGTTAAAAGTCTTGTATGAGGGGGCAGAAAGCTTTCCTCTTGTTAATGGTTGGGTTGGGCAGTCCTTTGAGGTTGGCTTCGGGGTGCACCAGGGTTGTCCTCTGAGTCCCCTGCTCTATATGTTTGCAATCGACCCCTTCATCAGGAGGCTAGAGAGCAGCATGTTGTGTGGGGTGCTAGTGGGGCTCCCGGGTGAGCCGCCATTGAGGGTTGTTGCCTATGTGCACGATGTGTCAGTGATTGTCACTGGGACGGATAAAGCCGAGGAGGTGGTCTCTCTGACATTGCGGTATTCTGAAGCATCAGGCTCCAAGATCAATCAGGAAAAGAGTGAAGTTTTCTGGACAGGAAAGGAAGGTGAGGGGTTTGATCTCCCGGACAACCTTTCCAGTGCCCCAGGAAAGAATTAGGATTCTAGGCATTGAATTTGGACCCGGCGATTATGGCCTCAAAAACTGGGAAGGCAGACTCGAAATTGCCAATACTAAGGTGGTCAGCTGGAAGAGATGGAAGTTATCTACGAGGGAAAGGGTTGATCTGATTAAGACTTACCTGATTCCAATCTTCTTGTATGTCAGCTTTGTCTGCATCTTGCCAGTGTCTCTCTATGCTAGGGTCAGTAGTGGGTTCTTTCAGATGCTGTGGGGGAACAGACTGAACCCCATCAAGAGGAATGTCACCTATCTATCCAGGAGGGAGGGTGGCTTAGGTATGGTCAACCAATTTCTTTTCTTTTTGCTGCTTTTTCTCAAGTTTACCATTGGTAATATGCTTGCAGTGGAACCTCCTGGATGGGCAGGCATATTTATATCTTGGTTTAGGCCTTTTCTTTGACTTTTTGTCTTGAGCGATGTCTTTCATGACCCACTGGCCTTAAGGGATTGCCCAGGCCCAGTTTTAAGGGAAGGGTTAAGAATGATTAATTTGGACAGAGTACCCCCTAAATTTAGGGATCTGGCCTGGTTGTGCTTCCATGGGAGGCTCTATGTTCGGGGCAATTTGAAATTCCGCATTTTCTGCTTCGTTGCCCTTTTAACATAGAGGTGTACAAACAGGTGGGGCGGGCCCTCTGTGTTCCTTTCCTCTCCAGGTTGGGTTATGTTGAGTTGGTGTACGGAGCATTCAATACTGGTGGAGTTTTTTGTTTGGATACACTTTTTTTAGTTAGCCCAGTAGTCCGTTATTTCACCTGGAATGCACGGTGTCCGGTCTGCACTCGGCATAAAATCCTTCCTGTTGAGGTGGTGGTGTATGACATTCTGCATGAGGTGGGGAAGATTCAGGTGCTTGAGAGAGACAAGCGGAGTCAAGGGGCTTGGTTGAAGGCGTGGAGGGGTTTCAAGCCTCCCTGACTGCCAGGAGTCTCTTTCCCGGGTGTGGCTGTCTGTCTCTTAACCCCCTATATTATTATTTTTATTAATTTTTGATAAATGGCAGCGTACATGGGTGATGGGTTGTGCCTCTTAGGCCCTCTCTGCTGCTTTATGTAAATAGTTTTCTAAAAATGTTTTGGTAGTGGACTATGTATATATTGTATATATTCTGAACATGGATGTGTATTCCTTTGATTTCTGTTGAAGTTTTGTACTATGGTTTTGTTTTTTAACTTTTGTATAAAATTGGTTGCTTGATTCTTTTCTATAAAAGATCAATAGTGCCTCATCATTGGTATCAGTGGGAGGAATAGTGCCTCATCATTGGTATCAGTGGGAGGAATAGTGCCTCATCATTGGTATCAGTGGGAGGAATAGTGCCTCATCATTGGTATCAGTGGGAGGAATAGTGCCTCCTCATTGGTGTCAGTGGGGGGATAGTGCCTCATCATTGGTGTCAGTGGGAGGAATAGTGCCTCATCATTGGTATCAGTGGGGGGGGGAGGGAATAGTGCCTCCTCATTGGTGTCAGTGGGTTGAATAGTGCCTCCTCATTGGTATCAATGGGGGGAATAGTGCCTCCTCATTGGTGTCAGTGGGTTGAATAGTGCCTCCTCATTGGTATCAATGGGAGGAATAGTGCCTCCTCATTGGTGTCAGTGGAAGGAATAGTGCCTCCTCATTGGTGTCAGTGGGGGGAATAGTGCCTCCTCATTGGTGTCAGTGGGGGGAATAGTGCCTCCTCATTGGTGTCAGTGGGGGGAATAGTGCCTCCTCATTGGTGTCAGTGGGGTGAATAGTGCCTCCTCATTGGTGTCAGTGGGGGGAATAGTGCCTCCTCATTGGTGTCAGTGGGGGGAATAGTGCCTCCTCATTGGTGTCAGTGGGGGGAATAGTGCCTCCTCATTGGTGTCAGTGGGGGGAATAGTGCCTCCTCATTGGTGTCAGTGGGGGGAATAGTGCCTCCTCATTGGTGTCAGTGGGGGGAATAGGGCCTCCTCATTGGTGTCAGTGGGGGGAATAGTGCCTCCTCATTGGTATCAGTGGGGGGGAATAGTGCCTCATCATTGGTGTCAGTGGGAGGACTAGTGCCTCATCATTGGTGTCAGTGGGGGGAATAGTGCCTCATCATTGGTGTCAGTGGGAGGAATAGTGTCTTATCACTGGTATCAGTGGGGGGAATAGTGCCTCATCATTGGTATCAGTGGGGGGAATAGTGCCTCATCATTGGTATCAGTGGGAGGAAAAGTGCCCCATCATTGGAATCAGTGGAAGGAATAGTGCGCTATTGTTGGTGTTAGTGGGCGGAATAGTGCCCCAAGGGCCAGATACAAGCAAGCAAAGGGCTGGACTGGGCCACAGTTTAGAGACCACTGCTTTAAAGGAACAGATAAGAGAAGTTCATTGTTGGGTTTACATACACACGCAAGCTGATTGCATTCCCATTCAAAAAGAAAGATGTGAGTTTTTCGATTCCCTCAAAAAACATTTCGGCATGAACACACTTGTAGCTGGGAGGACAGGAGGGAGGTTTCCATGGACCTCTGAGCAGCGTTTTGTGTCGGATCTCCGGCCCGGTGGACGCAGCCTGTATCAGACAAGCGCGGGGATCGGAATGGTGTCTTATGAAGGGGACATTGTTTGGCTGAATGTGTCTGCGAGAGCTTTGGATAAACACAGCTGCTTGTCAGGAACGCTGCATGATGGGAGCTGGAAAACTGTCTGTGACACCCCCCCCCCGCACTGTTTTGTCTCTCACTCTGATGGAGACACAAAACTCATTATGCCAACTCTTGTGTTATCGGGTGGCATCTGCCTGTGGTCCTTGGCAAGGGCAGCGAAAAAAAAAAAGAAGAGGTCTGGGATGGTTTCCATTCAAAAGTGTTGAAACGGCATCATGTGCAAAATCAGAAATAGCCCAGACAGGATGGCATGGGCTGAAAGACACGACAGATGACTCGGGGGTTAGAAAATTACACAGCGTTTTTTTTTCTTCTAAATTAAAGCGAATCTAATCCCCAAACAAAAATGTAATATATTTCAGCCTACCAGTTCTTGGTGTGGTGGCCAGTGTTGGTCATCTTACTTTAAAAAAGTAATTAGTTAAGTTACAAATTACTTCTCCCAAAAAAGTAATTGCGTTAGTAAATCAGTTACTACATTGGAAAAGTAATTAGTTACTCAGCAAAGTTTTTTTTTTTCTAAGGGGCGGGTCTAGTATTACTGTAAGCAAGGGGCGTGTTCCCCCCTGCACGTCTATTTCCCCTCTGTACCCCCCTGCACGTCTGTCCCCCCCCCCAACACATATCTGTTCCCTCTCTGTACCCCACTACACATCTGTTGCCCCCCAACACATATCTGTTCCCCCTCTGTACCCTACTACACGTCTGTCCCCCCCCCCCACACACATCTGTTCCCCCTCTGTACCCCCCTGCACGTCTGTCCCCCCCCAACACATATATCTGTTCCCCCTCTGTACCCCACTACACATCTGTTCCCCCCCCACACACACATCTGTTCCCCCTCTGTACCCCCCTGCACGTCTGTCCCCCCCCCCAACACATATATCTGTTCCCCCTCTGTACCCCACTACACGTCTGTTTCCCCCCCCACACACATATCTGTCCCCCCTCTGTACCCCACTACACGTCTTTCCTCCCCCCCCACACACACACATATCTGTTCCCCCTCTGTACCCCACTACACGTCTTTCCTCCCCCCCCCCACACACACACATATCTGTTCCCCCTCTGTACATCTGTCCCCCCCCAAACTCACGGATCGGATCGTTCCTCGGATCAGAGTCACGGATCGGATCATTTTTCGGATCAGCAAATAATAATTGGATTTGCAATCCACATCATCTACCCCACTGTAATATTGGCTGAGTATCCCTGGGTACAGCTAAGCATGGCTGGGTACGGCTGGGTATCGCCCGAGTATGGCTGGGTATTACCAAGTATTGCAGAGTAAAGGGCTCTCACCAAGCTTCCTGATCTCCACGCCTTTCTGCCTGGGTAGGGGCTGCTGTGGTCCGGACCGTTGGTCAGGGCGGTCTTGAAAGCCAATGGAGCATGTGCCCCTGGAGTGACAGTCCAGGGGTGCCGTACAATCACTGTGTGTGAGGGACACATTGATTTACAGGCACCAAGGTCACTGCACCATTCCTTTAACAGCATGCTTTTTTAGCACCTGCCTCTTGGGCCGGGCCTTTTGGCTAGGACCAGAGGAATTTTTTATTCCTGGCCGGAGTGCCTGGTCATTGTCCTGCACAATGGCCACTTCTTTCACTCCTCCTCTTCACTATCCCTTCCCCCACTTTATTTTATTTATTACCTATTGTTTGTCACTTTTTGTATTTTTGTGTTGGTACACGGTTTGAGCACATGTGATGAGTAGGGTCACAGGTCCCAGGGCCTGTCCTGAAAGTCGGGGAGGGGGTGGACATGGCCTTTTGGCTTAGTCCGCCCTCTCTCATTAGGGTTGGGGTCTCCCTTCGGGGGAGCCTCACCTAGTATTTGGGTGGGTCTGTTTCGGCAGACCTTCCAGAGAACGGGGTCTGATTGGTTTCGGCCATGAAGACCATGTTTTACGTGTCCTTGTCCCTGTCTGGAGCCTAACGCCCCGGGGGATTCAGGACTAGGTCCTCTGATTTTAGAGGACTTGTGTACCTGTTGCACTTTTTTGTCGCACCTCTTTATGTTGTGCACATTTTTTAAGCACCGGGTGAGTTTTTGAGTGTGTTTTGCACGCCATCTGCTTTCAACAAAAATTGCAGAGTATGGCTGGGTATGGCTGGGTATTGCAGAGTATGGCTGGGTATTGCAGAGTATGGCTGGGTATTGCAGAGTATGGCTGGGTATTGCAGAGTATGGCTGGGTATGGCAGAGTATTGTCAGGGTGTTGCAGAGTATTGTCAGGGTGTTGCAGAGTATTGTCAGGGTGTTGCAGAGTATTGTCAGGGTGTTGCAGAGTATTGTCAGGGTGTTGCAGAGTATTGTCAGGGTATTGTCAGGGTGTTGCAGAGTATTGTCAGGGTGTTGCAAGGTATTGTCAGGGTGTTGCAGAGTATATGCAGGGTATTTCAGAGTATATGCAGGGTATTTCAGAGTATATGCAGGGTATTTCAGAGTATATGCAGGGTATTTCAGAGTATATGCAGGGTATTGCAGAGTATTGGCAGGGTATTGCAGTGCTGCCATCCAATCTCTCCCCTCCACTGTACAGATCTGTACACAGAGGGGAGAGGAACCGGTTTGTTTACAAATAATCACTCCGTCATTTGACAGAGCAATCACATTGTAAACGTCGGACGGGTGCACCAAGATGGCCGCCGTTTCAGAGCTAGGCCGAAGCCGTGGCCAACTGGTGCACCAAGATGGCCACCGCTCCGGAGCTAGGCCGAAGCCGTGGCCTTTCCTAAGGCCTAGGCCGTGGATCGCTCCGCGGATCGCAGCGGTAATTGAGGTAACGCCAACCCAAGTAATGGGAACGGCGTTACCACAAGGGGAAGAGTTATCAGTTAGATTACTCGTTACCCTCTAAAGTAACAGCGTTAAGTATTTTGTTTTCCTCCACCCAAAACTCGCTCATCCATGTCTTTATGGACCTTGCTTTGTACACTGGTGTGCAGTCATGTTGGAACAGGAAGGGGCCGTCCCCAAACTGTTCCCACAAAGTTGGGAGCATGAAATCGTGTCAGCGTCTGACTTCACAAATGCTCTTCTGGAAGAATGGTCAAACATTCCCATAGACACTCCTAAACCTTGTGGACGGCCTTCCCAGAAGAGTTGAAGCTGTTATAGCTGCAAAGGGAGGGCCAACTCAATATTGAACCCTCCGGACTGAGACTGGGGTGGCATAACTAGAACCCTCAGGGCCCCGATGCAAGAAACCATGGAGGGCCCCCGACCTCCGGACAAAGCTCTTTACTCCGAGCCCGATGTTGGAACACCAGGGCCCAGTCACAAGTGGGTGGTTGCATATAAAGGAACCGATTTCTTCATTTCCCCCACTTCTCCTCCTCTCCCACCCACAGGCATTCAGCAGCTGCAGGAGGAAAATGGAGAGATGGGTTACTCTATGTCGGTGTTTCACAATCTTTTTGCAGTCAGGGCACCCTTGAAGTACACCCCTAGGTGAATGGGGCTGCACTGCAACCCCTCTGCAACTGTGTGCATTGCATGCAGTTGCAGCATAGTGATGATGCATTTAAGGGGTTAAAGTAGGCAACATATTCCCTGTCTACCGGCTGTCAAATGCCTCTGAAAAGCGATCTGAGCATGGATCGATTTTCGGAGGAACAGCATTTTACATAAAATGTGCATACATACATGTAAACACACACACACTATATGTGTGTGTATATATATATATATACAAATATAAATGCACATATAAACCAGTGGCAGCTGGTGCTCAACATTTTTAGGGGGGCGCAAGCAAACTGAAAAATTCAGAAATAAAAACATCAATTTCAGCCACTGTACCATCAAACGCCACCACTGTGCCCATCAAATGTCGCCACTGTGCCCATCAAATGTCGCCACTGTGCCCATCAAATGTCGCCACTGTGCCCATCAAATGTCGCCACTGTGCCCATCAATTGCAGCCACTGTACCATCAAACGCCACCACTGTGCCATCAAACGCCACTGTGCCCATCAAACTCTGCCGCTGTGCCATCAAATGCCGCCAGTGTGCCCATCAAATGCCACCAGTGTACCCATCAAATACTGCCAGTGTACCCATCAAATGCTGACACTGTGCCATCAAATGCCACCACTGTGCCCATCAAATGCCACCACTGTGCCCATCAAATGCTCCCGGTGTGCCAAATGCTGCCACTGTGAATCCCCACCGCCCGCTCGCACACCCACACACACATGCATGCACCCCCCCACACACACACACATGCATGCACCCCCCCACACACACACACATGCATGCACCCCCCCCACACATACACACACACATGCATGCATGCACACCCACACATGCATGCACCCCCCCACACACACACACACATGCATGCCCCCCCCCACACACACATGCATGCACACCCACACACACATGCATGCACACCCACACTCACACACACACATAGCCCCCCCCTAGGGTTGCCACCTGTCCGGTATTCACCCGGACAGTCCGGGTTTTGACACACGTGTCCGGTTTTCATTGTGCCTGACACCCGGACACACTTCTCTGCTATCAGTTGGGAGGGGAAGTGGGAAACGCGACTGTCATTCAGAGGGAGATGAGATGAGCTGCTCGATGATGAACGGCTGGTGAGAATTGAGAGGTTTGTATGGGTGAGGCTGTTTTATACTGTGTAGGCACTTCACCCTATACGATACTTGGCAGCATGATCTCTTCATACTGCACCTCTCCGTGCAGCTCCGCACCCTGGCTTCGGCTCCCATGTCTTGCCTTCAGCCATGCTGCTCATTTGCTAGACTGCGTCTCTCATTCTCTGTATCTCTGTGTAGAGCAGCTCCGCCTCCCAGCTCCGCCCCAACTCCGCCTCCCAGCTCCACCCCCCACTCCGGCTCCCACATCTTTCCCTTCAGCCATGCTGCTCCCATTTGCTAGACTGCGTCTCTCATCCTCTGTATCTCTGTGCAGAGCAGCTCCGCCCCAACTCCGCCTCCCAGCTCCACCCCCCACTCCGGCTCCCACATCTTTCCCTTCAGCCATGCTGCTCCTGTCGAGCTTGTAAGGTAAGAAAGTCCTCTGCTGCTCTTAGGCTGCTCCCAGCCAAAACGATATACACTGCAACAGCAGATTCCTGACTCTTCTTAACAGTGCCCAGTGTATAGTATAGTGTATGGCCTATAATCACTCTACCTCCCTTCTCCTGTCACACACTGCCCCCTCCTATCACACTGTACCCCTCTCCTGTCACTGTACCCCTCTCCTGTCACACTGTACCCCTCTCCTGTCACTGTTCCCCTCTCCTGTCACTGTACCCCTCTCCTGTCACACTGTACCCCTCTCCTGTCACTGTACCCCTCTCCTGTCACACTGTACCCCTCTCCTGTCACTGTACCCCTCTCCTGTCACTGTTCCCCTCTCCTGTCACTGTACCCCTCTCCTGTCACTGTTCCCCTCTCCTGTCACTGTACCCCTCTCCTGTCACTGTTCCCCTCTCCTGTCACTGTACCCCTCTCCTGTCACACTGTACCCCTCTCCTGTCACTGTACCCCTCTCCTGTCACACTGTACCCCTCTCCTGTCACTGTACCCCTCTCCTGTCACTGTTCCCCTCTCCTGTCACACTGTACCCCTCTCCTGTCACACTGTACCCCTCTCCTGTCACTGTACCCCTCTTCTGTCACACTGTACCCCTCTCCTGTCACTGTACCCCTCTCCTGTCACTGTTCCCCTCTCCTGTCACACTGTACCCCTCTCCTGTCACTGTACCCCTCTCCTCTCACACTGTACCCCTCTCCTGTCACTCTACCCCTCTCCTGTCACTGTACCCCTCTCCTGTCACACTGTACCCCTCTCCTGTCACTGTTCCCCTCTCCTGTCACACTGTACCCCTCTCCTGTCACTGTACCCCTCTCCTGTCACACTGTACCCCTATCCTGTCACACTGTACCCCTATCCTGTCACACTGTACCCCTCTCCTGTCACACTGTTCCCCTCTCCTGTCACACTGTACCCCTCTCCTGTCACTGTACCCCTCTCCTGTCACACTGTATCCCTCTCCTGTCACACTGTACCCCTCTCCTGTCACACTGTACCCCTCTCCTGTCACACTGTTCCCCTCTCCTGTCACACTGTACCCCTCTCCTGTCACACTGTACCCCTCTCCTGTCACACTGTACCCCTCTCCTGTCACACTGTACCCCTCTCCTTTCACTATACCCCTCTCCTGTCACACTGTACCCCTCTCCTGTCACTGTACCCCTCTCCTGTCACACTGTACCTCACTGTACCCCTCTCCTGTCACACTGTACCCCTCTCCTGTCACTGTACCCCTCTCCTGTCACACTGTACCCCTCTCCTGTCACTGTAACCCTCTCCTGTCACACTGTACCCCTCTCCTGTCACACTGTACACCTCTCCTGTCACACTGTACCCCTCTCCTTTCACTACCCCTCTCCTTTCACTACCCCTCTCCTGTCACACTGTACCCCTCTCTTGTCACACTGTACCTCTCTCTTGTCACACTGTACCCCTCTCCTGTCACTATGCCCCCTCCTGTCTGTCACACTGTGCCCCCCTCCTGTCACACTGACCCCCCTCCTGTCACAGTCTGACACCCTCTAGTGTCTTACTAATGTAATGGGAGATATGAAAGAGGGACTATTGATTTAAGGAGGGCTCCTGATGTAAAGAGGCCCTTGATATAAGAGGAGTTACTGATATAAAGGGCCACTTGCTGATGTGAAGGAGGACTCTGATGTGAAGGGGGGGGGGCTCCTGGATGTAAAGGGGGTCTCTGGTCTAATAAGGGGACTACTGCATGCTCAGTACAAAGCTCCTAATGTAAAGCGTGACTCCTGATGTATAGGGAAATACTAATGTGTGCTGTTAAAGTGTTCGGGTTTAGCTTGAAGAAAAGGTGGCAACCCCCCCCCCCCCCCCCCCACACATGCATGCACCCCCCTCACACACACACACACACATGCATGCACAACCACACACACGCATGCACACCCACACACACACACACACACGCATTCATGCATGCACACACACCCCCCCACACACACACATGCATGCACACACATACAGTAGATAGATAGTCTTATAAAAAAAATAGCAGACATTTACCTTGGCTCTTCCTGCCTGGTACTGCACTGTAGGGGGAGACAAAGAACACAGCACACACTGCTTTCACTAGATTAATGTGAGGAGCTCCCTGCACAATGCCGATTACAGTTCGGAATCGGCTGACGATCGGGGAGCTCCTCTCAGCCTTCCCTCCTATCGAAGAGTACAGGGGGCCCTCAAGCAAGCAAGGGGCCTGGTCGCCATGGCGATCTCGGCGACCCCTATAATTCCGCCACTGTGCCATTAAAGTTCATGTGTGTGTAAAGGCAGGTGTCCCAATACTTTTTGACAAGGTAGTGAGGAGCAGCAATTGTTTATTCTGGTCTGCTGAGGGGGGCACAGGCTAAGAGATTGATTGCTTCTCCCTGCCTCTAGAAGACGTTTCTAATGTGGCAATTGAGGAATATCGTATGTTTAAAGGAAAGTCTTTGTGCCCGGAGTTCAGCTTTAAGATTTAAAATACTTTAGCAAATGAAATGTTATTCATTTACGAGCAGGGGGGGGGAGGAGTTGATCCCTCGTGGCAATTAGCAAGTAGGGAGTCACATGCAGTCTGGGCAGCAAGGTGAAAGGACGTTAGCCAGGTAGCTCTGCAGGGGAAGAAGAGATTTTGGTTAGCGGGAGGAATTAGATAGGGAAGATGAGCGGTTTGGATCATCTGTGGGAGCACATCAGACAGGCTGCAGAGGTGCATGGCACAGACTGGTTGCATAGCCAGATTGCCAGCACCTTAGCTAGCGTTGGACAGGGCCCGCCGGCGGTGCGGTCTGCTGCCACACGGACTAGGCGCCCCAGGCCTCCGGAGCGCCTGAGTCCGGAGATGACCCCAAGGAATCGGCGGCGAAGGGTGAGTCCCAGCTGGACCCCTGTCCCCCCCCTCCTGATAGACTTACCCCTCGGTCGGCGGGTAGAGGGCAGGGTAGGAACCCCCGTTCACGTGGCGGCCCCGGGGGGAGGGGTGCGGCGGCACCCTCCATGCCGGTCCCAGCCGGGACCGTTCGCGTGCAGGTACACCAGGCTGCCACCTCCGGCGATGCTCCGGTCGGGGTGGCAGCCCGACGAGGGAGACGGGGGTCGGCGGGCGGCGGCCTTGTCCCTGATGCGGCCGGCGGCTTTCCCAACACAGGCGCAGTTCCGCTTCCTGGAGGAAGCCCGGCCATTGGGCGTTCGACACGCCGATCATCGGGCCCCGCCTCCGGGGTTAGTGAGGACCCAGGGAGGGATGGCCGGAGAGGTGCCAGAGCGCTGGCAGTTCCGGCACAGCGGGATGACGTCACGCGGAGCGCGGCGATTGGCCGATCGGCACGCCACTCAACGGGCCCCGCCTCCAGGGTCAGTGAGGACCCCGGGAGGGATGGCCAAGGAGGTGCCAGTGTGCTGGCCGCACCGGAAATGCAAAATAATCAGGACAGCACCGAGCTTCCGGGAGGGAGCTCGTTTTTCAGCAGTGACACACGCCACTTACCTGCCCCTACCTCCGGATCCAGTGAGGGCCCAAGGAGGGATGTCGGGAGGGGTCCATGTGCGCTGGCCGCATCGGCGGCGCAGCTAGATGCGATTGAGGAGCTAAGCGACATCAGTGGAGGTCAGAGCCCCCCTCCGGTAGCAAGCATTGCAGTGCCCAGAACTGGAAGAAGAGCGGAGCCTGGACAGCGGGATCGCGGTCGGGCGGACCGGGCTTACAGCAGCGCCGAAGAGGGAGAGCTGAGCGACGATCCCCAGGAGGCAGCGGTGACACCGGGATGGACGGCTGACGGGTCTTCTCGCCTGAGGCAGCCTGGTAAGCGATTTGTTGCACCTGACATTGCACCTACACTTAGGAACACACCAGTAGCCGGGGGTGGTTTGGCGGCAGGGACACTGGGCGCGCAGGGGGAAGGGGGCCTATGGGCATCGGTTAGGGAGCTTTTGAGTAGGTTGGACCAAGGGGTTTTGCAACCCTCGGTTCCGGTTAGCCCCTGGGTGTCACCCCCGGTGAGTGTTCGGGAGCAGGCAGGGGGTAGGGAATCCCCCACAGCAGTCGGTAGCGTCGGTGGTGGCGGAGACGCAGACGGAAAAAGAGGTAAGTAAGGTAGCCGAGGAACAGACGGCAAAGGACAAGGACGCGGATAGGGTATATGTGTGTTTTGAGGGGCCATTGGGGGCCCATTTAAAAAAAGAGGTGAGGGAAAAAATCTGGAAGGATGAGTACGTGGAGATTTTTTCCCTACTTCCGTTAGAAAAGTTCAATCTGGATAGAGTAAAGCCAGATGAGAGCAAAAAAGAGGAGGAGGAGAAGAGAAGATACAGGCTAATCCCGCGCACGTTTGCAAACTGGTTGCAGGCGTTTGCGATTTTAGCGAGCGTGATTGGGGAAAAAGCCCCTGAGAACTGCTCTGCACTATTTTGTTATCTGGAGGCGATCAGCGAGGCGCATAGAGTATACGGGGGTTTGGCATGGCTTCGGTATGACGAGCAATTTCGTCAGCGGAAGGAAGTGCGCCCCTCTATTAGATGGGATCATAAGGACATCAGCTTGTGGATGAAGCTGATGACGTCATCCAGAGCGCCAAGCCAGTTTTTTCAAGGGGGAGGGGGCGGCGGCACCTCCTCCGCAGGATCGCCGGCCCCTAAGAAAAAAGGGGTATGTTGGCAGTTTAATGAAGGAAACTGTAAGTTTGGAACTTCGTGCCGTTACAAACATGAGTGCGCGGGGTGCAGTGGAACACACCCGTTCACGCGTTGTTTCAGGCAGGGAAAGGTCCGCAGTGGGGACAACGCTGGAAAGAGGGATGACGCCGGTGAGGGTGGAAAGGATGCTTCCTTTTCTAAGTAGGTACCCGGACCGGGCGGCAGCGCAATTGTTGGAGGAAGGGTTCCGAGAAGGTTTTAAAATCCCTAGTGTGGTGCTGGAGGTTCCTCCGGCGTCGGGGAATTTGAAGTCGGCCCTCCTCCATCAGGAGGTGGTGTCGGCAAAATTGTTTAAGGAAGTGGCGCTGGGCCGGATGGCGGGCCCCTTTCCTGATCCCCCGTTACCTGGGCTGATAGTTTCCCCGTTGGGAGTGGTGCCCAAGAAGGAGCCGGGTCAATTCAGGATGATTCATCATCTGTCGTACCCGAAGGGCGGTTCAGTCAATGATGGTATTGACCCGCAGGCCTGTGCATCTTTTGACGCGGCCGTCTC
The DNA here is from genome assembly GCA_028564925.1 of Lithobates sylvaticus. NCBI lineage: Eukaryota > Metazoa > Chordata > Amphibia > Anura > Ranidae > Lithobates > Lithobates sylvaticus. The sequence continues at coordinate 19,953,672 of CM053031.1, forward strand.
TTGGGTTAAAAAATACGGCAAGGGTTCCCTTATGGCAAAGACTGATGTTGAGTCGGCCTTTAGATTATTGCCGGTGCACCCCCAGAGTGTCCATTTGTTGGGATGTTGCTGGCAAGGGTTTTACTTCGTAGATCGTTGCCTACCTATGGGCTGTTAAATTTCGTGTTCACTATTTGAGACGTTTAGCTCATTTTTTGAATGGGCAGTTAGGGAAGGTGCGGGGATCAATTCGGTCATCCATTATTTGGATGATTTTCTGTGCGTAGGCCCGCCAGATTCCCGATGTTGCGGAATATTGTTGGGCACGATACAGCACTTAGCTGAAAGATTTGGGATTCCGTTAGCGGCGGATAAGACAGAAGGGCCAAAATCCGAGTTGGTTTTCCTGGGGATAACCATAGATTCTGTGGCCATGGAATGCAGGTTACCGGAGGACAAGTTGGTGGCCCTGCGGGAAGAGGTGAGTACAGCGAGTAGGAAGAGGAAGCTACGTTTGCGAGAGGTTCAGTCGTTACTGGGAAAGCTAAATTTTGCATGCAGGATCATCCCTATGGGTCGCATATTTTGTCGGCGCCTTTCGGCCGCCACGGCAGGAGTGCAGATTCCCAATCATTTTATTCGTTTGTCTAGGGAGCTCCAGGCGGATTTACGAATTTGGGATGCGTTTCTGGAATCGTTTAATGGTCGTTCCATGTGGCAGGAGGGCCCAGTCAGCAATGCAGACTTGGTTCTGTTCACAGATGCAGCAGGTTCAGCGGGCTATGGGGCTTACTGTCAGGGAAAATGGAGTGCGGGGCCATGGCCTGAGTGTTGGGAGCAGGCGGGTTTCCTGCGGAATTTGGTTTTGTTGGAGCTTTTTCCTATAGTGTTAGTGGTAGAGTTGTGGGGAGAAGAGTTGCGGGACAAGAAGGTGCATTCAATTGTGACAACCTAGGTGTAGTCTGGGCGATCAATAACATTTCGGCTTCTTCTCCGCCAGTGGTTAGGTTATTGCGCCACCTGGTGCTTAGTTGTTTGCGTATCAACGCTTTTATCTATGCTGTTCATATCCCTGGAGTGGACAATAAGCTAGCGGATGCTTTGTCTCGTTTCCAGTGGGAGGAGTTTCGCAAGTTGGCACCAGAGGCGCGGAGGACGGGGGAGGCGTGTCCTCCAGAATTATGGGAAGTTGCGTTGGAATCGCCGCGGGACTGATTCAACAGTCGCTCAGCGCTGGAACCTGGAAGGCCTACAAAAAAGTGTGGCAGGAGTGGCAGGCTCTGTTGAAGGAGGTAGGGGGGTCTGAAGAGGCAGAGGATACACAAACGTGGGTTATGTGTTTTATTTGTGGTAATTATGCAAGGGGAGTGTCAGGGTCGGCGATAGGCCACAAGATGGCAGCACTGGCCTTTTGGTTTCAGCTAAAGGGTTACAAAGATTTCACTAAGAGCTTCTTGGTGCGTAGAGCACTGAAGGGGTATAGAAAGGGATCGCATAAACAGGACTCCAGACGCCCAGTTTCTTTCGCGGTGTTGGAGTCAGTTTTAAAAGAGTTGAGCAGGGTGTGTTCGTCTGTCTTTGAACAGGCATTATTCCGGGCTGTTTTTGTGTTAGCCTTTTTCGGGGCATTTAGGATAAGCGAATTGGTATCCCCCTCGAAAAAGAGGGCAGGTGGTTTGCGACTGGGTGACATACAAGGGGGAAAGGGTCACTGCAGATATGGATTAGGCGTTCTAAGACTGACCAACAAGGTAAGGGAGTCAAGATAGAGTTATTTGGAGGTCCGGATGGGCTAGTCTGCCCAGTGGCGGCGTTGCAGCAGTTCATGGCGGTAAGACCGCCGGGGGGGGGAAGCTTTGTTTATGCACCAAGATGGTTCGTACTTATCTAGGTTCCAATTCACTGCAGTTTTTAGGAAGTGCTTACAGATGGGTGGATTTGCGCCAGAGGAGTATGCGGCACAATTTAGAATTGGGGCAGCTACAGAAGCAGCCAGGTGGGGACTCCCCGCGGCAGTGATTAAGAAGATTGGCAGGTGGGAATCGAATAGATACCAATTGTATGTTCGTCCACATTTGCTGCGATAGGACATTAGATAAATAAAAAAGGGTTTATGTGTTTCTTTACAGGATGCGACTGGGATGATTTTGGTTATGTTTTTTGTTTCAGGTCCCCCGAGATGTCTCATTTGGATTCTGGGACATTCTTTTGTTTTTTGGGGGGCCAGGAGGGCGGATGTTAGGCCGGATGGAAGGCAGCTTAGGATTCCTAGAGAAGAGGGAACGGTTAGGTGGATTGGTATCTCGGGTATGAGATGGCATCAGGTGGTACCGGAGGTCCACCACTTTTCCAGATTGGACAGGGCCCCCGATATTTTAGTCCTGCACGTGGGCGGAAACGATTTAGTGGTTCGGCCCATGCGACAGGTTATAAAAGATGTGCAGTGGGACTTTCTTAGGCTCAAGTCGTCCTTTCCAGGCATGATCATAGTATGGTCCGACATAGTGGCCCGCATGACCTGGAGAGGGGCGCGGTCTTGGGAAAGGCTCAATAAAACGAGGATTAAAGTGAACAAGGAGGTGGGGAGGTTCATTGCCCGTAATGGGGGAGTGGTGGTACGGCACTGGGAATTGGAAAGCGACACCTGGATTTACTTGAGGGGGGATGGTGTACACCTGAACCCTGTTGGCATCGACCTTTGGGCCCTAGGTTTGGAAGATGGTATACGGAGGGCATTGTTGGCGTGGCTGCGGGCTCAAGTGTGAGGTTTCCCACTTGTGCCGTGGTGGCGTTGGGTCCTTGGCGACATTCAGGTTTAAAATGTTGGACACATTAAGCCCCATACACACGGTCGGACAATCCGCGGACCAGGTCCGTCGGATCATGTCCGTCATACTTTGTCCGATGTTGGTTTTGCGTACACACGGTCGGACAAAGTTGTCGGAAAATCCGATCATTCTGAACGTGGTGACGTTTGTTGCCTACGACGGGACAACGTAGAGGCTAGTAGCCAATAGCTTTGGTCTTGTAATGTGATCTGAGCATGCGTAGCACTTTGTCCGGTCGGACAACCGTACACACGATCGGGTTTGGTGTGATCGGACCGGGTTGACGGCAAATCTTTCCAGCAGGAGATAAGACTTTGTCCGTCGGACAAACCGACGAACACTGTCCGATGGTGCATACACACGGTCTGATTTTTCAACAACATTGTCCGATCGGACAGAATCCATGAAAAAGTCCGACCGTGTGTATGGGGCTTTACAGTTATGGAGTCCTTTCCCATTGGCTGGTGTTAGTCCGGCCTTATGGGTAATGAGTTATGGGGGTCCGCGGTCAGTTAGTGTGTCCCCGAGGCAAGTTTGCAGCTGGGGCAGATGCTACGTTAAAGGGGCTGCAGGCTCAATAAGAAAATGGGGTCGCCAGGGACCAGCAACCATTAGCTTGGATAGATCTGGAGAATTCAAATAGTTAAACGGTTAAAACTATGTGAAATAGAGTTTATAGTTTGTTGGTTTGTTAATAAAAGGCCGTCAAGGCCATTTTCATCCAAGCAGGTGTCATGGTCATTATTTATAGTAATGTAAGTTATGTACATGTTTTGTTTAAGGGTAGTAAGTTATCTGGCTGCCCTAGTCATGTATTATTGGAAGCTCTGTTAGTATAGAATCCCTTCTTTAAACTCTGTTATCAATTTCTGTCTGCTTGATTAGCCACAACTATACACCGTGTCAGCTGCTGGGGGAAAACCACAAAAGCATGGGAAAGGTATGACAATACAAATCTGGGACATAACAGTATTGCTGGGAATATCTGGACCACTAAGGACCTCTGCTAGAAAAAGAATCTTGTATTTATTATAGACAATATAGAGGGGAATTTTAAACTAGCCATAACATATATTGTCCTTGAGCTAAAAACAGTAAACCAATACAATTTAAAAAGTATTTCAACTTTTAGGAATAGTGCTCTAGGAAAGTCAAGGTTTTGATCGTCTCATTCCAAGTTTATCAAAGTGCATTTAAAATGAAAGTACACTATATTGTCAAAAGTATTGGGACACCTGCCTTTACATTAACTTTAATGGCATCCCAGTCTTATGCCCCATACATACGGTCGGATTTTCCGACGGAAAATGTCCTATCGGACAAAGTTGTCGGAAATTCCGACCGTGTGTAGGCTCCATCGGACTTTTTCCGTCGGATTTTCAGACGGACAAAGTTTTATCTCCTGCTCTCAAATTTTCCGACAACAAAGTCCTATCGGACTTTTTCCGATCGTGTGTATCGAATTCCGACGGACAAAGTGCCACGCATGCTCAGATCACATTACAAGACCAAAGCTATTGGCTACTAGCCTCTACGTAGTCCAGTCGTACGCAACGAACGTCACCGCGTTCAGAATGATCGGATTTTCCGACAACTTTGTCTGACCATGTGTATGCAACACCAGTGTCGGACAAAATCCGTCGGAAAAAATCAGACGGATTTTGTGGTCGGAATTTCCGACCGTGTGTACGGGGCATTAGTCCGTAGGGTTCAATATTGAGTTGGCCCCACCCTTTGCAGCTATAATAGCTTCAACTCTTCTGGGAAGGCCGTCCACAAGGTTTAGGAGTGTGGAATGTTTTACCATTCTTCCAGCGCATTTGTGGCTTGCAGTCTCCGCTCTAATTCATCCCAAAGGTGTTCTGTCGGGTGGAGGTCCGGACTCTGTGCAGGCCAGTCAAGTTCCTCCACCCCAAACTCGCTCATCCATGTCTTTACGGACCTTGCTTTGTGCACTGGTCCAAATCATTTGGTGGAGGGGGGATTATGGTGTGGGGTTGTTTTTTAGGTGTTGGCCTTGGCTCCTTAGTTCCAGTGAAGAGAACTCTTATGCCCCGTACACACGATCGGACTTTCTGGTCGGATTGTCCGCCGGACCTAGTCCAGCGGACAAACCGCCGGACCTTCCAGCTGGGCTTCGCCGGACTTTAAAGTGAACGGACTTGACCACATACAATCACTCTAAAAGTCTAAAAGCGATGACGTACAGCACGTACGACGGGACTAGAAAAAGGAAGCTCAAGATCCAAAACGACACCCTTTGGGCTCCGTCTGCTAATCTCGTGTTTATCTCGTGTTAGTAGACGTTTGGTTAGAGACGATTCGCGCTTTTCAGACTTCAGCTTAATTCACTCGTTTTCTGCGGTTCAGTCTGTGCTTTCACAAATTAATGATGAGGAAAAACGTTTGTGATGACTCTGTGTGAATATAAGCAGCAAGGCAACCTCATTCTTCAAGCACGATAAAAAAAAAATTGCGCTGTATTAAAAGATCAAAGAATCAGCAGCGTGACGAATGTGCTAGCTTCAATATGAACGCTAGTTTTACCAGACCGAGCGATTCCGTGACATACTTGCTACTGAGCATGCGTCCTTTTTGGTCCGCCGGACCATCATACAGACGGCCGTATTGTCCGCCGGACTGCCGAGTCCAGCGGACAATTTTAAAACAAAACTTAAAACTTAGTCCGCCGGACTTTTGGGAAAAAAAGTCAGTCTGAGCCCCACACACGGTCGGACTGTCCGGCGTATTTTACTGTACGGTGTAAGTTAAAGTAAAACTAAATGTAGCAACTTCTAGCTAGTGTTATAAGTGTAAATAATGTTTGTTAGTTTAGGAAAATTGGTCTGACTGAGAGCCAGGTCTGGGTTAAATCTGGGTCAGGGCTGAGTGACTCAGGGAGGCTGGATGACTCAGAAAGCAGTTTATCTGGTGCCTCCCCCTGTTTCTGGAAATTTGGAGAAGCTTCCAGATGTAGTGGGTACAGACTAATGCCGCATACACACGATCGGAATTCTCGTCAAAAAAGCCTTGGATGTTTTTTCCGACGGAATTCCGCTCAAGCTTGTGTTGCCTACAAACGGTCACACCAAATTCCGACCGCCAAGAACGCGGTGACGTACAACACTACTACGAGCCGCGAAAATGAAGTTCAATGCTTCCGAGCATGTGTCAAATTGTTTCTGAGCATGCGTCAGAATTTTGCACGTCGGAATTGCCACAGACTAACATGCTCTCAATCGTTAGCTGGGCAGTGCTGGAGGAAGCAGAGGAGTTTATATAGACTGTACATAGGAGAAGTTGTTTGGAAGTCAAGTGGGCATCCCATAATACCCCTATCCCCATCCAAGTTTATTACCCTCAATAAAAAAAACAAAGTCATGGACGGTTCTCTGACTGTCAAAATTTGGTGTGCCTGGCTGTGCAAGGTGGATCTCATTCTACTTGCGACTCATTAAGGGGTGAGCTACATAAAGGCAAAATGTCTTTCTTTAACCACTTCCCGACCGTCACACGACGATGTACGTCGGCAGAATGGCACGGACAGGCAAAAGGGCATACAGGTACGTCCCTTTAAGTTTGCCGCCATGCCATCGCGTGCCGCTCGGAACCCCCTGTGAGTCTGGTCGCGGGTCAATCGCCACGGGGATACCCGCGATCGTTTCATGGGAATGCTGAATGGGGAGATGCGGAAGTAAACAGCATCTCCCCGTTCTGCCTAGCAACAAGTGACACTGATCTCTGCTCCCTGTGATTGGAGCAGAGATCAGTGTTCACTAAAACACAGCCACCCCCCCACAGTTAGTAACACGCCCCTAGGAACACTTAACCCCTACACTGCCACCCCCTGGTTAACCCCTTCACTGCCAAATAGCACTGATCGCTGTATAAATGACTATGGTCCCAAAAGTTTATCTAAAATGTCCGATGTGTCCGCCATAATGTCGCAGTCGCAATAAAAATCGCTGATCGCCGCCATTATTAGTAAAAAATAAATTATTAATAAAAATGCTATAAAACTATCCCCTATTTTGTAAACGCTATAACTTTTGCGCAAACCAATCAATAATCGCTTATTGCAACTTTTTTTTTACCTAGAATATGTAGAAGAATACGTATCGCCTAAACTGAGGGAAAAAAACGTTTTTTTATATATTTTCGGGGGATATTTATTATAGCAAAAATTAAAAAAAAATGCGTTTTTTTTCAAAATTGCCGCTCTTTTTTTATTTATAGCGCAAAAAATAAAAACCGCAGGGGCAATTAAATACCACCAAAAGAAAGCTCTATTTGTGGAGAAAAAAAAAAAGACGTCAATTTTGTTTGGGAGCCACGTCGCGCGACCGCGCAATTGTCAGTTAAAGCGATGCAGTGCCGAATCGCAAAATGTGGTCTGGTCTTAAGCCAGCAAAATGGTCCGGGGCTGAAAGTGGTTCATTTTGGATAGAGTAAGGGAAGGTTATAAAGAGAGGTGTTGCAGGAAATCCACTGCATTGCCATGCAAAAATGGATGAAAGAAATGTGAAAAAAAATATTTCCTGAAAAAATAAATAAAAACATGGCAATTATTTGATACACAGTGACTAAGCAAACTAAACGCCACCCGGTTGAGGTTTAAATTGACTTTATTCAGTGAACAGCAAACAGGATCCAGAGAACACTACAGCTGTGCAGAGGTGACCAAACATGGTCTCCGTTCCCTTATAACCCTTCCATGCTGAATACCATTTGTTGGGTTATCCCAGCCATTCGGGGCAGAACCGAAGATGGTGATCTGACATTCTGTACTAAGCAATTCTTTCCCTTTGGTTCTTCTTCTGAAATCCACATGAATCTTTTTGTAATATTTTGATTGGTTTCTAGAGAAGCCCGGAGGAAAACAAGAAAAGAAAGTAGACGGAGGGCTGGCATGACAGGGTTAAAAGTATAACCCTGGGGTGCATCAGGTGGGTTTCGGTGGATTTGGATTGGGCCATCAGGCAGGGGAGGAGCGGTTGATACTTTTTGGGGGAGTGGTTGTCCCTCCCCAGCTCAGTGCGGCCAGGGGGAACGAGCTTCCCACCCTCCCTCCCTAAAAAAAAAAAAATGGGTAAGTAAAGGTTGGGGGGGATGCCGTTAAACTGGTGTGATTTATTTTACAGGGCTTAGGATGTCGTAGCAGAGGCGGGGGGTTGGCCTTTGCGGATGAAGGAAGAAACCCCCGGATGAGTTCGGGACCCATTGGTGGGAGGGGTCCCGTTTGGTGGTAATCCAGATAACGTTTTTAGCTGGAATTCATTAACAGGGGCATTGCG